>CM067298.1:53654065-53769245 GCA_034231615.1 Meghimatium bilineatum
CACTGGAACCACACATAATGAAACAAACAAATTGACGTTTCGACAAGGAGGCCTTGATCAAGAACACACTCAACATAATACGGCGAGTAAGAGTGGTTCGATTAACGCTCACATGACATAGCTATATATAGATACAAACCAGGAAAAGTAAAAAACGTGAACGTCAGGGGCGAAAAATATGAACATAAAATATATAAAACACACTCAAATATAGATATACAAAAATAAACAGAAAAACAGAGGGAAGAATCGAATACTATCCATATTTTCATTATGTATGATGGGCATTTGATCCCAAATGATCCAATCGTCAAACATTGACATATATTACGGTTCTCAAGCACGTGTCGGAACCCGTGATCTGAGGATCACGGTTTAACTTGATCTCCGTCAGTGTTTTTCTGCCCTTCTTGCTTTTCTCAATGTTTTTAGAATTACATTAATTATAAAATTTGAGGTTTTAACGACGTACTGACATGGATTGTTTGTTTAACTTGTTCTTTTAGCAGTTTGTCTGAAATAATGAATTGATTGCCGTCACATTAATATCATACTCATCCCAATTGTCTGCGTCACTGAAGTGGCCCATCAAAAGGAGCCCCAGTACCCCGACTTTTTTTTATGTTGCACAGAAGTTCCCATAATACGTCTGCTAGCCTTCTTACTGTTTTGCCTATGTAAGTATATCACGGTGTAGCGCTTGCAAATGATGGCATAAATGACGTTTCGTAACACATATGTGAAGCTCTCTGGTGGCTGCTGGGTATGTCACTGCCGCCTTTGGGTCACATGGGCACATGTGTAACCCCTCTCTAGTATCTACACATTATTTTATGTGGGTCTAAAGAACATAACATGTAATCATACAAGGTTAATATTATGCTGATAAGATGCAATATTGAAGCACAACATATAAACATGAGAAATCCGTAGAGCAGAAAGTACCAGATTGAAAAACAGAAAGTTTAATGTTCTGAGTGCGGTAGTATACCCCTAATTATTTCGTTAATCATTTGCTGAATACATACATTACGGTTGTCAAGAACAGAAGTAAATGATTAGACGGTTGACGTCTTTTTCAAGATGGTGATATATACACAGACTGTGATATATATGTATGTGTGACCTTTACTGGTATAGCGAAAGGTAAAAGGTTAACCAATCAAATGCTATTATTGTATTAGCATGATTTGACGTATACTGCGAACAATGGGGTGAAAATGTCATGAAGTGTCTACTATAAAAAAATGCAAAAGACTATCGTTTCTTAAGTTCCTACTGAATATCGGAATAAAAAAAAAGACACAAGAATACATTAAAAATAGTTCACGACGATAAGTCTATCTATCTACTTATCTATAAGCTAAACGATTTGATGCCTTTCAGCGTTAGGCTAGAAGCGTTTTCTGGCAACGGCCCTCGTGTGTGCTGAGTAATTGTAGAATTTGTCGCCTCTTTTATATCGGCGGTCCATTATTTTCATGGTCGAATTCTAGGTCTGCCATTACTGTATCTGTGTAGCATAGCTTGCCGTGGTATGCTGTCTGATGACATTCTGTTGATATTTGCAAACCATTTGAAATGTTGTCACTTAATATATTCCAGGATTGGGGTGGTGCCGTTTTTTGTCTAATGTCCTAATTACTCACCATGTCTCTTAGCTATATTCCTAGGATTCTGCGTAAGCATGCCATTTCAAACTGTAACAAGTTTACGTTTGTCTTGTGAAGTAGATTGATTGTACCTTGTAGCATAGCTTTGGCATAAAAAAGTCGTTTTGAATAGTGTTATTTTGATGTTTAAATCTGCATTTTTGTTTCTGAAGATTTTGATCCTAAGGCTTGATATGCGTGTATATTCTATTGTGTATTTCTTCACTGCGCGTCCCGTCAGTTGTTATATTACATCAATATATATATTATATATACATATTATTATAAAAATAGTAACACATCCTATATACCTATATAACATAGCAATCACTCAGAATATTTTACTATAGTGATTATCTAGACCAATACGTGCAATAGTTTCCAGTGCTTTCTGAACGGTCAGGATGACAATTGCCTCGATTGGATCGAACTCGGTACCTTGGCCGTCACAGACGGGCTCTGTATCACTCCGCGTAGAGCCGGACTTTCCCAAAGTAGAGTGATTGTTTTTCGTATCCACACTTGCAGTTAAGCGGTGGATCGAAGCTTCAATTATGGGTCTAAGTCCAGATATGCTGACGCAGTTTCGTTGAGGAAATATTTGTTCGAGGTTATGTTTTCTATCCACTGTATTCTTGGTCTATATTTAGCTCTATATCCGGATTTTCTTTTCGTGTACTGTATGCTCTTATTGGTATATAGTTTAGCTATGAAATAGAGATAAACACAATACACGTATACAAAAATTCTAGAATGAAGATATTATAAATTATATTTCATCTCGGGTTTATATATATATATATATATATATATATATATATATATATATATATATATATATATATATATATATATATATATATATATATATATATATATATATATATATATATATATATATATATATATATATATATATATATAAAACCCGAGATGAAATAAACTGTCTAATAGCTTCATTCTAGAATTGTTATAATGGTGTGTTGTATTTATCTCTATTTCATAATTAAACTTCGAGCAATACAACATCATTCTCATTTTCAGTATTGTTCGCAAAAAAACGCATCATCTTGTGAAAAGAGGAGACATTCAGCAGCTCAACAGCGGAGAACAGCTAGAATGTCACGGATAGACCAAGATCCGTTTACAGTCGTCATCCCATGTTCGAACTGTTCAAGGACATTTACAGCTAGAATAGTGCTCATTAGCATCATACGAACTGATAAGCAAGGACACAACTCTAATTGGATTTTCAAAAGTGGATGTATCAAATGGGCATTATCACTTGTGATGGACGAACAACAACAGTAACATTGTTCTCTCTATCTTCATCTCTCTCACTTTTTCTTACCCTCTGTTCTATGGGTTATGTAATAGAAATGAACGCTGGTGCAAGGCTGGCGCGCATAAATATTTTTTTCTATTATTTCTAACTATTGAAATTGATGTAAACATTGCATTTGCTATTTGTCTACAAAATTATAAACATTTCTATCGTGTCTTTCAGTGTTAATGATTGGGTTTTATCAATACACCTTTAAGTATTTCATATACTGCTATTGTTTCAAAAATTACTCGCGTCCTACGTAGAGTAATATCAGGAGAGAAAAGTAAAAAATCGTCACATCACACCTGGGCAAACCATACAGTAATGTTGCAGAGACATGTAGGTGCATAATATACATGAATAATAGTGATATTAGTTGTTTTTCCTCATCGTTCGATTGGTCTCTTGTCATTTATGTCATGTTAACTCGTGCGAGATCACACCTCTAATATGACGTTAATTGGCAATCTCTCGTTTTCTTATACCAGAGAATACGTTGCAGACAGGCAGCGAAAATCGCGGGAACTGTGAAATAACTTCACTTTGGAAAGATGATAACTCATTAATAATTCGCAATTCCCGGGGTTCAAATCACCATTAAACGTATTACAATATAATATTATTCACCTCCATTTTTTTTCTAATTTCTGTAGGGTAATAGAAAGTCGTTGGATCATCTTCACTGCACACCGGACAAGTCCATAAGTGCTCAGATATCTCCTTGAGTGCATCTTCCTTTATACGTTTGACTGACGATCAAAGTATGTCGTCGATTAACCATAATTCCTTCACGCCTACGAAACCGCTCATTTTCTAGCGAGTAGATCCAGGAAAAGGTAACGAAGTTTTGCTGATAACACACATAATGACACACACAAATCGACGTTTCGACCAAAAGAACTTTATCAAGACAGACAATTGAAACAAAATTAAAACATATAACAGAAAGCTAACAGTAATAACATCGACGGTCAAATTGATATGAGTCGTATGGATTGACCAGAAGAGGCGAAATGACACCGGACAAGGAAAATACAAAAATGACAACACAAATGTGACACGAAACAAACAGAAACTATGGATAGGCTAAAGACATACAGGAGACAGGCGCTCATTAATGCCGTCAGGTTTCAGAGTGTCATATTGATAAATGTAGCGGTTCTCAAGCGCCAGACTGGCCCGGTCATCAGAGAAGCACGACGTAATGACCATAACCTGAATGTGCTGGGCGCCCCGATGGCCCGTGTCATTAAAGTGGACGTCAACAAAGTGGACGTCTCCCTTATTCTAGTCATGGAACAAGAGTAATCGTCATTTATACAAGCATATGTCCGAGCGTTTTCCCGTAGGGCGTTCAAAATGCCTGCCCGATCCATCGCTCCACCAACACCCGTAGTAGCAGCTTGTGCGGCCAACCTATCTGCTCTCTCATTACCCAGGACTTTCGCTATTCCTGGCTCAAAAATAAAAATCCCTTTACGCACACAGGAATTCTTCACTGCATCCAGCCACTGTTCCCGAATGTACCTCGCCTGCATGTTCACAATCATGATCATTTAGTCACTGCGTATAGATGCATACTGTATTTTAAATCGCTTAGTGTTAGGTAATGTTTACCATCTGTTAAGTAATATATTTATTCTACTACCACTCAGCACATGCAGCATAATAAACTCGTAAACATAATCCACCAACACATATTATAGAGTATCAGTTATGTTTACATCATACAACATTATATTGCAAATGCTGACGACCACCTCTTCTAATGCAAAGCAATGTCTTATATAATAAACATTCTTCTTCCTCAAATATATATATATATATATATATATATATATATGTTCCTTTAGCCCCGAATACTATGTGTCGGGCAGAAACAAGGATTCTCCTGTTCGAGACATGTGATGTCACTATGCGTAATATATTTTCTTTGATGATTGTTCTGCGAAGAGTCTCTTGTGGTCTACATATTTGCCTTTTGGTACTGTTTTTACTTTAGTAGTGGCAGTCTGTTTTCATTCATTCTTAGTTCATGGTGGATACAGATCTATCGTTTTCTTCGTATTGTTGTAGAAACATATTGATTTTTAGGTGTCTTCTCTTACTTGCTTGTTTGACTTGAATTCTTCCCAGCCAATATGTAAGGTTTCTTACAATACTGTTTTCAAATAAATTTAAGTTTTCTTCTGCATTGGTTTTGTTACGTTCTAACTTGTTTAACCATATATTGATACGGCTATTACATTGTTTGAAGAGTCGTAATTTGGTATACGAACTTATTGTTTTTGATTTCCAGATGCCCGTTATGTCAGTGTGTGCTCGTGCTGCTAACGAAAATGTTGATTTTAAAGCCAATTTGTTCTGACATTTTCCAACGTTTATTCAGTATATATTGAATTAGTAACACCAAGGTATCTGCACAATCAAGATCAGTACGAGTTTCCTCATCTCTCCAGTGTGTACCAAAATGTTCATTTTGAGCGTAAGTTTTCATAATCCAATCTATATTCAAGTTAAAACGCTATGGCGGACATAATGCAGCCGTGTCTTATTCCTGTTTCTATGTAAAACCATTCAGCGTCATTCCTCAAATACCATATCTATACATACACTAAATGAAACTAAACAATATGTGACAAACATTTTACGATATCATTATAATGATATTTGCTCAAAAGACATTGGATCCTGAATAATAATAATAATAATAATAATAATAATAATAATAATAGTAATACTAGTAATAATAATAATAATAATAATAATAATAATAATAATAATAATAATAATAGTAATACTAGTAATAATAATAATAATAATAATAATATTATCGAGATATATTTCCTTTACCAAAACCAGAATTACACAATCATTCAGGACCATAGAATACGTCCTTGTTACGGGGAAGAGGTCGTTGACTTCAATCTGGCTAAACTATTGGTACTAAATGTCATGTTCAGATTTACTAAGTGAATGGCGAACACTTGAAACTCCCGTTGTATCTACAGGTTTGACAGTATCTTCTTCGTATTATTGCTCAAACGTATACTGTTTAGCAAGGTCTTGTCCGGAGAAAGGAATGTCCGCCGTAATAGTCACTTACATTATGTTTTGCAACATCTGCGTATTTCAACACGAAGCATCCGACTGTATAATGGCATTAGTGAGTTACTATAATTGTCGAGCATTCAATATCAATCAATTCAACATCCCAGGTTGACCTCTACTTCGGTACCAAGACGTATGCACACTTGATATGCACGGCACATGCGGAGTAGAAAACCATGATAACATGAGGTAATGGTTCGTGTTGCATTGAGAGAAAAGATCAGGAATAGTATAACAATTAAAGATAAAAATAACATATAGTTCAAGGGCTTCAAGACACAAAACCCCACATTATGGTACAAGTGGAACTGTAACTCCTTGTATGCCTACATTCTTTGGTAAAATCTTTGGTATCATGTTGGTTTTTTTGTCACATTAATCATGTTCTTGGAATATTATTTTACATTTCTTATATCACAACATAGAATGTAAGAAGAATTACCAAACTTAACTAAAAAAATTCACCAATACCGTTCTCAGTTCCGTTGGAGAAATATGAAAATCTCAATATCATAACCACCAATAAATAATAATTACATTATGAGAGAACTGAATACCCTACAAAGAAAAACAATATTAAAAACATGATTTAATATATGTACCACAGAGAAGCGTGGATACAAGTATACATCGATGGATCAGCCGCCAGAGTTATGAAGAATGGAGATACTGGTGTTTGCATAAAATAACTAGAAAAAAAATTGAATCAACATATTCAACAACTGGAATCTTCTACTCAAACAACTATGCAGAAGTACAGGCCCTAAACATTGCTGCAGAAATAATTGAAAACACACGACGCAATTGTGGTGGTGTAACAAGGTGTCACAAGGTGGTGTAACAAGGTGTCACAAGGTGGTGTAACAAGGTGTCACAAGGTGGTGTAACAAGGTGTCACAAGGTGGTGTAACGTATTGATAATACAGATGTAAATCGTTGTCCTGCAATTCCCTAACAGCGATAAACTCCCATATCGAAGGAAACCATACGAGAAATGAGCATGCAAAAAAAGGCTTGTACTATAGTTTATATCATCCCATTGTGGCCAAAAATGAAGAGGCAAATATGATAACAAAGATGGAGCAACACAGGAACAATTAGAATAAGAAATCATATACCAATAAAAGAGGAACTTCATCAAAACTATCAGGAAAGTAGCTCACTCAAAGTACAACTATTACTATCTTGACAGAGCTGAGCAGGTTATTATCTTAGACTAAACAGCCACTTAAATAGACTAGGTTTGGTTCCATCACCTCTGTGTTTATGTTCGCAGACAGCACAGACAGCGGAACATATCCTGCAAGACTGCATTACACTAAACCAGTTAAGCGAGGAAAATTTACCCAGAGAGACAGATATCCAAAAAAAGCTGTATTTGAGCACGGGTGAGCTTTCAAACACGGCAACATTCATTAAGAAAACCAGATTTGCTGTGTAGACGTGTCAAACTGCGAATGAGAAGAAAAATAAGAAGCTATCAGAACAATATTATTATCGTCTGGAAAGACCGTGTCTCATCATTATCATCGTGTGACATATTATTTTCAGAACGTGGTCTTCCTTATGAAAAGCACCTACTACGAGAAATCAATAGGTTTAGTTTGGTGGTGATAATTGTCCGAAATTTGTGTTTGTGGGCGCATGTGTCAGTGCAATCAAGACAATGACAAAATATACTTTGTATAGAGTATATTATTTCTCAACGATGAAGACTGGTATGGTTAGACAAGTAAACTGACAGTATTCCTTGTTAAAAACTATACGACAGGGAACAGTCGAAGGTGGAAGAAGCAGATAAGATAAAAAGAAAAGGACTGGTGAGCCGATTTTTATTCTCAAACGCATCGCTGTAGATATACATCGATTGAGAACTCTGTATGTTAATATGTGCATTGTGGTACGCTATGATGCTGATGGTAAGTGGATATGGTAATCATTTCTCATTCTATATGCACTCAGCTTATACATCATTGTGCGAGATTTTCAGATCGCCCAAGCTAAGCATGCTAGTAGTCACTCAATATGTAATTAATATGCATTGATAATACATGACATAACATAATATGCACTTTATTAGAGATGCATAGAGAATGTATTGCACATGTGAGAATAAACTGGTATGCATGTTACGTGATTATGCATGTTACATGATTATGTCTACTGTATGTGTGTTTCAAAGATTGTGAGCACTTATTTTGATATAGAAAGTCATATATTACATATATGTAAACATACTTCGTGTATATAGCGCTATGTTTCAACGGGCTTATGTGATTATTGTCTTGTATAATATAATCAAATTCAATTGTTGCTTTCTATTGGACTCTGCAATGTAAATGAAACTCATTGTATACACCAGTATATTCCAACATCGTTGCATTATCATCACTGTCACATGACACATCCATAGGTGATCTGATCTTCCCTTGAGTACAGCAGCAATTACATGTGTGGTAATTGGTTATCAAACGTTCTTTTTAGCCCATCATGATTCTCATCTCCCCTCACTGAACAGTTCAGGACCAGTTTGTGTATACTGGACATGGAAAAGGAATCGTCATCCTAAGTAATGTCTCGTAAGTTTAATTTCGAAAATGATTTATTGCTTACTTCATATATGTTTGTTTTCGTTAACTAGTATTTCTGTGATTCATCATTTGCAAGGTCTGCCCCTGGCTTTGTATCCATCATGTCAGTATAGTAATGCTTTGAGGGGCACTCTCTGTTGGTAATCTGGTAGCATGCGAAAAACACTTAATCTGTTAATCACATAATCCAAGTTTGACATTGTGTTTTTAGTCTTCTGATGTTTTCTTTTCTGATTATGTCTCTTAGTGTTGCTCAGAGGATTCTACACAGACAAGTAAGATCTATTGTAACAAGTTTTATTTTGGATTATGTTGTTGGAGTCCACGTTTGACATTGGCAGCATAGTGAAAGTATGATAGTCGTTTCATATAGTGCAGTGTTGGTATTCATGCTCACATACATGTTCCAGAAAATAGATCTAGTTTGCATTTATGTTGGATCTCTTTGTTGTTTTTCCCAATCGATGATACGATACATCCAAAATAAGTGAATTCTTACACTTGTTTAAGTTGATGGTAATTGTTTAGAGTAGTGGTGTTTTTTTCGGTTTTTATGATTGGCATTACCTGAGTTTCAGAGTTGTCTTTGTTTATCCTATTGTTAAAGTCGCTACATGTTGTGTAAAGTCTATTATGTACATGTTGTTATAGATGTTCTTTTGTTGTTGATATTATTGCTTAAACGTCTGCAAAAAAGAAGTTCGCTGATGAAGCTTTTTTTGGTTGTCTTCTTTATTAGTGTTGGCAATTTTTCAAATGTTATCGATATATATGATGAATAACAAGGGAGATAGAACACATCCTTTCCGTACACTATCAGTCAGTTCCTCTTTTGCCAAGTTTGGCACATAGATCGGATGTCATAGTTCTCCATGCATGTCGGTCAGTTGCTAGGGATTGCAGGTCTTGTGCATTTATGCATGTTGATTTTAATTCATTCATAAATGTTCTTCTGATCGTTGTTTTTGGTCTTTCCTGTTTTCTTTTTTCCGTCTGATGTCCACATGAAGATTTGTCGTGGAATTCTGTCTTTCTTCATTCTAAGTACGTGGCCGATGTATGGTCAGAGGCGTTTTCTGATGATGTTCGTGACGTATTCTTGTTTTGTCTCCTCTATTAGTTTGTCGTTTGATTTGAAGTCTTTCCAATTAGTATTTGTGATTTTTCTGAGGTATCTATTCTCGAAAACAACTAACATCTTATCCATTATTGCGGTAGATTTCCAACTTTCACATCCATATGTCAATGATGGTATCACACTTGCATTGAATAGTCGCAGTTTGATGTGTTTACTTGCGATCTTCGATCTCCAGATGTTTGAGAGTTCGTTAAAGACGTATGCTATAGTGTATGTATAATATATCTGAAAGTCCAACACTTGTTCAAAATGCACATTGACTGCACTTCTACACACGTTGATTATGTGTTGTGGAACCCAATATTTTGATAGTATTTCCCAAAGTTGTTGTCTATTTTTGTATTAGTGTTTGGTTTTGTTGTTGTTTATTGTTTTATTATATATAGGGCATAATAATAAAGCATAAATCCTTAATGCCGAGATGACAATATGCATCCGTGCAAACATTCACGGCCATTTAGTTCCTGTGCGCTCAATCGTTAGTAATAATTATAATAGGCCTACATGTTGTATCTGCTCACATTAACAATGCTGATATATGGATTGACTTTACCGATCTACAGAATATTGACTTGACGCAAACGAATATTCAGTCCAATATTGATCATGTACAGACGTTTTTGTTTGAGGTCATCTTGGTATCCCCATAATTTGCTTTGCTGAGAAGCTCCCGTGGGTCAGATTGTCGTTCTGTGAACGGCGGCAATTGGTGATGTGGTGAAAGTTGTTTACTTTTTATCGGCGCTCTTAAACGACATTTTGACCGCTTTCTGTATAGTGCATGCATTCAATTGTGCGCAATAAACGTCCTCTTTCAAGTTATGTGCTTCGCGTTTTCCGTATTAACCAGCGGGGAAGAATCTTATTATTAGTTGGTATGTTTCTTTCGTGCCATAGGCGGCGCACAGGGGCAGAGGTTTTCATTCTTCATGCGTTGTGGTCCGCTGCCAAAAATTTTTGTTATTGTATTGACTTGCAGTCCATTGTTTCTCCTTTAAGTATGGTGTTTTTTAGAGTAGATTTATGTCTTCCTCGTTTGCTTTTCACACCTGGTGTCCACATGAGTACTTGAGGGCTCAATTTGGTTTCTTTTTGTCTTAGGACATGTCACAGGTAGGTCCATCTATGTTTTCTTATGCCATTTGATATACATTAGAGGTGTGTTAATTCTCTTATATCACTATTTGAGACAAAGTCGCTCCATTTTATGTTCGATAATTTTCGGAGACATTTGTTTTTGTAGATGTTTAACTTTCGATCAAATCCTTGGGTCGTTTACTAACTTTCACATTAATAGATCAACACTGGAATAATATAGGAGTTGACTAGTCTTAACTTAGTGTCTTTTCATAGATCTTTTGATGTCCAGATGTTTGTTAATTTCGTGAATGAACTATTCATGAAACAGAGGTGTAATGATTGTATGATACTTTGTGATTTTTATTAGGAATCTGGTTTTCAGGTAATTTCCTGCACATTAACGTTTAGTATGGAATTCACGTAACATATCCTAATGTCGAACATTTTCGGACATCGCGCGTCGTCATCTTGGTGCATCTGGTAGTCTCATAATAAATTTAGCAATTACGGAGATAATAGTACATGTTGAAAGTCAAACATCACGAGCGTCCATTGTGTAGAAATACTTTGATAACGCTGTCATTCTGTGCATTGTAGATAATGGTCCACTAGGTGTTCAACTATGTTGCCATTTCTTCAATTTATTCATCGCAAGAAGCATTGTTTATAGTATTAGAGGGCCTTGCGTGACTTAGTTTTCTCCCTATTATAATACTAATAGCTTTCACACGTTTAGTCCCATGAGTCCAGATCTAGTTAAACACATTGAGGGATTCATTATTTCAGCTAATATTTGTTTCAAACATACAAATGTGTTTCGCGAGAATACCTTATGTTTAACTCAGAACTGGATAATAAATTCATTGATTAGTTTTACATGTATATTCAATCGCGTTATGTGAATATTCGTTTTTGATTAGAGCAGTCAATGATACGCTACGAGAAGACGAGAAGGAAGTCGAACGTAACAATGTACATATTCAGAGAATGGTAGAAATGAGAGTGACTAGAGATGATGGGAGAAAGTGCTCCCTCTCTGGAAATATCAGAAGAACACGTAATCATCAACTGACTGGGACACTGAGGTTATACATCTTTAGATGGCTGACGAAATGGCAAGCAGATCATATATGGGAATGCCCCCAGTGCTATGACGCTTGTTCCTAATCAAGAATCAAGTATATTTGTTTGCCTCGAATAAAGAATGTGTAGATCTATAATGTCAATCTATATATCAGTATTATTAATGTTAGCAGATACAACATTTAGAGTTATTGCTAATAAATGCTAATACATATTTCTTTAATGTATTCATTCAAGCCGTTATTTTGTTAATCATTCAATAAATATTTTCCGATCATTATTAACATTTGTCACGTATACTCAATAATACATACCTAAATCATGATAAACGCCCGAACATTACGGAAACAATTGTCACATGTGGTTATTATTGTCTAAACCATCATCTGCGTCTTCCAAGAAGTATAAATGGATTGATAACAAATGAGGATGACCTAAAACTACTCTAGAAACACATTTACATTCATATTTCGCTCGGACACGTATGTGTGGTCATTTCTAATCGACGTCTTTTGATGTTATGTGCTTATCGTGATAAAAGCCTTTTGGTCGAAACGTCAATAATGTCCTGTGTATTGTTATTTGTATGATTATATCTTGCGTTTTTTGTCTGTATTATTTCACATGAGCATCGGACAGCAATAGTGTGTTAGTCGTCGTTAACTGTTCAGAATACTTGTAATACGGATCTTCTTCTTTCTCAGACATTATTTCATACCTTCTTCTCATGGAAAACGATTATATTTCAAACTATTTGCAATTAGGATACGAAATCGTTGAGAATAAGTGACTATATGTGGAAAAAGTGATACAAACCGTATAAACAACAACGAAGAACTGACCTTTTCAAGTAAACTTCAAAACCATTTTTACCAAAACCACACCTGCGGCCTTTAATTTCGTTCTATTAAATATGGTCAAAATGGGGCTGTAGCAGTTAAGAGTTTGAAAAGCACTGATCTAAACTATGCCACAAAACGAAAGTGAACTACGATCTTACATGTGAATAGTACAACGTCGCATGTGCTACACGCTCACATATGAAATTATAACATGTTACACGTTCACATATTAAATTATGACATGTTACACGCTCTCATGGTTATTATCTGCGCATCTATGTAATATGGCATATGGATTATCCTCCCTGCCACTCTGTAAGGCGCATGGTTCTGTGAAAGCTGCCCAACTTCTTACAATGTCAGGTTCAGAAGGTATTCGATATCTTGTTCATGGTAGTCATAGTCTGCCTCTTTTTCTCTTTCCTGAAACGTTCCACTCAATGAGTAATCTTTCTAAACCACTGTGTCATTTTATATGTTCAAAAATGTCCAGTCTTCTTATATATCCAAGTCTTTGCAGACGTCTTCGTTGTGTTATCTTTCTATGCATGCTATATTATTTAACATACTGTAACATTTCATTTCGAAGGTCAATTTTTTTTTCCATAGCAGATGTCATTTCCACCCCCTCATAACAATATGATGACACTGTAAAATGCAGATTCTTAACAGTTCTTTGTTTTTTTATGTTTGCCCAGTGAAATACATTTTCTTGTCTGATGTTTCTTAGGATATTACTAAACTCTTTCTCTTGATTATTGCTAATATCTGTTGAACAGTGTCATAGGGTGTTGATGGCTGACTCGAGATATTCAGATTTCTGACAGTTTCAATGTGTTCTTTGCCAGTGACTATTGTAGGTATGAGTTGGTTTCTTTTGTTATGCGTTATGTGTTTCTTCTTTTCATTTCATTGATAAACAGAATGTGTGAATTCCTACGATGTTTAACTGACATAATCACGTGTTCTAAAATCTGGGGTTCCTTGATATTATGGCGGTGTTATCAACATACCTACTTTTGAGAATCGCATTTCGCCCGATTAAGAGGTAAAAACTGTTCATATGTTGATCTTCCTGTACATTTCGCATGATTTTGTTCTGCATATATGTTGAACAGATGAAGTGAGAGAATGCATGTCTGTCTCACTCCTTTCATCTCCTCACATTTTATATTCACACAATTTACACCCTCTCATGTTAAGACACCGGAGGTCATGATAACAGGATTACCAGAACCCCAACCTCTACTATTGTATATTGTTATAGAGTTCTGTTATAACCAAATAGGACTAACGTACATCCTCACATATTGCATGCCATATACTCACATGTTTCGTCCTCGCATGTTACACGTTCACGCGTTATATACATTTGAATTTTACACTCTCATTAATTACACGTATTCACATTTTACATTATCACATATTACATCCTATATATATATATATTAGACTCTCGCACTTTACGCTCTGACATATTACACGATCACTCTTACTCATTCACATGTTACAGCATAATATTTTACATCCTTACATGGTATACCCTCACAAGTTGAATATTCACATGTTGTACCCTCATACGTTGCCTATTCACATGCTGCACCCTCGCAATTTACATATTCACATGGTGCACCCTCACATGCTGCATACTCACATGCTGTACCATCACATGTTACACACAAATTACACACACACATTACACCCTCACATGTTACACACACATTACACACAAATTACACCATCACATGTTACACATACATTACATCCTCACATGTTACACATACATTACATCCTCTCATAATACACCCTCAACACTCACACGTTACATTCTCAAAAGTAACAATACCCTTACTTGTTGCACTTTGACATGTAGTATGCTCAATGTTACATCCTTTTACGTAAATACATTGACGCAATAGTTAAGAAAATAATGATATTTTTCAACTTCCTGCACAGCTGAGTTTCTCAAAGTGGACGACAACGCCACAGTGGTAAGAGACATCATGGTCGATGGAGGGTCAAGGGAATGGCGTGGAGACCATAGAATCAGGAAATCTATGTAAGATCAAGGAAGAGGCGTTGCGATATAGCTATGGAGAACCCTGCACCATTTAAATTGCACAAATGAATCAGACTTGCTAATGCATATGTAAAATAAATCAGAAAATCTGATAATTTGTAAAATAAATCAGACAACTTGCAACTTTCTATGCAAAATAAATCAGACAACTTGAAAATGCATATGTAAAATAAATCCATACTTGCTACTTTGTATGTAAAATAAATCAGACAACTTGAAAATGTATATGTAAAATAAATCCATACTTGCTACTTTGTATGTAAAATAAATCAGACAACTTGAAAATGTATATGTAAAATGAATCCATACTTGCTACTTTGTATGTAAAATAAATCAGACAACTTGAAAATGTATATGTAAAATAAATCCATACTTGCTACTTTGTATGTAAATTAAATCAGACAACTTGAAAATGTATATGTTAAATAAATCCATACTTGCTACTTTGTATGTAAAATAAATCAGACAACTTACAACTGTATATGTAAAGTAAATCTATACTTGCTACTGTACTTTCTATGTAACATAAGACAGGAGGTGAAATTCTGTTGATATTAATATAGCGCTATCTGACAATTGATCTCATCTTGGCGCATTACAGGCAGTGGCAAACGCATCTGTTGTAAATGGGAAGCTTTTTAACTGTATAGAAATGAAATAGCAGACGTTTTCTTAAATGTCCAGTTAAATTTGGCAATTCGCTTTGTAAATTAAATGTGGCCCAACAAGATAAGAGAGATAGTATTTCTTTCCACATGTGCTTGTTATTTTTTAATCTTGGAATAGAAGTTTATGTGAGAATTTGGTTTTTCAAAACAATAATTCTGTAAAGATTTGAACCAGGTCCGTTCAGCTGGCACAAGTTCGCGTTGCATCTTCAGTAAACACGTGTTTCACATTCCACCAATACGCATCCATAAAAATAATCGTATTGTTTTTTTTTTTAGATACTGGAAGTAAACAGGGACATTTTTATTTAGACAGGGGAATCGACCAAACAAGGAGAACGTGTTAACTCAAGTTGCGAGGCAAATATGTGCCACCTAATCAGACCTGGCTCAAATCGTGTGAACTGCCGCATCCTCTTCTCGATGATTCTTAATTATATTGTGCAGTCTCGCTGCGAGTTTTTGAATAACTCACCGCTACAGTTTTCAATATCTTTAACATTGATCCATGTGAACCTGTGAACCCCAGGAATTACGAGCAATTAACTCTTACTTCCTATGTGCATGGGAAGTTTCTGAGATTTATTTCATACCCAGGAGGAGGGTGCAAAGGGAACGCTCTGCTTTCGGCGGACCCAGGGTTAGCTGATAACCAAGATCCCAAATGTACCTCCTTGTGGTGCATCCTAGAAACAGAAATACAGTGGCTCGGGCTGAGTCTGTCTAAATCATTCGGGGATCGTGCCCGTGAATGTGGAGGTAGCAGATGGAACGAGATTTGGCTGCACAATGACAGGCAGTATCCCCGCGACACCTCTGCACCAACACATGCAGCTGCACTGTCGACACACAGTGAAGCTAGTCTGTTCGACAGAAGCATTGGAGGGGTGGCCACAGCAGGTTTTATAAAGTGAGCAAAAGATATGAGGAATGTAAAGAAAAAGTGCGGCAATCACCATATTAATAGCACAATTAGTACACTGAGAGAGGAGCACAGCTATAGAGGGCAGCGGCATGTGAACTAAAACATTTCAAGGAAATCTGAACTAAAGTGTTGTTTGCTCGAGACACGCTTCTAGTTATCGGTGATCCCAACCTGGGCCCAGCTCTACTGTCGAGTTTCTCCTATACCGGAAGCATGCTCATAGAGAGAAAAGGTTCAGTACCCTATGGGCACAGGCACAACCGTCAAGGTGACAAGCACTGTTCAGTGCGAGAACAACACGCAAGTTCATAACGCTCCTAAATATGTGTATAGACTCGGACTTGAGCGAATGGTTCACGACGGTGGTGAGCAACGCTTCGGCTAAGAGAGGGAACGAGTCCGAGCCCAACTCTTATGTAGAGTTCTTCCTAAAACGGAACTAGGCTTGAGGTTGAGAAAGGGTTCAGTACCCGATGGGCACGGGCACAATACGTAATTTCGCGCGCAAGTTCACTGGCTACGGAACGCATCGTGCAAGACAAAACGTGAAGGACAAACCGTCTCGGCGTAAATTCAGTACACATTCACTGCCTGGCGACAGATAGGAAGGCTGTCACAGGCTAGGGTAGCCCAACTGAAATATCAAGGCATGCCGAAAACGGATGTGCTAGGTCTACAAGGTGCATAATGGTGGCACAACATAATCACGCTCCCGGTGTAAATCGCACGAATATCCGTACCGATTACAATGGAGCGAACGCGAAACAAACAAACATACCCAGGAGGCTTCACCTTTCGGCTTGGTGAAATGCCTATTGGAGGAGCCTTCTACTCAGGGGGATGAGAGGGGGGAAGGTACGGTGCACTCAGATAAATGTGACAAAAATGTCATTAAATTTCAGAAATTTAGTGGGAAACTCGTAAAATAACAGAAAACACTGCAAAATATGACTGCATCTACTTCAAAGTATAACAATTATAGTGTTTCGGCTTCATACAACAAAACATTACTTATACAAAAATCTGGAAAGCACAACTTCATTGCAGAATAACTCGAGGTCCATTTACAATGTTTTAAGAACAGTATTGCACAAATTCCGCAGTACAGTTTCAGAGAATATTAATAATAACACAGTAATAACAAAGTTCAGTGCGTATTCAGGTAACGATGTGGAAAATAAACTTTTGTTGCGAATTCATTAATACAGAAGATAACTTGGAACTGCCAGATGGCATTAGATACGATGACATTAGTCGAAGAACGGATGAGGAGTTGGGAGAGTTGGCGGACATGTTCAATAATAGCCTTCTAAAGGGCACAGTGAAAGAAGACTGGTTGCACAGCTATTTAGTTCCACTACCCAAACCTGGGAAGGACCACACCAGGATACATGGCTACAGAATAATAACTATGCAGAATACGATTGGCAAGCTTTTGGAATAAAATGTGGCCTGGAAGGTATCGTGTTATCTTGAAAGAAATAAGTGTTTACCAACATTGTTAGGAGGATATCGTCCAGGAAAGAAGGCATGGCAGATTCCAGCCATATTTGCGCAGGATGTTTTTGAGGGGTTCGATTCGCGCATGGAGAGATGTGCGGTCGCAATAGACCTTGAGGATGCGTACAATAGGGTGTCCTTGGATATCTTGATGCACACGCTGTTAAATCTTGCAGTTAATCCTTTTGTCGTGCGTTGGGTTGGCGCCGCCCTGATGCACAGGGTTGTAGTTCTTAAGTGTGGTAACTCGACATCTACACCAACGGTTATTAGCCCTGGCCTGCCACAGGGATCGCTTCTATCTCCTGTACTTTTCAATGTATACACAGTACATATCGCTGGCAATCAAATCACAGGTGTTGGCAGAACGATGTCATATGCCGATGATATCCTGGTGTATAGACAGGGCAGAAATCGAGAAGAGTGCGTCGTGGAACTACAGAAGGAGCTGGACAGACTGACTAATTGGTGTCGAGATACGGGAGCAGTGGTTAATCCGTCTAAGGCATTCGTGACGTGGTTTTCCTTGAACAATCACATGGTAAAGACACCGATGCCACAAGTTTCGTTGTCCGGGAAAAGTTTAGAAAGAACTAGCACAATGAGATATCTGGGTGTGTTTTTTGACAGAAGCCTGAGTTTCAGGGAATATGTTGACCACATTATCATAAGGGCAGGCAAAGGCTTAGCAGCAATGAAGGTTATGGCTGCTGCGCAGTGTGAGCAAAGATTGTTATTTCTTTTGTACCAGGGTTTGGTTGTGGCTGTGGTGGAATATGCACTGTCAATTCTGACTCTTAGCCAAACTCAGAATGAAAGACTGGATAGAGTCCAGAATGCAGCAATGCGTATCATTCTGTGATGCACAAGAGACACATCGACAAGAGCTATGCGATACCTACTTGACTGCCCAACAGCTGAGCATAGATTACAGTATTGCCGTGCACGGGCGTACCTTCAAATACATGCAGATAAGGAACACCCGTTGCATTCCGAAATACAGAAAGTTAAAGGCAGCAGACTCAAGAGAGGAAGGTCGTGGATGGGACGTGCTGAGGATGTAATACAAAACGTGTGCAGATTACATGATGTGGCAGCAGGTGCGGAATGGATAGGTCTACCCACAGATTTCGAAAATTGTTTGAGAATAGTAATATCACTTAGCAGGGAATTCAGAGAATGGTGTCCCACAGCTGTGGAGAAAGAAGTGCAGGCTTTAATCAGTGAGAATACCAAAGAGAGGGATGTGATTATATACACTGAAGGATCTGTAATTAGGCATGTTCGCAGTGCTTGGGCCTTTACAGCTCAGTGCGCAGGTAAAACGATCAAGGAAAGTGGTGCCTTTGCGGTCACTACGAGTAGTATGACCATGGAGACTATGTCGGTGACCAAGGCCTTTGAGTGGCTAAAGACACAGAAAGTAACACATGTCTGCATCTTGAGTGACTCTATGAGTATGATTAAGAAGGTACAAGTGGGTCTCGTTCGCGAACAGTGGATTGAGGCCTTGAGAAATGCGAGCTTGAAAGCGGTTACATTTATTTTCGTGCCGGGACATGTTGGCGTTCGAGGCTATGAAAGAGCGGATCAACTGGCATCGTGTGCGATTGTGGCACAGGGCGATTGGGCAATGGATCGCGCTGACGTTTTGAACTCCTTAAGAGATATAACACGCGAGAGTGAGACTAATGTGGATGATGATTCCTTTTCAATGACTAGGATTAAAGATCAGGGATTGAAATGCGGTGTTGCTAGAGGTGAACATTCTGGAGGGCGCAGAAGAACCAGCATAGGACCGGTACTGTCAGCAGAAGTGTGATGGCGGATACACTAAAGGAGAGAGAGCAGCAACTATGGATATATCCAGTTTGCAGTGATGATGATCCGACGACTAACTAACTAACTATAACTTGGAACTGGATGTATCTACCCTCTCTGGAAATGAATGCTTACTTCTCCCATATGCTCACTCCGCTGAAGATGGTAACATTGACCACCACATGTTTTTAACAAGAACAAGAACAATGGAAATATATAAAAAGGTGTCTGTATTTGGGATGGTGCAATACTTATTTCGTCTCAACCATATATCTATGGTATACATACTCGCTTGTACAACTAGCAGCACTCTGATTGTACGTGATTATGTTACCAGAAGCACCTTACTACATAGCTAATACAGCATGCGATAAATGTTATATAATTCACTCTGTTGTGCATCGACATCTTGTGATGCATAATTCTGCACGTTGTTTCCTCAATATCGTCATGTCTGTCAACAATAAAATGAAAGCTCGTTCACTGGACTCGTTCTTTCTGTCAACTATGTTTTGATGACTATGTAAGCCTTTTGATGCATAAGTAAAAGTAAAATAATCCATATCATCTATTAATGCCGTAGGGGTGTGAGATGTTAGTATTCTCACATTTAATTGGCTCTGTTATATGAGGGCAGTAGCTAGCTCCTCTCCTTCGCAGTCTTTATTTCCCGGATTAATCCGGTACCCATTTAAGGATAGGTCGACCCGGGAGCCGATGCAATCTGAAAAATATTTTCGCCTTAACTGGAGAATGAACCCAGCAACACTCATATGCGAAGCCAGTCTGCTGACCGGTGCGCTACGCGGCTCCAGTGATGCATATGGGAGTAAAAAGACTATGTAAGATTCTTGATGCATGCAGGGTTGAGAAGACTGTAAAACTTGATGTATGCAAGGTTGAGAAGACTATGTAAAACTTGATGCATGCAGGGTTGAGAAGACTATGTGAGATTCTTGATGCATGCAGGGTTGAGAAGACTATGTGAGATTCTTGATGCATGCAGGGTTGAGAAGACTAAGTAAAACTTGATGCATGCAGGGTTGAGAAGACTATGTAAAACTTGATGCATGCAGGGTTGAGAATACTATGTAAAACTTGATGCATGCAGGGTTGAGAAGACTATGTAAAACTTGATGCATGCAGGGTTGAGAAGACTATGTAAAACTTGATGCATGCAGGGTTGAGAAGACTATGAAAAACTAGATGCATGCAGGGTTGAGAAGACTGTAAAACTTGATGCATGCAGGGTTGAGAAGACTATGTAAAACTTGATGCATGCAAGGTTGAGAAGACTATGTGAGATTCTTGATGCATGCAGGGTTGAGAAGACTGTAAAACTTGATGCATGCAGGGTTGAGAAGACTATGTAAAACTTGATGCATGCAGGGTTGAGAAGAAAATGTGAGATTCTTGATGCATGCAGGGTTGAGAAGACTATGTAAAACTTGATGCATGCAGGGTTGAGAAGACTATGTAAAACTTGATGCATGCAGGGTTGAGAAGACTATGTAAAACTTGATGCATGCAGGGTTGAGAAGACTATGTAAGATTTGATGCAAACGGGTTCAGAAGACTGTGTAAGACTTGATGCACACGGGTTGAGAAGACTATGTAATACTTTTATTGCACACGGGAGTAAGAAAGCTGTGGAAGATTTGATGAACACGAGATTGAGAAGGCTATGTAAGACTGTTGATGTACGCTGGATTGAGAAGACTATTTAAGACTGTTTGATGCATACATAATTGAGAAGACTATATACGACTGTTGATGCACAAGGGATTGAGAAGGCTATGTAAGATGTTTGATGCATATGGGAGTAAGAAGACTATTTAAGACTATTAATGCACACAGAGGTAATAAGATTATTTACGATTCTAAATGCACAAAGAAGTGAGAAGATTTTAAAAAATTGTCTGACGAGATTTTGTTCTCTTTTTGAAAGTACAATTGAGTTCTTGGAATCAGTGAATTATCTTATTGTTCAGCTATTACAAAAAATAAGCGTGATCTTAGTTACCTAGTTGATAGTGTTCATAAATAATTGACCTCAACTTACAACTTACTATGTCTAAATATCAATCCGTTCAAAGCAATACCAGTTGTCACAATATTTAATTCCTAATTTGAATGTGTGTATGACATAATAATGGGTATAAAGAATTGTGCCAATTTCATAATCTCTGCCCATATGAAGAATCTCTGTATGATTGAGATCTCCACATCTTTACTCAACATGCGTTCAATATGGAACAAAAATGAACGTTTTCCTGATTTGATTGAACGATGTGTGAAAGATGGGATCAAAGATCCGTTTCAAGACTTGGATGTTGTCGAAGAAAAGTGTCAGGGGCAATTTCTCACATTGAAAAAATGACTGTGAAATGAATGTTATCTTCAAAAGAGTTTCTTATCCATATTTTTGGTTACAGTCAGACATTACAACGAAAATTTCAAATTTGTGGGAGAAAACTAAATCATTTTTAGTTTATTTACCAATATCAATATTTATCAACGCCTTTGAGATGAAATGCTACAGAAAGATACTTAGAATATCATGGAAGGAAAAAATCAGAAACTCAGATATTATAAACACATTGAAGATTCCAGATTGTTGGTTAATAAACACAATAACAAAAAAAAAGAAAACTACGCCTGCTTGGTCGTATAAAAAGACACAACTGTTTAGAAAGAAAAATAATGGAGGGAAGAGTACCTGGTAGAAGAGAAGGGCAGACCAAGAAAACGACGGACTGACGACATTAAAGTTAAGATGAATACATCGCTAGAAAATGCAAGCCACATCGCCCAAGACAGAGAGAGGTTCAGAGAGTTCATTGGGAAGACAACGTTCTGGAAGGAATACATCACATGACCAATATCATATTTAGTGGGAAGGATCTTAATCAATGCATGACATCTTCTAACGAAGACAAGAAACCGTTTGTACATTGTTGAAAGAGGCAATCTTAGTCTTCATCTTACCAACATGAACTTTGCTATTGAGGAACTCGTTTTCCAGCTCAAATTATATCCTAACCATTAAGTCACATGTTAAATTAATATTTCACATGCTCAACTGATGTTCAAAATTATTACCTAAGTATTGATCTCAATTGATATCTTTACTTTCCACTAGATTGTATATTGTAAGGATTATGTATGTGCAGAATAAAAACTAAGAAATTAAAATAAGGGATTGTCGCGGGAAACGGGCTGTGAGGAAGAATTCAAGAAAAAACTTCAAGTCTCCGGTACTCCTAAATTTGTGTATAGACTCAAGACTTGGATGAAGGGTTCACGATGTCAGTGAACAATACCTCGGCTAAGAGCACGGCTCAACTCTTCTGTGGAGTTTTTCCTAACCCGGAACCAGGCTCGTGAATGAGAAAAGGTTCAGTAACCGATGGGCACAGCAACAATACGTCTAATTAAACGGCACAAATTCGCCGGTAGCAAACCAACTCGTGCAAGATAGAAGCGAAGGAAAAACTGTTTCGGCCGTGGGTCACTACATATACATTGCCTGGCGACAAATAGTAAGTATATCACAGGTTAAGGTAGCCCACACAAAATGTCAAGGCATGCCGAAATGAGCTCTTCTGGGCCTTCAAGGCAGACAATTTGTACAAAGTAACAACCCCTCCCCCCCTGACGGATATCGCACGACATTTGGTGTTGATTATTTTGGAGCCAACTCAAAAAAATCAAATACTGCGTAACAATGGTCACATACTTTACTTGGTTTGAATTTCTTCTACCCTGATACTAGACATCCGACGCCGTTCTGACTGGATAATCTTCAATAATGACCTCGATTCGTGTTGATGTACTTGTAGTTTTATTTGCCACATTGAGCTAAGCGCTGCAGCTTTTCACAGTGTGACGAGAGTTTGTTTTTGTTTTTTAAATACGCTTCTAACATCATCATCATACGCTTCATAACACGTGTGCAACATCAACCTTGATGAAGTTAATAGGAACAAATATATATATATATATATTAGTAGGTTTTCTTTAATGTGTTGTTAGTCGTCGGAGGTTTGAATGCCGATCAGGTTTCAGGCTATGTCCCGTTCGGTCACTTGATGATATGATGTAGTATTCTGTCGTCTCAAGACAACAATAACTCATTCACTATTAGCTCTCCTTGTTATTCCTCTGCCTCTTAGTGTTTTCATGGACAGTATATGGTCAATCTCATGTTGTATGCGCTTGCTCCTGGACAGTATATGGTCAGTCTCATCAAATGACAGAACCATTTCGGTCTGTGTTTTTCAATATATTTAACCACAGACGATGTTTCAACGAGTCTTGAAAACTCTTCATTCATCGCATGCTCTTTTCTTGCTTTTGTGCTGTTTTTATCACATCGCATTTCACACGCCGTAAGATTTATCTCTTATTCTTCAGTATACACGCCTGACATTGACAATCACAGTTTTGGTGTGAAGATTTAGTGATTTTTCTTTTTTATTCCCATTGGTAGATATGCGATATCTTAATTGGAACTGATCGTGTGTTGTTTTCTGTCGAAAAGATCTTTTTTCGTTGTCAGTAGTTGTTATTACCCATATTTAATGGAATATATATGGTTATTTTAAAAGTTCTTGCAACATATGTCATGTTTCACAAACACTAAAGCATTGTAGCGGAATACGTTCTAACACTTTATATCTGTAGTATTAACTAATTACATCAATATTGTGAACTCTGTACATTTGCATTATTCACGCCTTGCATTAGTATTTTCAATTTTTACGTCAGTAGAATTAACTCTTTGCAGCAGTGATTACTTCAGTAGATACTTAGAGAGTTTATAGGGAAGACAATCGTTCTGGAGAAAATACGTCACATGGCATTATATATAAATTCAATGCATCAGTAGTTGTTTCCTGTCATGCCACACTATATTTAGACGTAACTATAAATATGAATATTTTATAGATTTACCGGCACGGCAGTTAGTCCTAAACGACGTTAGCTGCTGAATTAAGTAAAGAATTGTTAGTGTCCGTTATTATTTCAGAACAAGTTAGGTGAAATGTAGTTCATGCATACACACATATTATGACAGACATACCATGCTTATGTTTCAAACAATAGCGTACTTATGGATTGTTCATACAAATGATACAACAGACATATTTGCTTTATGAAAGCATTACGTAAATGATGATCATCAACAAGATAGCATAAACATATTTTAGGAACAAACCTGATATGGCTTAGGGCCACTAGAGATCTGCTCTTGACAGCAAATCTGAGCCTCCTTGCAACATTCCTGCCATTTCCAACATTCAGATGGCTCGAAAAGTGACCCGCAGACCAAAGATATTGATTCTGTGTCGGTGGAGTTCATACGCATCCGTGTACCTTCAGGATATGGCGCGTTTGTTCCAGTCACAAGTTCAAGTGTGCTAGACCAGATATGAAGCATATACAAATAATAAATATATTATATTATCATAACGTACTACCACTTTTGTAACAGTATCCACAAATAAATAGTTAGTTAACATACTACCACTTTTGTAACAGTATCCACAAATAAATAGTTAACATACTACCACTTTTGTAACAGTATCCACAAAAAATAGTTAGTTAACATACTACCAATTTTGTAACAGTATCCACAAATAAATAGTTAGTTAACATACTACCACTTTTGTAACAGTATCCACAAATAAATAGTTAGTTAACATACTACCACTTTTGTAATAGTATCCACAAATAAATAGTTAGTTAACATACTAACACTTTTGTAACAGTATCCACAAATAAATAGTTAGTTCACATACTACCACTTTTGTAACAGTATCCACAAATAAATAGTTAGTTAACATACTAGCACTGTTATAAAACTACTCACATGTTGATCAGAAATAATTACATATAATACTAACACTGTTGTAACTGTACTAACATATTGATACCAATTTTTTTTTAAAGGTCGCTTTTCAGGACGTAACCATCAACCCACCTTTTTGGCAGTATTGATTTTATGGGCATTTTCTGAACGGTCCGGATGTACAAGTGTCTGTGGCGGGGATCGAACTTGATAACTATCCCGTCACAGACGCGCTCTGTAGCATTCCGCCACAGAGCCGGATCATTAGAGATAATTAGTGAACATACTAACACTATTGTAACAGTAATTACATGCTGATCAAACATAATTAGTGAACATACTATACTGTTGTAACAGTAATAACATGTTGATCAGACATTTTTTGTTCTTTCGTTCGCTCCATTGTAACCAGCACGGATATCCGTGTGATTTCCGCCGGGAGCGCGATTACGTTGTGCCACCGTTATGTGCCTTGTAGGCCTAGCACATCCGATTTCGGCATGCCTTAACAATTCGGGTGGGCTACCCTAGCCTGTGACAGACTCATTATCTGTCGCCAGGCACGTATGTGTGTGGTGACTCTTCGCCCAGACGACTTTACTCACGTCTGTCTCGCACGAGGTGTTCCACTGTCTATGAACTTGCCTCGTGTAATTGGACGTACTGTGCTGGTGACCATCGGGTACTGAACCGTTTCTCATCTGTAAGCCTGTTTCCATAAGAGGAAGAACTCACCAGAAGAGTTGGACCCTGGATCTTTCGCCCTCTTAGCCGAGGTGTCATTCACCGGCATCGTGAACCTCTTGCCCAAGTTCGAGTCTCACACCACGCGCTTGAGAGCAAGGCGTTCTCGAGCTGAGCGACCTTGTCCCAATAGCGCCTGAGCCCATCAGGTACTGAACCATTTCTCTCTGCAAGTGTATTTCCGGTATAGGAAAATCTGAAAGTAGAGTTGGGCAAGGGCTAAATTCATCGTTTCTTTTGTGTCTGAGCCCATCGGGTACGGAACCTTTTCTCTCTGCAAGTGTATTTCCGGTATAGGAAAGCTTGACAGCAGAGTTGGGCCAGGACTGCCATCTTTGTCCCTTTCATGCCTGAGCCTGTCGGTTACAACATCCTTTCTCTTTGCGAGCATGTTTCCGGTATAATAAGACCCGACATTAGAGTTAGGCCAGGTCTTTTTGTTTTGTTAGACGCCCATTATTGGGTATGTGTATCTACCTATAAGGAGATCAAGTAACTAGAAGCTCGTCACGAGCTAACAGAGCTTGTAGTTCTCATTCTCGTAATCGTTTCCACTATCTATTTGCAGTTGGCGCTGCCCTCTAGCGCTGTTCTGCCATTTCATTTTTTTCCATTGTACTCAGTATGGAGTCTATCTGTCTTTCGCCATGCATCCACCTTCTCATGCTTTTTTTCCATTGGCCGCCCCTCTAATGTTCGGTCTGGACTAACTAGCTTCACTGTATGTCGACAGTGTCGCCGTATATGGTGTTGCTGGTGGTGTCGGAGATAGTGTCTGTCTTTTATGCATTCAAATCTCTTTCCATCTGCTACCTCCACATTCTCGGACACGATCTCCAAATGATTTGGCCAGAATCAGCGCGATCTGCTGTATTTCTGTTTCCATGGTGCACCGCGAGGAGGTACATTTGGGATCTTGGTTATCTGCTAACCCTATGTCCGCCGAGAGCAATGCGTTCCATTTGCACCCCTTGATCAGACATAATTAGTGAACATACTAATACTGTTGTAACAGTACTCAAATGTAGATAATAAATAATTATGGATAAAATAGGTAAATGTTTTACACATATCAACATCATGATGAACAGTGCAGGATGGCGCAGGCAACCATTAAACTCAACAAATTATGTCTATAGTTCTATATATCATCTCTACTGCTTCCTTTAATTGTCATTATGATAAATTTTTACACCGTCTTCAACCTTTGCCACTATACGTCTCTATTTCCCAGAATTTGCATCTGCTATTTTGGTGTATTCCAATTTCTCTTGTCTCCTCATACTGTGACAGATATTAAGGACTGTTGGTTTCTAATGTTCATAAGTAACAACTTTGTTGTTTCAATCTCATTCTGAACATCTTCTTTAGTTTTCCTAGCTGTCCATATGATTCTCAGCATTTTTATGAATGGCCCGCATCTTTATTTACTTCTTCTTCTTCTTTCTGTCCTCATGTACCTTTTGGTGTTGAGGGGAGAGTGAGTGTACGGTATTTTGCCCTTCTATTTGCCTCTTCCGCTGTTATATTTCCGAGTGTCTCTAATGCACTATCTATCCACCTTTTACGAGGCCGTCCAATAGGTCGAGTGTTTTCGTATCGTTTAAGAAGTATTTTTTGGATAATACTTTGCTCTTTCTGTCTGTTTATGTGGACGTACCATTTAACTTGTTGTTTCGTGATGTGTTATATTGCTGACTTGATGCCTAATTGTTTCCTTAGTGTTTCATTCCTGATGTTGTCTCTCAAGCTAACTCCAATCATACGTCTCACACATTTCATTTCAGTGGTGTTAATCTTATGTATTGTTCTAGAATCCAATGTCCAAGTTTGACACTGATAACACAATGTTGGTAAGAAAATGGTGTTGAAAAGCGCTTTCTTTGTTTCTAGTGTAATGTCTTTGTTTCTTAGTAAAGTTGTTAATTGACCAATGACCTGACAGGCCGTAATACATCTTGTGTTTATCTCCGGCTATTGTCTGCCGTCATATCTCAATGTGCTGCCCAAATATTTGAATTCATCTACTTGTTTTAGTTGTTTATTGTGTATCTGTATGTTGATGTTCTCCTTTTCTCTTGCAATATTCATTACTTCTGTTTTGTCTATTTTGTCTTTATATATGGCGATCTATTCAAATTAAATCTTCCTTCATTATTTTCCAATTTCACGACGGTTAAATATTTAATAACAAACTGTGGTATACACATATTGCCATATATATATATATATATATATATATATATATATATATATATATATATATATATATATATATATATATATATATATATATATATATATATATATATATATATATATATATATATATATTTAAAGGGCTGAATATGAGTTTTGTGCAAACAATACACTGGATCGATGCTTCAAACAAGACTATTGATTATAAACTGGTTTCACAACAAGCGGGGCATTCCCATAAGGACTCCACCCTCCGCTCCAGCAGATCATCCATGTGTATGTAGATTCAGGAGTCCAGGTCAGGTGTTGATTGTGTGGACTTCAGGACTTTCCAAAAACTTTACTTTTTATTCCCTCACCTTTAGATACTCCCATTTCTAACATTATCTGTATGTGTACGTTCTCGGCCTAATTGACATCATCTGCATCTTGAAATGAATTTATTACTGTCTTCATTGTGTTTTATCTCTTCTCAGCAATGTGCCGTCTATCGCCGCATTGCCTGCCAATAAGTCCACATTCTTGTTTCTTCTGACCCAAGCATGACCCGGGCAGTATATCCATGTAATTCTCTGTGCAACTGAGTTTTTCAATAAGTCTCACCATTCTTTTCTGTGCATGAACTTTTCTATCGTGCTCAGCATGCTTTGAGAATCTGTGAGTATTACCGAGTATGTTTATGTATCAGTTATCAACCAATTAAGTGCTTCTGTAACTCTCTCTATCTCCATCCTCATGCTCGATGTGACAGTATAATATGCTGAAGATTTCTCAACCAACTTCACGCCGTTTCTATAGGCAAAAAAAACCCCAACCGCTATTATTTGTGTTTCTGTTGACGGAGCCATCTGTGTATATAATTATGTTTTGTGGTTTCGAGTCTTATTGGGCGAGTTCGTGCACTATATCCTGAGCCCTGACTTCCGTCCATTTTCGACACGCTTTTTTCTAGTTGTACTAATACTTTAGTAAGTGATTTCTTCTCAGTGTCTACATCCACCCATTCACTGCCCTTTCCTTTTTCTTCCAATTCACATACTCTTTGCAGTGTGTCTTCGGCCTCTACACCCTTGATCTGCCACCCTTGATTCGTTTTGCATCTAACGTTAGTGTAATGGGTGGTGATTGTATACTGTCATTTTAAGGTACGACCTAACGTGTCTTACCTGATGTAGCACTCTAATGCTGGGGAGATCAATCAAACATCTCATAGTAGAGATATGTCTATCTCTAGTTCACCCCTGTACACTCTCATTCCCTCCTTTTGAACTCTTTTCCAATCTATCAACTTGTGCCTGTGACAGTGTTAGTAGGCTGAGGTCATAATCTATGACAGATAGCATCATCACTTACAGAAGCAGAAAATTTACCAATTGCTGCATGTCGAAGGTCGCCATAACCTTGATAACACTGATCCCTCTTTTAGCCAAACAAGAGGTCTCGATCAAGAAAGGGACCAAGAAGCAAAATGAAACCGCATAATCAAACGGAACCTACTACATAATTTGGGTAGCCTATTGCCTACAGCTCGGTTATTATAGATACACAAGAATACTCAAAGAAACACCCCCTTATCCTGCAAAAGTTTCCATAGGAAACAAGAACTTCATTGCTCATAATTCATGTCGTGTAAAATATGCACACATGACAAGAAAACTGAATTTTAAAAACTCGTAGGCGGTCGAGAATGCAGATAATATTCGTCTTCCTCTTCTTCTTCTTCTACTACTTCTGTGTTGATTCTCAAACTCCTGCAAAATAGTACGATTTAGTTCAGAGAACGGAATGCGATGACATGAGTTACATCATTGCTGCCATGTCTGCGGTATTTGCCCTGACACATCCGACTTCATCATAATTTATGGGACAATTGACCCAGATGAAATGGCACATCTAATGCCACCTCATAACATCCTTAGTCGCCTCTTTCGGTGTGTATTTAAAGTAAGCTGTATTGTTGTTCTTCCTTCCCTTTCGGGTCCGTTCACACATGGGCGGAAACAGATAACTGAGTACATATGGGGATACCCGTTGCGTTATGTTGGCTTTCATTCAATAATGACATATCTTCCAGTCTATGTCAGCATATGCATTTTTCTTCAACACCACATTAGCCGTGACACTTAGATAACATATAGATGTGACACTTTGACTTACCTGATGTGCACGCACACCATAAAGATGTGCTACTTTAAGTACCTGTAGTCCAGGCATAACATAAATATGTGCTACTTTGATTTACCTGTAGTCCAGGCACTAACATAAAGATGTAATCGCCTGGCCTACCTGTAGTCCAGGCACAGCATAACGATGTGATGCTTTGACCTACCTGTAGTCCAGGCACAACATAGAGATGTGATAGTTTGGCCTACCTGTAGCCCAGACATAACAAAGATGTGATACTTTGACCCTCTTGTAGTTCAGGCACAACATACATATGTGGTAATTTGACTTACCTGTAGTCCAGGCTGACATTGATGTTTGCATACAGGAATGTGTAACAGAATGCACACGTAATTAGTGTGTAGATGTCTGGAGGAAACTCCCCATGTCGTTCTCGGCACTGATGCAACTGCTCTGTGAGTGTGTAAGGAGTAGTGTCACTCGTGGAAAAATTACTCATGTTGAATAATGAGTGCATTTTTATATAAAGGAAGGTATCCGATGTATATCCTAAATGGTAAACTATGTGTATGTCCGAGTTAAATTGTTGAACATTCAATGTGAATGTGGTATGTGATTGTCACACATTTGTGTTTTCTTGGTGATCACCTTGACATGGCAGTTAATTGGTTCGCTCAGTGTTCAGTGATTTCTCAAAAATCCCAAGGAATTAGCACGTAAGGAAGGAGTCACGTCATGTAGGTAGTACTCTCAATAAGGTGGAGTTCTGTTTCAATCAGATGGGCGGAGGAAATGGGGCAACCAGATTACAATGAAGTCAATCATCTACTGTAAATCCCCTTTTTGTGAACCTTGTTAGAACACAGCTGAATGCGATTACTGCATCACTTTTCTATAGACAGATAAACACTTCTCATTTATGAGATGTTTACTGGTTTCTCGTAAACCAAACAGAAGAGACTTAATACATTGATGATCTGAAATATTGTTCCGTGTCATTTTTTAATGCGTGCTTTCACTATATCAATCATTTATGTCACCAACTTTCTATTAAATGCACCAATGTTTCTGTTATTGGGCGATAGATCTGCAGAATCTGACAGTGAAAATGAATTTAAAATATTAGTCAATATAAAATTCAAGATGTATATGCACAAGCAAATAAATATAAAGAGTAAAGTTACATTTTAAAGGGTAAATTACAAACAAACAATACATATTTTTAGGGCATGTGATGAGAAAAGATAACCGTGAACATTTAGTAACTACAAGAAAGATCAATTGGAGAAGAGACATAGGAAGACAAAGGAATACATTTCTGGATGCGTTGTCACAGTGTCGAAAAAAGAAGTCAAAAACTGAACGTATTAACACCAAAAGACAAGAATTGTGGAGAAGAATGATCGCCTACGCTGCAATCCTCGGACGAGGTATCAAAAATCAATTTCTGCCAATGGCAGTTGTGTTCACAAGCAATAACAACCTGCAGAACATAAATATTGCGTAGGAAATCACTAGAGTAAAAAAAATATTGGGTTGATCGATGTGGCCCTAATACGATATGATGCCAAAATCCATCTATAATACTTCCATATGAATGTGTGAATTCTTCTCTCCATATCTGCGGTGAGTGTCCAACAGTACAGCACAACAGCATACTAGATAGCACTAGTGACTTATACATTGTTATATTCACCCTAATACTGTATAGTGATAATAAATTCAGACCGTTCGATGGATGTCTAATATGCAGTCGGACGGTAGTTTTCATGCTGGCATAGCTACGTTTATTTATTACTAGTAAGCAGGGCCGGCCCTAACATTTGAGGGGCCCAATGCAAAACGGATTGCGCGGGGCCCAGTCTGGGTAGGGAAGAGGATAATAAAATAAAGTCTAATATGAATTTATGGGCCTATGAAGTGCGGTGCCCACTGCGACCGCATATGTTGCAATGGTCTAAGACCGGCCCTGCTAGTAAGAAGCATGAATCACATTGGGCTCACAACAGAAGTGCACAGTGAACTGGTTGACACCATTTTAAAAGGTGAAACAAAGTGACGCAATACAAAATAATACTGAAATAGATCAACACAATCGCCAAGCCTTTCAGTTCATCTAAATCCAGGCCTTGCGATGAAATTGCATCTTACCTTTATCTCTAGAACGATCCCCGAATATTAAAAGATAGGTTAGTGCCATTGGAGAACGATCCCCGAATATTAAAAGATAGGTTAGTGCCATTGGAAGATAGATTTCACACCATGAGATTACCGCGTCAGGAAGTCATCAACTGGAGAGACTTCACTGTTTCACCATATATAATACAATGCTTTTGTTTTGTATTTTAGGCAACAATTACTGCCCCGAGATCAATAGCCTATTTGAGCTTCGATCTATTTCAACATAAAATTGTCGAAACAGCTGCTGTATATATAAAAATCAGTTTCTATTAATTTGATTTATTTTTCGTGTACCCAATGAGGACTAGCCACACAAGTGGATTAAATCAGAGTAAAGTAAACAGGCGGGAATTGTATACCAAATAAATATGCCAGCAATAGAATAAACATCGTATATCAACAATAAACTATGACCAACAACAATATAACACAATTGGATATTGGGAAAAACATTCTTAATGGATAATTTGACTATTCCCATGAAATTCACTGGTCACTGTGACTGTACTGTGTATACAATTATAGAGACTTACCCACCGTATTGGAGGCTAGGGGTAAACAATAGGCTAACTATTGTTTAATCATAAACTTTGCAATGTTTCCTGTTCTTAATATACTAGTAAATTCAAGAATGCATATAAATACAGGTTATTCTTCTTCTTCCTCGTTTATTCTCAAACACCCCACTGGATGTCACTTGCCGCAGGACCATGTTCCTAATAGATTTCCAGAAGGATGCAATCCAGATAATGAAAATGCGTTGTATCAAATAAATAGTTTTGTTTGTGTCAATTGCCCAACACATCCGTTTGCGGCGGAAATATCGATTTTAAAGTTATATTGTTAAAGGTATATTAGAATAAGGGTAAATTGTCCATGTTCGTTGTTGTTGTAAATAGTCCGTGCCTGGACTGAGCCGTTCTCATTAACTTGAGTATACAATTCGAATGTCTTGAAAAAAATCACATATTTTATTGGGGATATAGTTGGTTAAGAACGTAAACATTCGTTTACTTGGGTTACAAAGCGATTTGGTCACACTAGAACGACATTGGTTAAATCCCGTTAGTCGCAAGAATTCTTAATATATTAAGCGACTATTGTTCGGGATCCTAATATGACCCCTGGTAAACTGGTTCCTCAATAGTGTATATACTCATTTCACGGGGATCTCCATTAACCACTATGGCGAAATGGTTAATTATTTCAATGTGTGGTCCAGAGGTTGCGGATTGGAAACCCGCTCGCGACGTCTGTTCACAACGTGGATTACCTTTGAAGCTACAGTTACGTACTGACGTACTCATAGCGGGAGGTGTGTCGCTTCCCTGAGAGTTATGGTATTCAACCCTAGTACAATGACGACACTAGTCTACGCCGTTTCATCCTGCGGTACTTTATGCGTTCACGAGATGATTCAAATTCATCCTCAAATAGAAGAACATCACCAGTGATCTTATAGACGGTCTATTACGTTGATGTTGACTAAGTCACACAAATGAGTACTAAATACTCAAAATTCATAGAACCTTGTTTCACCACGAATGTAAATGAGTATACAGTGACTGTGTAGATATCCAGTATTATTAAACCGCTGGGGTGCAAAGGGAACGCATTGCTCTAGGCGGACCCAGGGTTAGCAGATAACCAAGATTCCAAATGTACCTTCACGCGGTGCACCCTGGAAACAGAAATACAGCAGCTCGAGCTGATTCTGGTCAAATCATTTGGGGATCGTGTCCGAGAATGTGAAGGTAAAGAGATGGAAAGAGATTTGACTGCACAAGAGACAGACAATATCTCCGACACCACCAGCATCACCACATATAGCGACACTGTCAACATACCGTGAAGCTAGTCAGTCCAGTCCGAACATTGGAGGGGCGGCCAATGTAAAATGCACGTAAAGGTAGATGCATGGCGAGAGACAAATATATTTCATACCGAGTACAATGAAACAATGAAAGGGCAGAACAGTGCTAGAGGGCAGCGCGAACTGCAAATAGAAAGTGAAAAGTCTCTAGGAAAGGGGAACTACAAGCTACGTCAGCTCGAGACGAGCATCTAGTTACCTGAGTTCCCTACAGGCAGAGACCCAGACCCATTGATTTGTGTTTGGTAAAGCAAGAAGACCTAATCCAACTCCAATGTCGAGCCTTCCTAAACCGGAAATATGCTCGCGAAGAGAAAGGGTTCTGTACCCGATGGGCTTGGGCAAGAAAGGGACAACGATGGTAGTTCTGGTCCAGCTCTACTGTCAAGGTTTCCTATACCGGAAGCACACTTGCAGAGAGAAAGGGTTCCATACCCAATGTTCTCAGGCACAAAAGGGACAACGATTTAGCCCTGGCCCAACTCTACTGTCAGGTTTTCCTACACCGGAAATACACTTGAAGAGAGAAAGGGGTCAGTACCTGATGGGATCAGGTGCTATTGGGAAAAGGACGCTCAGCTCGAGAACGCCTTGCTCTCAAACGCGTGGTGTGAGACTCGAACTTGGACAAGGGGTACACGATGTCGGTGAATGACACCTCGGCTAAGAGGGCGAAAGAGCCAGGGTCCAACTCCTCTGTTGAGTTCTTCCCCTTAAGGAACCAGGCTCACGGATGAGAAACGGTTCAGTACCCAATGGGCACAGGCACAGCACGTCCAATTACAGGAGGCAAGTTCATAGACAGTGGAACACCTCGTACGAGTCAGACGAGAGCAAAAATCGTCTGGGCGAAGAGTCGTCACTACGCGTGCCTGGAGACAGATATAGAGACTGTCACAGGCTAAGGGTAGCCCACCCGAATTGTCAAGGCATGCCGAAATCGGATGTGCTAGGCCTACAAGGCGCATAACGCTGGCACAACGTAATCACGCTCCCGGAGGAAATCGCACGGATATCCGTGATGGTTACAATGGAGCGAACGCAAAACAAACAAACAAACATTAAACCGCTTATACACTGCATTTTTTCACATACTGTATGTTAATAATAAACCGAGGTAATGCAGTGTTTACTCTTTCGCCCTACGGCCAGCAAATTTGTCCCAAATCAACTGGTTAGTTTAGGTGTGAAAAAAATATTGCTCCCCCACCCCCCTCGGTTGATCTACCCACCAAGAAATAGGTTACATGTGGCATGTTCTAAGGTCGAGCACGTAAGGTAATCAGGCTGTTTCTGATCAACCACTGGCTAGGCAACTGGGAATTTATGGGAAAACCATTTTATATGACGTTAATTAAAAATTAGATTTACCTTTACCTTGTTTAATTTACTTCATCGTATCAAGGGTGCGAGTTATTGATGGGTGGTGTGGGCAGACGTATCAAATATGTGTGGTTTTGCAGGGTGGTGTGGGCAAACGGATCAAATGTGTGAGGCATTGCTGGGTGGTGTGGGAAAACGTATACTAGCATTGGCGTCTACCCATGGTTGCATGTATTTCAATGTCTGCATACAAACTAAATAATGTGAGAGAAAATTTAACGCCTAGACGTATACGTCATTCTTGTAGGAGGCGTATTTCTTCATACAGTCCATGCCTTTGAGTGTTGTAATCTTCTTGGTATGAAACGATTCTGGAGAAAACATCCCCCTCTTATCCATTGCCCATTACACATATGGTAGATTATTGATTTGATGATAAGGGTCTTATTGTTGTATCAACCAGCGTGGAACATACAATAGTGGAATCTTTGGTATTACCATGGACACTACGAGAATGTTCCACTAAACATGCATTGAGTATGCTCCAATAGGTTGAGTAAATTGAGAGAGGAAGCCATGCTGCATATCAGCAAGGCAACCGAGTGCAATGAGAAGAGGCTTGGTTACCTACTAGCAAGGCAACTGAACGCAAATGTGAGAGCAAGCGTGGTTACCTGATACTTTGTTAGTAGCAATGCTAGTGAGCACAACTGCAGTGAAGTGTTTTTCCAACCTGGAGAATTACCAGTAATATATAACATATCATTTTGTAAGGAAGTTGCTCCAAAGCGTTCAGTTATATCTAGAAGATGATTACGCTGGTATGTAGCATGTTATATCGAAAAGTGGCTTACGATGCTATGTAGACTACTATATCTAGAAGATGATTACGCTGGTATGTAGAATGGTATATCTAGACGTGGAATACGCTACTACTCTGTAGATAGCTATATCTAGAAGTAGCTCACTCTAGTCAGTAGAATGATATATCTAGACGTAGCTTACTCTACTCTTTAGAATGATATATTTAGAATAAGCTTACGCTACTCTGTAGTATGTTATATCTAGAAGAGGCTTACTGTGCTGTTTAGAATGCATCAACAATTATCCGCATGCTTAGAAAGGATGACAGCAGAAAGATATGTCCATAAATTAATTATAACTATGTTTTGTCAATTTTCGAACCTGCTAATTTGTCAACAACAATCAGTGATATAGGGACCACCAATGCTTAAATATGCAACAAAAACGTTAACCCCATCTCCCCATAACAATTTTTTTGCACGAAAATGTACGAAGAAACGACATATTTTATAGAGTTTAAAAAAATGTTGGGAATTCAAACAATTGAATTAGTGTATAAAAACACAAAGTTTGATATAAACATTTACCAACACCACCCTATTTCTTTCCTGTGTCAAAAGTTGTCACATTGTTTCCAACTCTCCCTCCCTCTATCCCACTCCTGCTAACCGTCGACGTAAGTTATGAACATCCCTTATTTCTGTAAAGCAAGCGATAAAAACCGTATACATCATACTCTCATAATGTCGGCATATTATCTACTATGAATATGTGATGCGTCATGTCTGTTGATCTGAAGGGCTACTTGTGAGGCTGTACCACTTTCGCAATTGTAGGTAGAACACATGATACGATTCCTATTCAAGCGGAATCGTATAATGATTGTAGTTCATTTAAATAATATTTGTTACTGGACAATCATTATTAAGGTATACTCTAGCTAGAATCAACTATCCTAAACATTGTAATGGTAATTTTCCCTAATATAACCAATGTTGATTAGTGCCTAATACTGACGTATGAATGTCTTATTAATATGAGACGTGTGTCCACGTGTTAATTTCTACCTTAATATTGAGAAAATTATATTTCAAATCACCAGGTCCAAGACATAGAAAAACTGACTTCAGTCTAATGAACACATGCTACAGAAATCTCTCTGACGATCTAATGGCTACAAACAAATCCAGATAACTAAAACACACGACATTAAAATGTATGTTGCAATCGGCAGAATCTTCTAATCACGACTGTATCCATAGAGAAAAGTCACAACTGTCTAATACGCTGTTGTGTTGTTGTTCGTCCATCACAAGTGATGATGACCATTTGTTACATCCACTTTTGAAAATTCAATTTTAGTTATGTCCTTGATTATGAGTTCGTAGATGGCTAATGAGCCCTATTCGAGCTGTAAATGTCTTTGTACAGTTTGTACATGGAATAACGACTGTAGACGGATATTGGTCTATCCGTGACTTTCTAGCTGCTCTCCGCTGTTGATCTGCTGCATTTCTCTTCTTTTCACAAGATGATGCGCTCTTTTTTATTTTAGAACGCCATGTAGATTTATTTTGTGCAAGTTCTTCCCATGTATCGTGGTCTATTTCAAAGTCTTTCAGTGAGTTCTTTAACGAGTCCTTGTAGTGCTTCCTTTGGCCACCTTGAGATCGTATACCCTTCTCTAGCTCACCATAGAGACGTATCTTTGGCAGACGATGGTCTGACGCTGTTGTAATATACGCATGGGTGTAGTAGATCTTTAGATGAGGAAAATCGAATGATTTTTCCTTCTGTTTATCTCTTTCGAATCGCGTTTAGGGCTTTAGTCAGTTTAAAACACCCGCATTGATCTGACCTGTCAAGGCTGGATGGTAAAGACTTGTGGATTTTCAAGAAAGACACGGGTCTACAGCAGAGATGGGCAACCTTTGTGTGTATGCTGGCAATATTGAGCTTTTTACTTGTGAATGGGACCACAAAATAACTGTTTTGTTTTTACTAAATTTCGGCTCCAAATAGTTATATAGAACATCAACGTTAGTAGTTACAAGACGTAGTTAGTACCTATATATTGAGAAATAAAATCTCCAAATTGTCAATATTTGTCTATGGAGTCCTATCTATTTCGTGTTACTATTGTTGGTTCTGGTTTTAAGTTTAAATCTCATGGTAACCCTAGGTAAAAGGGATCTTAATGTACCTTGGAAATAGTGCTCAGAGTGCAACCAGTAACACGACATGATAGTGTGGCCTACCTATCTGATTATATGACAAGTCTGATTGAACTGAAGTAAATTAATATTTCTACAGACGCAAATTGAATAAATATTACATATATATTATTATATTATTGCTGTTTTTCATCAAATCAATTCTTGGAAGCACTATACTTCTTCTTGATTTATATTTGTAATATGATTATGTCAGTGACATCGTGTTTAGTCAAATGCAATATTTGTGCTTGATATATGCAGTTTGGTCGAATCATTTAGTCGTCTATTCTATTTTGTACTTCCAGTGATGTATAACACGTTATTAACGCTTTGATTTCATTTGTGCCATGAGATTATGCGGCAAAGACACTGACTAATGAGTGAGTATCCATGTCTTCAACAAATTGTAACCGATGAAAATTAACTCATTTATATATTTTTGATACAGACGCTAGCAATTACATGCTATCTATACACCTCTTCCCAGAAACAATCTCCACTTTTATCCATATATCCCTCATCGAAAAGCGCATAATCAATCTTCCTCTTTCTTGTCACGTACCGATCTTCCATTATCTGCTCGATTGCTCTGGCGTTCAATTTTCTCACAGCATATTCTATTATTCCAGCCATGCACAATTTCACATGGTGTGTTCACAATAAAAATGTTACTCAAGCAACAATATTTCAAGATGTCATGTGAATCTCAAATGAAGTGACAACTCAAGTAGGAAGAATGGCTGTCATGAAATGTATTTCCACTATTATACGGTGAAATGTTTGTCTTTCAAATCTGATTATTACAGTCGTGTTATCTTACGTTCAAATATTTCCTTAAAAAGTTGTTTTCCAAAGTAGATCTTAATATTGTCAACAGTTTATTGGCGTGCCACTGGAAGGGAAGGGGGTGGGGGTGTACACAAAATATAACACTTCCAGGGGATATACTTGTAAAAAAAGTAAAATAGAAAGAGAATGAAATTAACTAACTGACACAGTTTTCTCTGATATTGGTTGCGCTACACGAATATTGCCTTTTGGGCAAAGACATACTACAATCTGATAACTTCTCACGAAGATTCGTCTTTACTGCTGTGATTCAATCAACATTTATATTACCACCATTTCTAGAAATGTGTTCGCAATTTCATGGCAATGCAACACACAAATACAATAAGCTGGTACTTGAAACAGCTTGCGAAACGTGCCCATAACAAAGATTAGTGATTTTCTGAACCGATAGCGGTACAGACATAACTATATGCATCACGGACCAGCGATACGAAAATCTATTTATCTATCTATTACCATGTCTATTTGTGCCGCTAAGCGCCGTGGGGGAGGGGGATTCGGAGATTTTTGTGATTGACCATTTCAGTTGCATTGGCCAAAGTAAGCCCGTGTCTATTTAGTGTTTCTCCTATGGTCTCTGCCCGTCTAGTTCTTGCAAATTGCAATACTATATGCATTTCGTCTATATCGATGACGTATACTATTAATCTGAATGTTAAATGACTTTCTCACCTTACCCCTAAATCGTCCTTTTCTACTGTCTCCTGGAGTAAGTACAGATTACTTCAATATCATCTCGCCAATCATGGTATCATTGTCCTATACATATAATGACTGTACATCACAGGCGATGGTGGTTGCAGTTTCAGGGACTTGTGTGCTTACATCTCCTGGTGTTTGCGGAGATGACCGAAAAGTTCAATGCTGACGTCGAATCTTCTGCCAAATTCTCGACTCGTATACTCGGAAATTGGAGTGTGTGTGTTTGTTCTTCTGTCTTTTCGGGCAGCACGCTTATTATATGAAATTCAAAATGATCTCATTGTTCAATGTATCTATCCTGGCAAACCAGGTTTGTCACCTATCTTGAAACCGGTTTGTCAACTGCTAGGTTATAACCCTGAGTTTCTTCATGATGGTGCAATGTGGTGACACATGGTGGCGGGGAATGTGCACAGTGAACCCTATCTTGGCTACAGTGGCTAGGAGCAGTGCATAGGTTGAAACCTACCTTCCTGGAGGTGTGGTAGTTATTCTCTGACTATGTCCCGGGGTGGGCCGAAAATCCACAGACTTCCCAGCAATATAATTCCTTTTAATGGCATTAGGTCAAACGACATGAGCCCATGGACCGCTGGATCAGCAACCAACCAACCATCAAAAGCAACAAACAGAACACGAATAGATCACGTGAGAAATGAGATTACAATAACTGTTGGAACACGATCAGTGATGAAATATATTGAACAACAGAGATTTAAATATCGTAGTTCGGTCACCTAATGATAATGAACCCTTATTGGCCAGAGACAAGAGCAAACAAAATGAAATGGAAACATCAATATACAGAAGAAAACCATGAAAAATGTAGATTGAAGAACGTACCAACATTCTGACACGACACAGTATTATAGCATATATTACAGCACAGTATTAAAGCAACAAGACTTGTAATAGCCTGGATACAGATATTCATTCATTAATGCGACGCAGCCCACCATAATCATAGATAAGGTAATAGATAAATGGACTACTTGTAATATACATCCATTTATTTTTATGCTTATTATCTGTTATTCTGCAATATTGCTGACTACCAAGGCTTTTGTTTGTGTAAATGTTTGTATCAAGCCCATATTCTTTAACTTGATCCATATACATACAGCAGATCGTTTATAGTTTCCCACTGTTCTTGAGTCGTGGAAATCTTTCTATATGTTTAAAATTTGGTATATATCTCTATCTATGTTAAATAGGTTGAGTGATAACATACATCCTTGCTTTACCTTATTTATTTCTATGTATAGTGAGTATGTGTGTTCACACCTTATTGAATTACTTTGCTGCCTATATATATATAAAAAATCACTTTATCTCTACGATCTGTACCTATTGCTTGAGGACATTCAAATAATTTGCCATATTCAACTCTGTTGAAGGCCTTGGTGTAGTTTATGGAGAAAATATAGATCCTTTTTTTTGCTTTTCTGTATTTATCTATCAATATACTAAAACTAAGTATAGTTTCTTTGATTCCTTTCATTTTTTTCCTTTCCTTCAACAAATCTATTCCTCACCGACTTCAATTTCTATCTTGTTTTTAATTATCTCATGTATTACTCTGAGTAGCTATGTTGCTCATCAAACGTATTGTTTTGTATTATGTAATATCCACAGTCATTTGCTTCTTAGATAAATGTATGAACACTGATGAATTTAGGTCTTCACTGATGTGGCCTGTTTCAAGTATATCATAGCAACGTTCTGTGCTCGTTTCCACACTAAAATAATCTACAATTGTTATTATGTCTGCAGTTATGGTCAGCTACTGCGGCATTTCCACATATATATTACAATTTCTACTTATAATTTTAGTATACTACAAGGAACACGGAAGAACAAGAACTAGATAGGCAAAGACAATCAAAGAAACATTAAATAGACACGGCCTTACCATGGCCAATGCAACTCAAATGGTCAAAGTATAAAAAAAAACTCCAAACCCCCCCCCCCCCCACGATGCTCAACAGCAAAATAGGCCATGCCAATATATATATATATATTAGTATCGCTGGTCCGTGATTGTTTTGTACTGCAGGGTTTATTTGAGTTGGTTAAGTATCAAACATGTCTATCACATATTCTGCCCACCTTGTCGTATCAAATATATTTTCCATTTTTATCTTTAGTGGAGCAACTCCCATTTACATCACTGTTCTTGTTTGTGATCTGTTTTAATTGTGTTACATGTTTTTTAGTTTTCTGTAGTAATGTCCCATATTCCTATATTCCTTTTACTTTGTTTTAGCAATTGTTCTTTTGATGTTAAGTGTCTCTGTTTGTGACTAACTATGTATTTGGTATTTTTAGTGATCATTTTATTTTTATTTTTAGACATTTTTTCTAGTATTTCATCTTTATATATATATATATATATATATATATATTAGTTTGTCCGTGACTTTTATTATAGGTACCATTTGATTTGTTGTGTGAATAGATTTATTGAGGCTAAGTCATTTATTGTCTAATTTCTGTTCTCGACTAACCCCTTATTTATTTTCCCATGCATGATAGAATTCGGTGTTTATATATGTCCCCTTTACTTCTACATGCTTTTTTTACTGCATTTTCTGGTTGTTTCAGTGCTGACATGTCATCTTATGGATTTTGCTTTGTTCTTTGCTCTGTATGTTCAAGTTGTACATGAATTTTGCATATCATTGGAATGTGGTTATAGGTGATATCACCTATTGAGTATACTTGTAATATCCTTTACAATACTTCTGAATGTGCTGTTGATTAAACTACAATATATATGGTTCCCCTTTCCATCTCCATGACTTTTCCTTGTATATAATCGTAGATTTCCTTGTTCACATAATGCATCGCGTAATTTCACTCCTCACATAATTGTATACGTCTTTCTCCTCTGTCATTTCTGGTCCTTAGTAAAAAATGTCCAACAATATTCTTTGTCTTCCTCTCTCGACGTTTGAATTCTTATCTCCCACAACCATCAGAATGTCCCTTGCTTTTACTGGCTTGTGAAGATGATATAGATATTCGTACTAATTCTACTTGTCTTTTTCATTTGTTTATGCTTGTATAATTGTCAGATCAAAATGGTGTTTTTTTCTTTAGCATCAACATTATATCACTATATGTTCAGTACTCACTAACGTATGTTACCAATTCTTTCTTCATCAGCATCTCCTTCATAATAAGCTTCGATTGCAGGTATATGTTTAAATGTTTCCCTCCGTATATTCCATCATTCCACCTCATCTCTGCGACTCCTAGACTTTCTACAGTTAACGCATCTATATCTACTAATAAGTTTTCTAACTTCCCTGCGTGGTGTAAATCTCTAGCATTCCACGTGCCCATTCTAATACATCAGGAAGGGCATTCCTCGATGTTGACTTAGGTTGTCTCTTTGTGATGCGAAATTATCCTGACTTTGGTTGTCTCTTTGTGATGCGACATTATCCTGATTTTGGTTGTCTCTTTGTGATGCGAAATTATCCTGACTTTGGTTGTCTCTTTGTGATGCGAAATTATCCTGACTTTGGTTGTCTCTTTGTGATGCGAAATTATTCTGATAAATTATTTGTTACCTGTTGTAGTCGAGACCGCATTTTTGTTTGTATCGGCAAAAGTAGATTTCAAAAGGAACTAATTGAAATGATTTACATTCCATGATAAAATAAGGAACAAAAATCGACAATCCTACAGAATGAAATTAAATTTGGCCTATCACTGTCTCCAATAACACGCGAGTTGTATCGCAAAAATCGCGTAATTCAAAATATACAACAGAAGCACGGTGAACACGTTCATTCCAATCGAAAACGAAGCCATCGATTCAAGTACACGTATGAAGAGATACCTGATTGGTATATTTGCGTGAAGAACTAGCTGATCCATATGCACTCGTGAAGAGATAGATGATTTGTGCACACGCATGAAGAGATATTGGTTCATGTACACGTGTGAGGAGATATCTGATTCGTGTACACGCGTGAAAAACTAAAGTATTCGTGCACATGCATGAAGAGATAGCTGATTCGTAGACATGTCATGCTTCCAAAACATGTATTTACTTCCAGCTAAATCTAGCTCTACATTTATATTAGCGAAAATTCATGGGGGTTATGTTCTACGACCAACTAAAAATGCATACACTGCACAGAAAGTCATTGTTGTTACAAACGGTTGTATAATGAACACAGACAGAAAAAACTGCGACGGAAAGACGCTACTAGCCTTAAATTTATTTTTGCTGTTTCGGTAAATCATTGATTGCATTTTGTATGCTTTGTGTCACCTAGCTAATGAAAATCACTGAAACTATTGAATGAACTTAAAAAGGGACAATGTTTGGGCTCAGCGCACACGATTATTCTGGAGAAAGGATGGTGTATAGCTGTGTGACTGAATATTTGATATTCATTTGAAATTGCATGTATTGCAATCAATACGAAACTAATGCATAGTATTTCAAAGTTTTAAAACGCGGCTTGATATAGATGGGGCGTACTTAAGCGGCTTGCAGAAAGTATGCATGTAGGAAATATTGTGTCTTGTGTGTTCAGGAGTCCGTGAGGTTTTACAATGAATTGTGAAACTCACGTTTTTCAAGAATATTAATGCACTACACGACAGACGCAATTGTATAAAACAAGTGTGTCTTAACACCAAGACCCTCTACATGTTCCCTATTTATAGGTGCCTTTATGTAAGGGTGGTGACCTCCAATGTTTGTGGTCACATATTGGTTTTCCTGTTGTTTTGATTCACCAGAATTACAAGCAATTATCTGTTTGTCTTTAATGCAATCTGGTGGTGTTTCCAAAACTATATTACGTAACTAGAATATCCCACCTCTCTGTGAACGTTATCATCTGTTATTTTAATGAACATCGACATATTTTCTAAGGCCGAATTCGATAAACTTGTTGTTGAAAACAATGTTGATGAACACTGAATAAAAGGACGATAATGTATTCATGAAAACAGTTGTGCTAGCAAGGCATTAAATATGACACTGGAAACACATGTACTTTCAAATTAGACAATTTCGCTGCATAATATCTCGGAAACATAAGACATATGCCTTCAATACAACTTATACCAGGCGTGTCAAACTCAAAAACCACCATGGGCCGCATACGATACTTTGAGTATACCGGCGGGCCACACTAACAAATCTGAGAAACTCTGTAATATTATTGAATTATATTTAATTAATTTGCACGCCTACTACAACGGTTTTATTAAGCTAACGCCCCACAACGCCAAATATAACAATTGTAATGCAACATTTATTTAAGAACATTCAATCATATTTACTGTTTAATCAGTGTTTTGTCCTGAGGTGTGAAATCCAACATTTATTTAAGAACATTCAATTATTTGTACTCTTTAATCAGTGTTTTTGTCCTGAGGTTTGATGCCTCTTTTTCATGACAATTTTTCGTATATCTGGCTGAAATGTATTTGCAGTTCCGACCTTCATCAGGGATGACAAGTGTTCGTCGGTCAGCCTTGTTCTCTGAGAAGTTTTTGTTACTTTCATGAAGGAAAATAACTGTTCACACACATAGGTGGAACCGAATATTGTCATAATCCTAGTTGAAAACTTTCTTAAGTGTGTAAACTTTTCAGGCAGGTATGAATATAAGCCAGGTATCCCGACTTCTAGATACTTTGCTTAGAGTGTAGAATCACACTGCATTTCTAATAGCTCAATCTGCAAGTTTTCCTATGCTTTAACAACACCAAAGTTGAAATTTATGTTTTATACACCCAGTTTAAAGTATTAAAACTGCAATTTTCGCTATTAAATGAGACAATTGCAGTATTCTTAGTGTGGGCCGCACACGTGCTTGCAAATGGCCGCATGCGGACCAGGGGCCGCACGTTTGACATGCCTTTTCTAGAAAGACTGACAACGGCGCTAAGTTAAACGAACATTACAATTTAATTTCACAATGTAGACCCATAAGGGCGGGAAGAGAGATTAACTATCACGAAGCTGCTTTGAAAAAATAATTGAAAAAAGACAAATCTGTTTAGCTCGTGTGTTGTCAAGGCTGTAAAATGAAGTGCGGATAATAAAAGTAACACGTGTCTTTATAAGTCAACTAAAGGGATGTCCTCCATCAAGAAGTTAATGAACATTTTCTTTAGCAGGAAAAAAACCACTAAAAAACTACGTGATTTTTTGCACATTGATCAAGTTGTTTCACATTGAAAACATGTAATTCTTGCATAAAACTGCAGGTTTGAAGTCAACTTTTGTAAATTATTACACCCTGCCTGACAAATACTGTCAAACTCTTTTAGACTCACCCCCCCCCCAGCTCATGACGTCATTTACGTACAACTCCTAACAAAAAATAGGCGTAGAATAACGATCAAGCACTGTAAAAGAACACAGTGAGACAACAATGGAACATTGAGAAATGATTGCAGCACTGTTATAAACGACGGCACAACACATATAATTCTCTGAACTATATTATGTCACTTGATATGAGCAGGCGAAAGCGGTTAAAGTTTTTGTAATAATCCACGATGAAAGAAATGCCACCACACACATATAGACAGAGCGTGAGTACACGCATAGTGTGTGTCCACACATATATAGAGCGTGTGCACGCATAGACAGAGTGTGCATTTGTATGCGTGCTCTTGCAAGTCCATCTAAATAATAGTCTTGCGCGCTGCTCCTAAGTCACGTAACATATCTTGGGTGATTAATCATCGATCACGTTCGTATAGTATATGTATCCTCACTAAAATGATGTACAAAGAAGAACAAATAGTCGTAGTAGTGGATGATGTATATGTGGCTCACTATTAAAACAGTAATCAGAGAAGGATATTTCCTATCACTATAGTTCTTCATTGCTTATGCAGAGAACATCATAAGGAAAGTAGGAAATGACAATCAGAGAAAAAACCTTTAGCCACACAAAGATGAAAGGTGACGAGAATTTAGAATTACGATATGTTGATGATACAACACCACTGTCTCAGAGCGAAAAGACCTCGAGCACCTGATAAATACAATCAAAGACCACAGTGAAGAACAAAATATATTTCCAAATTCCAAAATAATATTATGACAAGTGAAGAAAACCATTAGCATGTTGTCAATCTCGATCAATAGCTAGCTATCTGAGAACTTGTTACCATTTTTTTAATGTTTCTCTTATCAGCAGTAGAGGGATTACTTTGAAGAATTCAGAAAAGATATTGTCAATTCTATCAAATACACATGAAACAAACACGGCTGGGCTGTACCAAAATAACAAAATAAACTTTACTTAGAGCACGTATATTGACAATGGTAACGTATGAATGTGAATCTTGAACAATCACATGTAAAATAGACAACCGATAACAGTATCCAAAACCAAAGGTTCCTGAAGGAATATCTCAATACAATGTACTAACAATCTCCAACATGGAGATTATCAAAGAAATGAAAGATAATTGACAAACATGTATCACCGAAGTGAAAGTAAAAAAAAAACTGGATAAACAAAGAAGGTTTACTTCAGAAAATTACAATATTATGAAAATAACAAAATGACATCCTACAAAAGACAATAAATATGATACTGTTGCAAGTGAGTAACATGAATTATGGAACGAACTATGTCACTGTGTATTGACTATTTGACAACATGTTGGACAATAACAGTTCTCAAGAAATATTCAACAATATTATCATTTTCTGCGGTAAGACATGCTGAAACTGATATGATAGATAAGTATTACTAACAATTTCAGATGTATATATATATATATATATAATTTACGGGAGAGTTGAGCAATCTGTTTGATGAGTTAGATTCATGTTAGACGTGACGGGAACAGGCCAAAACAAGTAAACTATTTGCTGTGGCATATATATATTGTTTGGTTTCTGTGATCAAAAGTGTAATCCCGTTATCTCACCTTAGTGATAACGTTTTTCGCAACGTCACCTTTTATGTCAAACAGGAAAGAGTGTACTCTTTTTCCCTGGGTCAGTGTTGTGTATTTCTGAGAAATTGTTGCACTCACATTACATATTTTAAATAATTCTTTTCTCAGTATCATTGTATAAACTGGGACGTTACTCTTTGCAATCGATATATCGTGATCAGTGCCGGATTTAGACTTGATGGGACCGCCGAAGACGGATGTGTTGGGCCCTTATCGCAAATAAAACGGTGATACAATGCATTTCCATTCTCTGGACTACATCCTGCTGGAAATCTAGTAGGATCATGGTCCTGCTACAAGGGAGCTCCAGTGGGAGTCTGAAAATGAACGCTGAAGAAGAAGAAGAGAAGAAGACTTGATAGGGCCCTAAGCTATTTTAGATATGGGGCCTTAAATCAGCCAGGCGGACCAGTAGAAATGTCTTTGTGGGCCGAATCTCGATATCGATTCACTCTTTCCTAAACGTGTTTAAGGGATTGAACATATTTTAGCTCTCCAGACTCACTTGACAAAAGACCCTACAGTCAACTATAAATGTATAAAACACTTTAAATGAAATATACAATTCAGCTAACTTTCAAATTTAAGCAATGAGAAGACCACATGTGCCACTCTCCGAGTAAAACAAACCCGTGCAATAATAAACATTTTAGAGGGAGTGGTCATAAACTTTCGTTGTATTAAAACTGAACTACAATCTCTGATATACACAATTGTCACGTTTGTCTATTTTTATGGCTTGATGGTGAGAGCACACTAAATAGACGTGTTCACATTCATATGCAAATACTTTAACAGTCGGTTCATTGTGATATAATTGGTTAACTAATTATCGCAAATACTTTCTATAATATCAGTTGTTCAAAGCATATTCTTTTCAGAAATCAATGATCAATCCATCATTCTTTACTGATGTTTTTCTAGTCCTTATAAATACGTTATTATGTTGTTATTTTTTGTGAACTGCCCAGGCACATGATTTCTTGTGACGGAGTTTGAACTTGGTAACTTTCAGAGATTCACTATCTACCTTTGAGTCGCAGAGCTGGACATGATATTAATACAGTCACAGAATGTCCAAGTTCATCGCGGCGCACTGAATGCACTTACATCAAATAACAATAATTGACACATATTCTGTACATGGTATTGCTTTCTAATGTCTAAATTTGGTAACACAGTATTTTACTTACCACATATACTTCCTATCGCATCGCCAGTACACTACATATAAAGTAAAGTAAAGTAACCCATAACATTTATTAATGGCGTATGGGTGTGAGATGTTAGCGATCTCACATTTCAGAGGCTCTGCAAATGAGGGCGCTAGCCATCTCCTCTCCCTCGCAGTCTTTACTTCCCGGATTAATCCGGTACCCATTTAAGGTTACATCGACCTGGGAGCGGTTGCGATCTGAAAAACATTCCCACCTGAACTGGGAAATTAACCCAGCACCACTCATATGCGAAGCCTGTGTACTAACCACTGCGCTACGCGGCTCCCACAATACATATAGTCGGATGTGAACAACGAGCTTGTTCGAGCGAGATGTATTTGTGAGACAAGCACACGAACATATGTATAACTAATGGATGGAATAGAATATTTAACCAACTGAGCAATCCGCTATTATTTCCAAATTTGTTTACACAGCTTCTGCAATTAATGTTTTCCTATTACTCTGCTAGTCCAATGGGGTCACATAATCATGGATTCATAAAGATTCGTGTCACGAGTTATCGCTGAATGTGAACCATTCGACACTGTCTTTATTTTGTAACAGAGATTACCTATTCTACTAATAGCACATCCACTGACAGCGGTGAAGTGGCACCAACGTGTATGGTTTGGGATTCTGATTAGCCATTTACCGCAGAAGACGGATGTGTTGGGCCATTGGCGCAAATAAAACGGCAACACAACGCATTTCCATTCTCTGGACTACATTCAACTGGAAATCTGTGCTGTTACAAGAGACATCCAGTAGGAGTTTGAGAACGACCGCTGAAGAAGAAGAAGAAGAAGAAGAAGAAGAAGATTAGCCATGATTGTCTTTTCCAAAACTGAGTTGAAGTGGGCCAATTGTGCGTGAGATAATGAGGAAAAACGAAAGTATGGACTGATATTGTCCAGGACTTGCTAACAATATAATTCTCACAATACAATATAATATATATATATGGCAAACACTTAATGAAATATGACTACCACTGATTGGTACTAAATAGCAAGAGAAAAAGAGGAAGACCAAGAGAAACAAGAAGCTCTTCACAGAACAAACAGCATTTAGGGTATGCTTACATGTCTCAACAACATACAAGAACTACACAGAGTAGCATCACATTGCTCAAGTTGGAGTACACTATTTTCTACCATTTGCACCGTATTCGTCGCGGAATGATCACAACATGGAGTCACAATTTGGGGTTGAGGGATGTTAAATTGTTAATTCTATAATAAAGATCAGTGGTCCCTGATTTTTCCACAATGTCCTGGAGGGGAATTGAATAAAAATATCAGAGGGGGAGGAGATGTTGACGTAATTTACGACGGGCATTCCTCAAGTGTTGGTGACTGACAACCACATAATGACCTCATTTTATAGTCAATGACTTGCATCTCGTCGTTTGCATCTTCCTCTTCTTCAATCTATCATCGAGGAATATCAGCGAGGACGTTTATGAAATAAGGAGAGCACATGTTACGACTAAGAGTGTGCATCGTGAATCGTTTCTTCTTTTGTTCTCAAACTTCCTGCTAGTTTCCAGTATGTAGAGAGCAGAATCATATGTTGCCTGTCGTGGTTTACATCATTGTTGCGATGGCTGCCCTTTCAATTTGGCACATCCTCTTAAAGGGCGGAGTTTCAGTCACTTTCAACTGTAGAATGGGTAGATAACTCCACGCAGAATCTCTGAGTCGTCTTTTATGCAATGCATAATGATCTCCATTTTGCTAATTTTTGCTCCACTTTCAGGACGCAGTCAACATAAGAACCGTTTTCAACTATAAAGTGACATAATTATGTATGGTGCGCCATCCAGTCATAGTGTGCTGAAATCATTTGAAGATTGATGAATCAACAGTAATTGGAATTGCTATGAAGAAGTCACATGGAGGTTGGCTTTCGCGTCAAAGAAGCTAATACAAATGAAAAACATATCTCTGAGCTGCTGCACAACAACATAACTAACATTAATAAGAGCTTGCATATTCACAGTGGCTATATATATATATATGAGTCTGAATCCTGGACAATCACCAACAAAATGAAAAATAAAATAGCATAATTGGAAGTAAAATGTTACAAAACAATCTTCAGAATATCGTTGAGCAAAAATATCATCAATGTAGTCATCCTGAGAGAAATGAATGTAAAGGAAACTGGCTAAACAGCATGGTTCTTTCCAGAAAACTACAATAATTTTGCCATGTCAGACATTATGATAGCCTAGAGAAAACTATAATGGAGGGGATGGTACCAGGGTGACGAACAATGGGCAGACCAAGAAGAAGATGAATGTAGAACATCAAAGACCACGTGAACATGACAATAACAGGAGCAGGAAGACTGGCTGATGATAGACATAGGTTTCTAAAGGCTGTGATAACAGCTACATCATATTAAAGATATGCTACCTGATGATGACATTAGAAGAAGGGACACGAGGACAATATAGAGAACATTTCACTTAATGACGTTGGGACATGTCAGCGTTAAACTGTTCGTCAATACGTGAAACATATCTGTGTAGAGGTATATGATCCCCATATAATTACAATGATACGACACACGACTGTGATATATTACATGTAGATCGATATTGTAGCAGCTGTAGCTAAGAAGATAGTGTAAGTGCTTACAACTCGGGTGGTCCTTTATCGTTACTCTTTAAAAAAAATCACTTTAATGGCTATCCATAAAATACGTCCACACTTTTTGGGATATTCCCCCCCCCCTACACCCTTGACAAAAACGTGTAAGGAATCTATATTAAGTATGTCCCTGCTTGTCGATGTCAAATATCTGCTACCTAAATTTTTTAGTAGAAAAAATGAGAAATTTCTTTTTCAAATTTAGAAATATTTCCGTTTCTTGCTTGAAACGATTTGATATTTATCAATGATTAATTTAACTATTAATTGTTCTATCGTTAGTCTTGTGGTTTTCAGTAAGAGAGGTTTTATTTTACATAAATAACCCGAATCCTACATATATTTATATTAAAATTAATACAGGATAAACATACACCGACAATTACTGCCAAGGGAAATAATCGCATCGGTGGAGGAAGGGGGGTGGTTTCAAAGCAAGAACCGTTACAAAAAAAATTGGTAGCATATCCTATCCAGGACGTAGCTATCAACCCAGCATTTGTTGGCTGTGGTGATTTTCTAGGCAATATAAATACGTACAGTAGGTTGCCATTGCTTTCTGAATGGTCCGGATGCACAATTGCCTGTGGTGAGGATCGAACTCGGTACCTTTGCCGTCACAGACGCGATCTGTACCACTTTACCACAGAGCCGGACAAGAACCGTTATTCCTTGTAATTCACAGTATTGGTGATGTCAACTTTTGTCATAAATCCCACGCTACTTGTCAACAACTGGCAATCACTTTCAGCTCCAGCTTATTTAATAGGTATAGGGGGAGAGGGTGGTTTATTTTCGTGACAGATTTATGAACATCCATAAGAGCGAGAACACGAGTATAGAACACCATAGAAATGAATGTACATATGTTATATATTCTTGTTTACTTGTTGACTCAAACTAAAAGAGAGAATACTTAATTATACAAGAAGAGTATTATATAGGACTCATAGTCTGCTAAAGGTCAAAAAGTTTGCCTTCTCTACTGAACAACTGCTGTAGGCGATGCTAGTCTCTGGTTTTTAGTCTGTCATTGGATATACCTCAATCACTGTGTCCGTATGGTATGATGCTGGATAATAACTCATATGTGTTCCACCTTTAAAACTAATGTATAGTATGATTATTAGTTCTAGCAATTCATATTGCCCGTATAAGATATAATCATAAAGTATCATTCATTTTTACGATGAAAAGATACTACACCAAAATTAGTATATGTTAATTGCCGTTATAATTTTACAGTTACACATACCATGTCATAAACTTAATTTAAATTGGTGAAGGCATTTCTGTAAATATCTGCAAACATTTTGTAATTTCCTATTATATATATATATATTATATATAGCACGACAGTACGAATATGTAAACTATACGTTCTATATACCTTTTGACGTGCTTAATTATAAAACTAAACTTACATTTTCTGTGGTTCTCATTCTTTGTTATATTTTATCCTCTATTAATAACCACTATAAGAATTAGTCCACAAATCACTCTCCTACGGAAAACACGAAGTTAATTATTATGTACACGAGTAAAGATAAAACACGTTTCACAATATGAATGTGTAAGTTGAAGCAGTGGAGGTGAAATGAATAGTCGCAGTAACAATAGACAGACCAACCAGGAAAGTTCGATTATGTTGCTGAAATAATTTATCTTGCAGCTCAAGTTCCTGGTTAATCGTGAAAGTGTATGGGTTGCCTTGTAAAGATCTGAGCAGGCTTTAAATTGAATGCGTTTATTGTGGGTAGTACGGTAGTTGATAGAAAAGTCGATGTGACCAGACAATGCAGGTTAGAGCAATTAAATGCAACGTCCTTTTGTAGGCGGAAATTAGTCTCTAGGACCATGTAATTTGTCAAGCTCGTAGATAAATGCTAGTGGTTGGGAGTGTTTAACTTAGAAAATATGATGCTTTTTCTTGCGGAATCGGAAGATGACTTTTAGTACTAGGAATGTAGCTAGAAAGTGCATAAGCCCTTCTCTCTCATTTAACTAGTATCAACAAGAACAGCGTGGAACGAGTGGCCGTGTGTCTAGAACGTCGGTCAAACACCGGATTTCTCGAGTTCAGTCCACGGTTGGGATAAGGTTTTTTTGTCTTTCGGAGGTGCAATAAAAAAATGTTCTTGTACATGTTGCAGCGACAGCAAAATGCGCCCCTGCAGTCCTTAACAGGAAAACACACAGTAATGAATTTCTTTTAACAAAAAAGGCATAAAATTACGCATGAAACGGGGATTACATCACAAAATGGGGAATAATCATTTTCTAATGTAACCACGCCCTAATCAAAGGAATTGGGGTAAGCACATACTCTAAATACAGAACAACATACATGCCTATTAAACAAATACTATCTTTCAGTACAGACAGACATACATGCCGGTTAAAGAAAAGGTCTCCTTCAGTTCAGAAAGTCATGCATGCCCGTTACACAAATGTTCTCTTTCAGCTCAGAAAGCCATGAGCCCCACATTAATTACTCAACTGAAAAAGACATACTTTTAACAGAAAGGTAACGGCTTTTAAGAGCTACCTGTTCACAGCCGAAGAGATAATTTAATCATCGTCATCTAGCTGTGTTCCTAAGTCCGTTCAGCACTATATACTGATCATAATGTAATAATATTATCCAGGTTAATCGTAGAGCTGTTCTGTACACATGCACACATTTAAAACGCTATATTATATTTGGAACTCATATTGGAGTTACAGCTAATACCGAAACGATACAGTCATGTGGACTCAACGGGAACAATCCTTCTAAAGCATAGATTCCTAAAGTGGATGGTACCGCCCCTCCTCCAGTAGGGACTGGCGTATTTTGGGGTGAGGGATGTTAGTTTTCAGAAGCAATTAGGAGGGGGGCGTTCAGACTGTCTAGGGGTTGGTGGATAGTTATAGAAGAAATTAATAATACATATATATATATTATAATATATTTTATACTATATATAGTAATAATGTATATATTAAAATTAATTATTGTTGTGATTTGCAATTGGACAATCATTTAATTCATTTTAATGCTGCATTTTAATTCATCTTATGCCCGGTTAAACGACCCATTTTTTAAAGTTGGTGGCTGCTTGCTGATCCAGCGGTCCATGGGCTGCCACTCTTTGACACAAAATTACATTAACAATGGCATTATATTGCTAAGAGGTCAGTGGATGTTTGTCCCACTCCGGACCAGAGCCATAAAATAACTATCACACCACCGGGAAGGTAGGTTTCAACCTATGCGCTGCTCCGAACCACTGCAGACAAGATATTTTCACTGCACCCATTTCTCACCACCAATTGACTACTGTTATGTCGAACTTCTCTATTGATCCAGGAATGCAACCAAATGTTCAAGTCAAAAGAATTGTCACGTCACTGTTCATTTATGATGTGCCTTATCCATATGAATACAATGCTGTCAGTTTCCTCCTTCATAGTGCTCCATAGTACATCTCTGGCTCCCTCCCAACCACATAGGTTGCATACAAATACAAAAATTAACAACTCATCAAATACATTGCAACAAAAACATAAAAGCATGAGAAACATAATTGTATAGATGACGCGCCATGAAGCTTACATAAGAAGATAACCTCAATATAACGGCATGTCATCTACTAAGGTTTTCTGTTTGATTGTTGGTTTGTCTAGTGTGCCATTGGTGACACCCACAGACGCAGCAACATGCGTACTTTTTTAAGTCAATTATCTATTTCAAGTATTTAATCATTAGTTAATTGATCATATCTGACAGAAATATATATTACTTTTCTATGACAAAGAATAAATATAGCATTTCCATGTTCTTATTTGATTGGGAGTGAATTTAGTGTGATAAAGAATTTACTGTCAAAAGAAAAGAAATGATTGCATTTAAATGAGTGGGTTCCGCCGAAGACGGATGTGTCGGGTCACTTGCGCAAATAAAACGGCGACACAACGCATTTCCATTCTCTGGACTACATCCTGTTGGAAATCTAGTAGGACCAAGGTCCTGCTGTAAGGGAGATCCAGCGGGAGTTTGAGAATGAACGAAGAAGAGGAAGAAGAAGAAATGAGTGGGTGTGACGATTTATGTCCGTTTCTAACTAAATCTGAACCCAATATGAACATTTGTTTCTTTAAAAATGCATAATCCATCACATTAATTTATTTTTTTCCCATTGTATTTTTACCGGTTAAGTAAACAATTTTGCAATATATTTTTTGTGGTTTAATTATTACAATAATATTCTTACTAATGTAATACATTGTCTCAATATGTATTCCGAATTTCCATATTAAAAATATTGTATGAAAATGTGTATATTGGTATTCCAGCATTCACTTTACAATTTTTACATATGGGAGAAGTTTCATGGAAATCGGTATAACAATAACTGTGTTCAAGATGAAAAACATATTGCCAACTGTTTTTTTCAATAATTTAATGGCATAAGCAGTAATATATCATTAATTGCCATTTACGTCGAACATACACATATTAAACGCGGAAAACTGTTGTAATGGGGAAGGGGCAGTTTGAGGCTTTGAACATTTATGAACAATTTGGGAACCTATGTTCTAAAGTAATATCATTTAAGTTTTCCCGTTTTTTTTATTCGCTGCCCACACAAAGTCTACACAATGAACAATGGAGACAACGTGGAATACCGAAAAGCGTCATTTTAGAAGGATTATTCCCTTTTAGTCCACAAGCGGTATCATCGAGGAACTCGACTACTGTTAGAATTTTAGATACAATAAGACATGCACTGTAAGTTATGAAGTCACCACTCTTTCCTGATCTGTCTTTTTCGTTTTTGTCATTGGCTGACTATTGCACGCTAAAGAAATTGATTTTAAAAATGCATACATGGAATCAACTTCACGGCTAAACTACAGTACATATCGTATTTGCCTATAATTGGTCATGGTTTAATCCACATATCTTTTTTTTTCCACAATTGGCTATGGCTTAACTAATATATCATCCACAATCACCTGTGGGTTAGCACACATATCGTATTGGTTCACATACGATCATGTGTTAACAGATATATTTTATGTATTCCACAGTCGACCACTATGGTTATAATTTGCATGCGGTGTTACTGAGATATTACTTACTGTGTGCAGAAATTTAACAAAAATAAAGATCAAAGTATACATGGACATTGACCGAAATTGAGATGATGATATCTGACTTATATTCTAGCTTAGAAATCCAATTATGAGTTCTTGTTTGACTACATTTCAATTTGGAAAAGACATTAAGACATTTCGCTTTTATTCTTAAGTGGTAGCTTCCATTAACTATGTTTTTACAATGCTTGTTTTCCAATGTGCGGTAAAGTGAATCGAGAAATTAAAGCTAAGAGCTTAGAATCCTAGGGGAATTGAAAATGTGATACTAATATTCATAAAAGAACGCAATCTAAACACATTATCTCTTCTGACTTCTGATGAATGTCACACATGGTTTTCACGTACAATCTGCACCAGTAAAGCTTCCATCTGTAATTGTTTCAAGAAAATATTAAACAGAGGGGATAACGATGGATCAATTTATGCAAACCTAGCACAGCTCTTAGTCCTTGTAATCTTGACATGCGACGTTTGGAACATGGTAAAACAAGGCTAAGAACTGGATACACAGATAATAACACACACATACATCGACACTTCAAACAAAAAGGCCTTTATAAATACACATATACAGCACACACAAAAACCGCCCGTGTGTTGACGGGCCCAGAAAGGGAAGCAAAGAATAGCAACACTGTTTACCTTCCAGGCATGACGTAAAAGGCGACTAAGGAGGTTATGGAATGGAGTTCGCTGGCCCATCCTACATTAGTTTTATAACGAACGCAGAAGAAGAAGCACAACAAAAAAACGAAACGTCAGAACGACACTATTGACGTTTACATGGCAGAGCAAATAAATATATATATATATATATATATATATATAAATCGAAAGTGTTAAAACTAGAAAGTCAGAGGTGAAACAACACACACAGAAAACAGATATAACAAACACTAAATATCGGTGAAACAAGTAAAGTAAAGTAAAAATATATAGCGGTTCTGATATACTTGACGAGTCTGATCATCCGGAAAGCACGACTTAATTGACATCACCTGAATATCGTAGGCACCCCATGAAACGTGTCATTTAAGTAATCAGCAGCAGACATGTCATTCTAGTTTCTGATGCATCATCATCAGGTGCCATGCCGGTTGGCGTAGTCGGGCATTGCTCTCAACAGCATTATGTATCAAGGTCGTTGTTGTTTCCCTGCAGTACCAGGTTGTCAAACTGTATAATATTATCTCACGTTGTCACCTTCTGTCTCTGTTGACTTCAATTTTGCCTGTTGCGACTATGTTCTCCAAACCTGTTCTGATGCATGCAGATACTTAAGGAATCGGTCTGCGATCGTCCTTCCAGTTTCACATATGTACGTCATGGCTCAACGTTGGCAGATGAATGCCATTGTTGACGTTGAAATATGCATGTGGAAATCTCTTAAAGCTGTTTTTGGAAAATTTGGCAGACCGGATGTCGATGACGTAACACATGGGTAGCATCTATTACGTTTGCACCTGATTTTGCCAACATAATTAGGACATCATACTCCGAACCAATAAATCCGAGAGCTCCTTGTGACATCTTTACACAACCTGAGGGGGGGGGGGGGTCGCAGAACACATTCACATTTTACTAGTAATACACTCGGCTGCATATATAGTGCACCTATAAATTCTACAATACATAACTAGCAATGGCATGTACATGTCCCATTTCAAGTTAATTCATTATATATATATATATATATATATATATATATATATATATATATATATATATATATAATGTATATTTGAATTAGTATAATAAAACTCACACCTTCAATTTAGTCAGCAAGTAATGAATTCATCATAAATCTTTCTTTCACAAACTATTTCACTGCACCTGAGTGATTTAGTAATTGTAGCTATTTGGTAAAGCACATCTATAATAGTGTCATAAATAACTTGAGATTTATCGATGACACCGCCCTAGCAATTTAGTATAGCGATATAGATAGAACTTCCTATAGAGATTGAATGATATTGTGGTTGAATAGGGTAAAGAAAGATCTCGGTGTGAAAAGCTGAATATGCGTGACAAATAGTTGTAAACGGTCAGTTGTCAAAAGCGGAGTGCATGATTTATGTCATAAGATCTAGTGATGGAGAATACAATTATCGTTTATCAATTATTATCCCCAGAGTGATTCCTTGAGGTTTCATAACTGCCATAATCGCCGCCTGATGAAAGCACGCAAGAAACTTTATAGTTACCAAAATAACATAGGCGATCCAACGATTAGGTGTTGGCCGTAGTAACACACATATCAAAGTAAATCATAAGTAAGTATATATGTGTTACACAAACATACTACTACTAGTAGTAAAATTATATAGACTCAATTATAATTTAAAAATTACGGATGAAACGAGTGACGTTTTGATCTATGGTCTTCGCTGGAACAAACATATATTAAAGATAGAACACATAAGAAAAAATAATATGACAACAATTGTTAAAAGAAATTAATGAAATAACTATTTATAAAACAAACATTCTAGTAGAAACATAACTTGTCACATAAACTGCATTATCATAAAAGTATCATCACATCTATTAGTCATTTTAAAAAAGAAACGATCAATTAACCGTCTATTATTCTTATCCTTTGATTACAGGAACCAGGTGATGACCTCACCTTCGATTTATTTCGGCACTCTATGATGACCAGATCTTCAGAAGCTTTTCTAGACATTATTACAATGTAGCAAGCAAGACTTTACTAAAATATATCCACCAACTATCTGCCAACAATAAAGTTGTGCTGCAGTGGATCCCTGCACACTGTGGAATAGCAGGAAATGAAGGAGCTGACAGACTGGCAAAAGCAGGTGCAAAAAAGGAACAATTCCAGCACAGAATATCACTGACTGAAGCAAAAACCCTCATCAAAGGAAAATATAAACATACATGGAGTCAGAGAACAGGCAGTAACTTTCCACAGGACCCTATTCTAAAGCTAAACAGGTCACAACAAACCACAATTTTTAGACTTCGCACAGGACACTGCAGACTACAAGCACATCTCCACAAAATTAAGGCTGCCCAAACTGACCAATGCCCATGTCAAAAGGGTTCCCAGACTCCAGAACATATTCTGCAGACATGCCCACTCTTTGATGACGTGAGAACCAAAATATGGCCTCAAGAGACAGATCTGAAGGTGAAGCTGTGGGGCAACCGTGAGGACCTCCTGCAGACGACTGAATTCATGGAGGCGGCCTTCCTTCCTGTATAGACTTATGAGCATAGGAAACTGATCGCAGAAGAAGAAGAAGTAGCATTGCCATCATTGACACAAGAACTATATACATTTATTAACGCATCAAGGTCATCCAGCTACAATTAGCTAATTTTACAAAATCGTCTGAACGAGTATGGTCGTACTACTACCGTTGGTATACGTGGACTATGCAGTAGTGTAGTGTCTTCGTCGCTCGTTCTTTGCAAACAAAAAATGTCCCTGGTCCACACAGTATCCCAAAACCCTGAACCATCGTTCGTGCACTTAGAACGTCGATCAATGTAGCCATTGATATTCAACACACTCTGAAACCACACTAGTAATTTGGTTTATAGTAAACTACTAGATTGGCAGCTGAGCACTTATGGGAAAACCATGTAGTATGACGTTGGTTGAGAACGATTGTTTGTTTGTTTGTTTGTTTTGCGTTCGCTCCATTGTAACCATCACGGATATCCGTGCGATTTCCGCCGGGAGCGTGATTACGTTGTGCCACCGTTATGCGCCTTGTAGGCCTAGCACATCCGATTTCGGCATGTCTTGACAATTCGGGTGGGCTACCCTTAGCCTGTGACAGCCTCTATATCTGTCTCCAGGCACGCGTAGTGGCGACTCTTCGCCCAGACGATTTTTGCTCTCGTCGTCTCGCACGAGGTGTTCCACTGTCTATGAACTTGCCTCGTGTAATTGGACGTGCTGTGCCTGTGCCCATTGGGTACTGAACCGTTTCTTATCCGTGAGCCTGGTTCCTTAAGTGGAAGAACTCAACAGAGGAGTTGGACCCTGGCTCTTTCGCCCTCTTAGCCACGGTGTCGTTCACCGACATCGTGTACCCCTTGTCCAAGTTCGAGTCTCACACCACGCGTTTGAGAGCAATAGCGCCTGCGCCCATCAGGTACTGAACCCTTTCTCTCTTCAAGTGTATTTCCGGTGTAGGAAAACCTGACAGTAGAGTTGGGTCAGGGCTATTTCGTTGTCCCTTTTGTGCCTGAGCCTATCGGGTACGGAACCCTTTCTCTTTGCTAGTGTACTTCCGTTATAGGAAACCTTGACAGTAGAGTTGGACCAGGACTACCATCGTTGTCCCTTTCTTGCCTAAGCCCATCGGGTACAGAACCCTTTTAACTTCGCGAGCATGATTCCGGTTTAGGAAGGCTCGACATAAGAGTTGGGTTAGGTCTTCTTGCTTTACCACACGCCAATGGATGGTTCTGGGTCTCTGCCTGTAAGGAACATAGGTAACTAGAAGCTCGCCTCGAGCTGACGGAGCTTGTAGTTCCACTTTACTAGGGACTTTTCACTTTCTATTTGCAGTTCGCGCTGCCCTCTAACGTTGTTCTGCACTTTCATTGTTTCACTGTACTCGGTATGAAATCTATTTGTCTCTCGCCATGCATCTACCTTCACGTGCATTTTACAATGGCCGCCCCTCCAATGTTCAGACTGGACTGACTAGCTTCACTGTATATCGACAGTGTCGCTATATGTGGTGATGCTGGTGGTGTCTGAGATATTGTCTGTCTCTTGTGCAGTCAAATCTCTTTCCATCTGCTACCTCCACATTCTCGAACAAGATCCCCAAATGATTTGGCCAGAATCAGCTCGAGCTGCTGTATTTCTGTTTCCAGGGTGCACCGCGTGGAGGTACATTTGGGATCTTGGTTATCTGCTAACCCTGGGTCAGCCTAGAGCAATGCGTTCCCGTTGCACCCCGGTTGAGAACGTACTTAGCTTTATCTTTATCTTGCTTTGATACGCGTGTTCCCATCAATTGCCTTTTTTTCAAGAACAGAACATCAAATACGGCGAGTAGTGGGCAAATATAGCTTATTAAAAAATGAGTTATAGTGATTTATTTCTATAAATAATAACATTATTATACCAAATCTGCAGGAACCGTTACATAGATAACGTATTTAGTTATTTTATGCCTTTTCCATTTCTCTTATGGAAACTGATAACGTTTGTAATCATGTGCTAACTGTGCCTAAAGTGTTGTACTCTTCTTGACCTATCCTGAACAATGAGTTTCATGTTGGTATTTAATGGTCTTCTTAATGTATGGCCCATACATCTACATCGCAGTCTCTTTATCTCTTTCACATGTTGTGTGTTGCTTTTCAGCTCTTAATTGCAGAGTTACGTGAGGTCATGGCCAAACTATTGTTTTTTTGTTCACAAGACTGATTACTTCTAGCTCACAAGTTCATTTCTCACATACCATTTTTAATATTGTTTGAGCTATGGGTTTATTTGCTCTAATCGTTAGTCAAGGAATTAAGCATGTTGTTCTGTTGAGTTGGGATAACATGAATAGTAAACCTCCAGTAAAAAAAGGTTTCAAGCCGCTTGAATATAGTAACCTTGAATATAATTTCTTGCAAGATTAACTTATAGCAGACTCAAATGAGGTAAGTCGTTGATGGGACGTGCTGAGGATGTCATACAAAGCGTGTGCAGATTGCAGGATGTGGCAGCAGGTGCGGAATGGATAAGTCTACCCACAGATTTCGAAACTTATTTGAGATTATATACACTGAAGGATCTGTAATTAGGGATGTTCGCAGTGCTTGGGCCTTTACAGCTCAGTGCGCAGGTAAAACGATCAAGGAGGAAAATTATGCCTTCGCGGTCACTACGAGTAGTATGACCATGGCGACTATGGCGGTGACCAGGGCATTTGCGTGGGTATGCACACAGAAGGTAACACATGTCTGCATCTTGAGTGTCTCTATGAGTATGATTAAGAAGGTACAAGTGGGTCTCGTTCGCGTACAGTAGATTGAGGAATTGAGAATGGCGAGGTTGAAAGTAGTTATATTTATTTTCGTGCCGGGATATGTGGGCGTGCGAGACAATGGAAGAGTGGAGCAACTGGCATCATGCGCGATTGTGGCACAGGGCGATGGGTCAATAGATCGCACTGACGTTTTGAACTCCTTAAGAGATATAACACGCGAGAGTGAGACTAATGTGGATGATGATTCCTTTTCAATGGCTAGGATTAAAGATCAGGGATTGAAATGCGGTGTTGCTAGAAGTGAACAATTTGGAGGGCGTAGAAGAATGATGTCAACCAGCATAGGACCGGTACTGCCAGCAGAAGTGTAATGGTGTAAAGGAGAGATCGGAGCAACTATGGACGTGTCCAGTTTGCAGTGATAATGATCCGACGACTAACTAACTGTTAACTTATATATTCTTTGCTAGTTCGTATTTATGAAATTATATACTATATCCGCTCGAAATGTTTTCATATGTATAACCTTTACGAGAACGTTTATAGAGGCGTCAACTATACGGTATTTGTGTGTATGTGTGCATATCTGAAATCGATTGAAGTGAAAAAAATATGTGATGTACTGATTTTTAATGAATATTAGGACTCTAACGTGTTATGGTCAACAGATGCACAAGTAATTTTCCTAGATGTTTCTGTTCGCGTCCTTGAGTTGTCGAAGCCCGAAATGAGAGCAAAGAATATCAACGTTGTGATCCGCCAGTCATGTTGTAATAAGGATATTTGAGAGTGAGAAGCTTCTTTCACTCCTTGGGCAAAAGAAACCCATGTTTATATATTGTATTTTCTTTGCTTTGCTGACGTAGAATTCAATGACGACAGGTTTTCAACCTATGACATATTTTGTTGTTCAATATGTAGTAATATTGTGACATATCCGAATGTTCGTGAATCTTTCAATTCCCACTTGTCCTTGGCCTTCTTCTGCCACTTGCTGTTTTCAAACACTTGCTGCTTGCTAGAATGGTTGTATTCTCCAGTAAATGACCGAACCATTCCATTCTGTTTTTCGATATGGCTCACGACAGTCGTTGTTTCAACAGTTCTTATAATATCTTCATTCCTGAATTGATCTAGTTATGTTTGCTGCTTGACTTAGACATCTCATTTCACATGCTGTAAGCTTTCTCTCTTGTATTTAGTTAGCGCCCAGGACTGACACCGATAACAATGCTGATTTGATTTATAGATCGAATTCATGATTTGTCTTTTGGTGTCCACCGGGAAAGATACATGATTTATGATTGGTGTACTTTCATAATTTACGTGGTTGGCTTTTTGCATTGTTGTCTACATCACTATGTCCATTTCTTCGTCGTATGTAAGGTTTTTTATTTCGAAATATATTAATTTCTGCTATTGTTTCAGTATTTGATCACATAAATGTAGTTTTATGCATATTGTATTAAGTGACATGCTTAAATCTGTATATCAATCTCTACATATATATATATATATGTGTTTGATTGTATTAGGTGTCATGCTTTGATTGTATTAGGTGTCATGCTTTGTTTGATTGTATTAGGTGTCAAGCAGTAATCGTATGTGTTTGACGAAAGTGGCAGATATCACCGTACAACTGTATACCATGTCAAAACACATTCCGTTCTCTAGACTACATCTAGCTTTATCAGTTGCAATTTTATAACATGCACAGAAGTGTTCTCATTTCCGCAGGATGTGACTATTCGTTATTTACTTGATGTTGACGCAATACTCCATTGTTTTGTCATTGATTTAATTTCCTCTGAATCACACATGATAAAAGTTGCATACGGCTGAGACTATCGAATCATGTGTAGTTGGGTTTTCTAATATATGCTCTATAATATATATATATATATATATATATATATATATATATATATATATATATATATATATATACATTCTATTATTTCCTCCGAAAGTAACACACAACCTGTCGCTAATACACCTTGAACGCATGCGTTTGAGTCTGCGGCTCTCACCAATTGCCCACTAGACAAACCACCCATGCAACAGAAATACTTAGTAGATGACATGCCGTTATACTGAGGTTCTCTTACGGAAGATTTGTAATATGTCATCTGTTTAATTATATATACCCCTCTGAGTAGAAGGTTCCTTCAATAGGCATTGCACTAATCTGGAAGCTGAAGTCTCTTGGTTATGAAAGAAAGCTTGGAAAAATCACATCACTTCACATAGGAAATAAGAGATCCTGTCGGCGTTATTGCACTGACTGTCAGCATTGCTCGCAAATCATGTGGTCCTCAATCAGTCATCTTCAATCAATACAACTTGAAGAATGTAAATTAATAGAACGAATCAATCATCCTCACGAAAATTCCAAAATACATAGCTTGTACATAAGACATAAAGGCAAGTATAAAACTCGTGTTTTTGTGATCACAAGTCTAGGTACCGCTGGATCAGCAACCAACCAACCAACCGGTGATCACAAGATAAATAGCTTTAACAACGACTCAACGTTGATCCCGATATATACTTCCTACTGCAATGCATTTTTCCTGTGCATTATCTTCTTATATTTTGACACATTTGTGTATTACATAACACATATATATATATATATATATATATATATATATATATATATATATATATATATATATATATATATATATATATATCTATATGTATGTGTGTGTGTGTAACTGTAAAATTGTGTTAGTGGTTATACATATGGTCGTACTTTTGAGCAATTGTAATTGGAAAAACATGAGTCACATGCATGTTTAGTAACTATGTTTACACAAAAATGTTATGCCATAATGTTTATAATATGCATATAATATGTTTATAATATGCTTATAATATGTTTATAATATGTATATAATATGTTTATAATATGTATATAGTATATTTATAATATGTATATAGTATGTGTATAGTATGCCTATAGTATGTTTATAATATGTATTTAGTATATTTGTAATATGTATATAGTATGTTTAAAATATGCATATATTATATTTAAAATCTGTATATAGTATATATTGTAATAGGTAAATAGTATGTTTATAATATGTATATCGTATGTTTATCTTCTTCTTCTTTCTGTCCTCATGTACCTTTCGGTGTTGAGGGGAGATTGAGTGTACGGTCTTTTGCCTTTCTATTTGCCTCTTCTGGTGTTATATTTCATAGTGTCTCTAATACACTATCTATCCACCTTTTACGAGGGCGTCCAAAAGGTCGACTATCTAAAATGTTTTTGGCAGTTTTTCTTCCACTATAAACCCTACACCATGTTTCGCATTGTCATTCTCGTTTACACCTGAATGTGTAATTGTAAAGTTGTTGTGTGTCCTCTTCACACCTCTACCTTTTGTTCTTGTGTCTGCAATTCCTAAAATTTTTATTTTCCTTTCAATCATTTCTTCTATGAGTTGTTCTTCCTTGTCTTTAATGCCGCAGATGTTGATAGTTGCTATTTTTGTTCTTACCGCTGATCTCTTTTGCGTGTGATGTGCCTTCCTCTCCATTTAAGTTTCTTATTGAGCACTATGTATATCCCCTGTTGACGTGCTAGGTCAGTCACAGGTTAAGGACTGTGTATTAAGTTTGTAAGACTGTGTAGGATTGCCCATTTCCCCTCACTAGCCACTAGCTGGTCATGGCCATACTTGTTGTTATCTTCTCCACCGCTGTTTACATTTTCACTTTGAAAACTTATTACTTCACTTATTCACTTTAGAAACTTCTCTTATGATGAAATAACAGCCAAAAGGCGCACATATAATTAGGATGCCACGCACAAAACACAATGGAAACTTGTCTGTATCTATAAAATGTTATGGTTCCTGCCCTGTGGCGGACGTTCAGGCAGGGACGGTGCCAGGCCCTATACCTCGATAGGGCTCAACCTCAGTTGAAAGTCCTTCTCAATTGCATCGAGGAGCCAGGAGGCACGGGAATAGAGCTACTGGCCAAACAAACTTTATGAAACTCAGAGGCAGACATATTGGCCAGAGGAAACAACACTGGAATCAAAACTCTATGGAACACTGTATGAACTACAAAAGACAGTGAATTTATTAAGGAGACAGAATTACAGATATAGATATATTTCAAGTGAACGAAAGAAGAAGAAGAAGAATTTCGTCGTAATTGAACGGTGGATATAGTTCAGATCACCCCTACGGCATTAATAAATGCTATGGGTTACTTTACTTTACCTTACTATAGTTCAGAGATCAATAATATAATAATCCAGTACCAGCAACAGTCCATAATCTGAAGGACATACTGTGTAATACAACCATGTATTATCAAACACATGGCACAGACATGTGGTTCAGTTTATATAATTATTTTTGTGATGTTCTACTTTACAGGAAGTTTTCATTGTTCTTTTAAAGAGTTCAGGGGCCTGTACTTTAACTAGCTTTAAATAACGCTGGTGGGCTAGCAAAAATGGCATGGCTAGCTTGATTTGTCCCGCGGGCTGTATTTGTCCAATCACTGTTCTAAGCCTAGCAACCTAATCTTAATAATTTGAATAAATATAGTAAGTTTTCGTGTCCTCTAACTCGTCACACGAATGAAACAATATAAACATATTGTCTGTGAGAAACATGTGAAATTCATCAACGCAATCCATAAATCCAAGTGCGTTACAACAAACTGAAGTTCTATTTCGTGGAAACAAATTGAATGAAAGCAAATCCATCAACGTCACTCAGTACTAGGTCGCTTCCACATTATGTCTGACTTTGAAGCTGATTATTTCAACGATATGTAGAGTTAGCACGAACACGGATACATGTTTAAACTATCAATTTAAGTGTGGAAACTGAAACATTGATGTAAGATAGCTCCGCTGATTGGATATTGAGATATATAACAGTGGTTATCACAAGACACCATCTGAGTCAAAGGTGGACAACATGTTCACGTCCCTATGGGCACGAAGAATAAATAGACTTGTGGAAAACCACGTTGTCTGATGAGTTTTACACATAAAGTTTACCAGTAACAATCATTTTTGGTTAACATATAACATAATAAGTGTTATTGAAACATGCGTTTACCAATAAGGAAATAATATGTTGATAGAAAAATGTTCCTCGAACGATGTTTGACAGATTCTCACTGATTCTCACTGATTCTCACCTTGACTGTGATGAAAATATACTTTGTGGAAAAGTGAACCATTGTGAAAAAATGATTGACAATGGTTAATATAGAAAGAAAATAGAGTCTATTAGATAATAAGTTGAAATATGTTACAACTATGATCCGAACAAGTTGAACACAGAAAACGTAAGATTTCTTTGTCATCAATAGCACATTTAAAAAAACATACAAAGTCCATGTTTCTCAAGAACAAAACATAACATACAAAGAGTAAAAAAAACTTGAGTGGATATGAACACATCCCTGTTCTTTATTTATTTATACAAACAATGAGTGATTATACAAAATATGTTGGAACATATATTAATCAAAATCTACGATGAAAGGGAGGAAGCCCCATCTAGAAGGTAGAGTACAAGTGCAAAGAACGAAAGCCCATAGAGTACCAAAATGACAAGAACAAAGATTGTAGTACAGTGAGCAGCTCTGTAAATCCCGGAAGTTGTATTTTTTGCAGATAGTCACCACAGGCACATAGTTTCTAGCTCCACACCAACCATACATGGGTTGAGTCTGTTGTGGTACATTTCTTAGTCTGAAAATTAATGTTTATTGCTTCGACGCTTGAGAATGTCATCATCTTTTTAGTTCATATGTTCGTTATATTCATTTTTATTGACCTTCTGATGAGAAGATATGTCTATGTTATTTCTTACAATGCCTTACAGTTTTTATTTAAAGATTAGCTATCGCATGTCACGTGATCTGAGAGTCGCCTAACAACTGTCTTTTTTTTTCATTTTTCCATCTTCATCATGGAAGCTTTCAATGGTTCAATGAATGTTTTTATGTTTGTATTTATTCCGTGCAGCTGAATATTCACTTTATTCAGCTTCTCTAAAATTCCAAGCATATAGGCAAGATATAATCCATTTCTTACCATCAATCAATGCAACAAGGTGCATCCTATATTCGGCTTGAAAAAATAATTTGAACTCTCCTCAAAAATAATTTGAACTCAGATATGCTCTCAAATGCACTCATTTAAAAGCCACACACATTTATGTGTAGTTCTCTCATAATGTGCTTTAATGGCAAATATAAATTTCGACTGTGTTCGGCGTACTGCAATATCGTTGTTTTTTATCTCTGGGAATTTTCCCATATTTGCTTCAATATTCCACAAGTTTTGACATGTAGTCCCATTCTCTACCTCTTCCCCTTCCAACCAAATACCGGTACTCACAATTCGGTATAGGGGGAAATTCCAAATTGGTTTTTAACTATTGGCTTAGACAAAGTTAACAATGCAACTCATTGAACGTAAACTTGTCTGCTATCTCATTCAGGGTAGCAAATACATTGCGAAATCTAAGTGGAACTATTTAACCTACCCGGAAATCGAAACTTTAAGTATGTTGCGCAAGCCCAGAACATTTGATTGTTTCACCAGCCCATTTGTTACGCAGACTTAACGCAGAATGTTATATAGTGAATGTTACTATTTTAAATCAGTGTCTCTCAAACTTATCGGGACATCTTTTACTCCTTTTCGTCTTTTGAGACATTGCCCTCTCATATATATATATATATTATTGACCTGCGTCCTCTCACGTATAGGTTATATAGGTTAGCCCCTTCCCCATCTCCGCCACATCCCCACATGTAGTACATGTATTACTTTCCGTTATTACATTTATTTATACAGTAAATAATGTAAAATCACACAGGTGTACATGGCACACACCATTTCGTTTAAAAATACTGTATCGTTCATGGTTGAAATAGTCAACAGAATGTACTATGGCTAATTTTGATTCCAATGAAAAAGCGTTCCGTTTATAGTAGAAGCTTGCTACTGTTTAAATGCACATACCGAGCCCATACATTAGCTAGAGTGCGCTTCTTATCAATATATTTTAACAATGTTTCTTTCTTTTCTGTATTTAGTTAGTTAGTTAGTTAGTTAGTTAGTTAATTAGTTAGTTAGTTAGTCGTCGGATCATCATCACTGCAAACTGGACACGTCCATAGTTGCTCCGATCTCTCCTTGAGTGTATCCGCCATTACACTTCTGCTGACAGTATCGGCCCTATGCTGGTTGAATATCATTATTCTTCGCACTACAAAATGATCAATTCTGGCAACACCGCATTTCAATCCCTGATCTTTAATCCTAGCCATTTAAAAGGAATAATCATCCACATTAGTCTCACTCTCTCGTGTTATATCGCTTAAGGAGTTCAAAACGTAGCGCGATCCATTGCTCCATCGCCCTGTGCCACAATCGCGCACGATGCCAGTTGGCTCTTTCATTGCTTCGAACGCCCACATGTCCCAGCACGAAAATACATGTAACCACTTTCAAACTCGCCTTTCTCAAGGCTTCAAGCCACTGTTCGCGAACGAGACCCACTTGTTACCTTCTAAATCATACTCATAGTGTCACTCAAGATGCAGACCTGCGTTACCTTCTGTGCGTAGCCACTCAAATTTCTGTATTTATTAATAGGCAAGTTGATTCAATCTTTTATTGATCCGTGATTGGCTAGTGTCCCAATATTCTCTTTCCCTACCCCCTCAAAGCGCCTCTGATCCGTTAACATTGTCCTAAAGTGTCCTATTTTTCCCTTGAGTGTAACATCGTGCAGTTTTATAAGCTCTTTCTTGGGAGATAGAATAGATTACATGCAATGTGATTACACAGTGAACGAGTTCCTTTGTCAGTGGTGATATGTGAGAGAATTACTTCAATATTTCATTTGTTTAAAACGTACATTATTTTGTATTCCTACTAGTAGAATGTAAGTTGAGTTTGGATGCTCTAACATGTACGAAACGTGAGTTTGTCATAGTCATATTGTCTATGTCACACAAATCACTACGTATAATTGCTTATTATATTGTATACACAAAATGTTTACAGATATGAAGAAGTTAAAAGAAGAATAGATTTAGCCAAAAGTACTTTCAATAAAGTGAGACAAATATTGGTATCAACACAAATTGCAATTAATCAAGTGCCATGTCGACTGGCGTAGGATATCATCAATCTCCACGACTCTCTGTCTCTTGTGTTGTCAATAAGCTCGGTTGGTGAGCTTCTACCGTGCCACGATACAAGCACATCTAGTAACTTTTCTCTTTGTCGACCTCTATCTCTTTTCCCTTTGATCTTTCCAGTGGTTATTAAGTGTTCAAGCTGTGTTCTTCTCAGCGCATGCCCTAGAAACCTTGACTGTCTGCCTCTAATGTTTGATATGATTGATTTTTTACGGCAGCATCAATGAGAACCTCTGCATTAGTTTTCTTGGCTGTCCATGGTATTTTCATCATTCTTCTCAGAAACCACATTTCTGTAGCCTCCACAAATTTCAAATAAACTAAAAATGAGAAATATACAATGCAACATCTATTCAATATGAACGTATCGCTCAGAAACATGGACAATGAATAAACAATTAGAATACAAGTTTTGCTATGCATCATTTCGATGCCTATGAAATGGTGATATAAATAAGATAAGGGAGAGCTTCGTTGAATGGGAAATAAAAAGTAACAGAGAGGTTCTAACAACACGTCGTATGAAAAAAAGAGCTATTAAAGGAAATAAAGATCAAAGAAGTAAAGTATGCTGGACACATTAAAAGGCATGACACTTTGCTGAAGACCTTACTTGACGGAAGAGTCGAGGAAGAAGGCAAACTAGAGGTATGCGGCGTTACACTAGGAAGAGAAACATTACGAGGGGGAGAAATTAGTCTTGCAGAGCGCACTACCAATGCATGAGACATGCTGTTGGAGGTTTGTTGCAGCCAACCTTCGATAACACATGTGTGATGAAACAAAATGAATCCGTATATCACTAATATTGTGCAAGCTTAAACATGGTATCATCATCATCTGGTGCCATACTGGGTGAAGAGGTTAATTATTGATCTCCACGATATTATGGCTGCATGTCTGCAGTACTGTATATCAGCGGTAATGCTAACTTCGTAATTTGCCACGAATTCAACCTAACCAGTATCTTTTCTCTCTGCCGCCATACGTCTCTTTTCTCTTATTTATTGCCCGCTATTACACTGTAGGACCTACTCCAAAACTTCTCGTCTCATAATGTTACCAATAAATATGGATTGTTTATTTCTAATAATGATGTAACTATGTATATTACATTTTTTTGCAGGCATCGTGTCGGTGAGGTTAGTAAGATTCGCATGAAATTGCTGATCGATAATAGACAGTAGCTGCAGGAACACGGAAATCCTAAAAGGGAATATAGCAAATTTAGTGGTGAAGTTTTGTTAATAACTGCATACACACATAACACACGAGACGCGACATTTCGAGCAGAATGCCTTCATCAAGAGCATATTAAGAACATTCGAAATGGCGAGTATAAATACCACTGTACATGTGATATAGCTAGACATCGATTTGCACAAGTTGATAATCTTGTGAAAGTATTGTCACTGTTACTGGCAATGAATAAATTTTTATAACATGGACCTTTAATGACATCACCTGGAATAACAATACGCGAAGCCAGTGGGATTTTCACCAAGAGCAACAAAACTGGAACCATTAGCTGCTACACATTGAGAGATTTACTGAATCGGAGATCCGAGCACCTATGGACATGCCCAGTGCACAAAGAGAATAATCAATATTTATAATACAATGTTATTAATAGTTTTAAAAAAAACAACAATTTACACCCTGTGATGTGTTTTAATTTCTAATATTATTATATGTATATCATAAACCATATTTATTTTCGGCTTTTGTTTGAAAATTCGCCCAGCTTAGCAGCATAAGAGCATAGTAGGCTAGGAGCATAGCAGCGTAATATAATGGTGTAGATATCTCCTCGGTTAAGAAGAAAGTTTAACTAAGAAGAAGTGTAGTTTCTTATTGTGAATAATTGTTGACTTCTTGTGATAGTGTGCTGATTGTTAAGGTGGAATTATTAATACTCTCGTTTTTTTAGATACTACCTTGTAGTAATTGCCATGTTCTTATTTCCAAAGTGGGCAGGGGGGGGGGTAATTCTCAAACCATCTACCGTATCTGTGGGTTATTAACAAAATGTAGTACAAAGAGCGATATGTGATTTAACGATTAGCTGCGCTATATGCAACTTTATATAAAGTACATCCGCATCAGATTAGAAATTTAGAAATTCGGGAAACCATTGGTCTTTCACTGAGTGGGGTAATCTGTTTCACGTGAAACCTATCTTAGTTCTCTCGTAGACATGAATGGCACAGCACATTATTAGTTTCTTTCTCTTATTTGTCGGATTCCAGTAACACACGAGCAATATGATAAATTATATTGGGGATAAAGACCACCAGCTTATTTTTCCAACCGCAGCTACATCCGACACCTGAATATAAGCCCTGCTGACAACGATACTCTTCACTAATCCAACTGATCAGTGTTTTGCATTGGTTATTGATTAATGCGTATACTTTTAGCACGTTATTGACAGGCAAGGATACGTTAGATCGCACAAGATAGTTGACACAATAGGCAGATCCTATACTATGCTTTAGACTTAAACGTAGAAGTGGTGGGTCTATCAGCCGATGATACGCATTGTCGATTGCAAGTGGCGTATACTTTATTGTGAAATAGCATAAACGCGTATAGGATCGACTGTATTGTACTGGTGTTACCTCGGTGATCAATCACCATTACTAGACCTACCAACAGAATTAAATAAAGCTGTTTGGTGCATGTTTTCGATTATGTTTCAGTATTTATATAATTTATACCACCTGCTATTGCTGGACAACGAAATGCACGGTTATAATGGAAAATATAACCCAAAATGCTTGTTAGTGTTCCTTTGCTATGTATGTCTTCTAATGGTGAAATTCAAGGTATTTATATCAAAGGCTCTATTTACTCCACCATTCTCAACGAAACGGCACTTGGTATGCCAAGAGTACCACATACACAACTGCCTCCAAAAAAAAGACCGGTTATCTAGAATTGCCACGTGACTTGGGATTTCGGTTGGCCACCCATTTGTGTCCTTTTTAAAAAAAATTCGCCTTGGCTATTTGTGACATGCGATTTCAAGTATATTAATAGGGATCAACCAAAAGGCCAAAATTATCAAACAAAGGAACGTATGGGTTCTTATTGGCTAGAAGCTCGAAAGGATATAAGGGTAAGATCATGACACATAACACCTAACTGGTTGTTTCATGTAATAATCCTCAATAATCTTAAAAACATAAATCACTTACGCCACTAGCGTGTTTCGCACCCATATCTATTGAACACAGAGTTAACGGCTAACCCCATACGCCCTGTTTCTTTGCGGCATCTCGGACAGAGGACATTTGAAACACATTTTTTATTTAAATATATTATAATTTAATGCATATGATACAACATTTTTGTTGCTAGTATCTGTTTTTCTTGTTGGTATATGTTTGTGTTGCTGATAAAGAACATTGTCTGAATCTTAAACACTATATATTTTGCAGTCATTTTCATTTTAACTCTTTATCTTCGCTAAAGTTTGCCCGTTCCTTAAGTAGTGTATTTAGAAATGACTATACAAAATGAAATATTAGCGGCTGACGGACAAAATGGGTCTTCTTAATTGGTTGTTTTATCTGAAACTAGAGATAATCGATTGTCTTCAATGTTGACGCCCTTATTATCGGAATGATTGGTTGGTGTATTGTTGGGGAAAGTAAGAAATTTGATGATGCATGAGGGGACAAGGATGCATGTGAGCAGCAACAAATTTAATTACAACAATGCGTCTCATGAGAGTAATCTTTTCGTGTATGTTTAATCCTGTGGTCTATGGATATAAATTGATTAAATTTTGATTGACTCCCTGCGACGTAATTTGTTACTGTTGTAATTATATAGATTAGTTTGTAAATCGTGTACGTTTCGACTATTCGATCAACTAAAACATTTTTGTTATCATGAATTTGTCTAAGTAGCTATTAAACAATTATTATTTGAATGGTGTTTCTTTGACAATGTAAGTGCCACATTGAATATGAACACCACAAATTTGAATGATACACCAAGACAGTCAGCAGTAAAACCAACCGTTCACAAAGTAAACATACTTCATTCGTTACGTGTTATATTGTTGTCGTACTTTTTGTTGTTTGGTGCTGGCCTTCTCGTTATGTATACACTTGGAGTCGCGTGCTAAAAAAAGGCAAGGCTTATCGACGAAAGGCATGGAAATAAACTAGAATCAGCAATTCCAGTCATGTTTACTTTCTGTACACAAATTGTATTTTTAGGTAACATACTACACACATTTTTACTGAAGTTTGATCATAGATATACTATATTAGAGTAAAAATCATAGATATACTATATTAGAGTAAAATTGGTGGCGTATCTTATTCAGGAAGTAACCATAAACCCAGCATTTTTTGGTTCTAGTGTTTTTCTAGGCAATATAAATACGTTCAGTAGTTTGTCATTTCTTTCCGAACGGTTTAGATGCACAATTGCATGTGACGGGGATCGAACTGTAGAATAACGACATTATATTTCTTTCAGAATCTGACTGGCAGAGTGCATCATGTGTACACAATATGTTAAGGATCTACCTGCCATATTGGTTAAGCAATGACCCCTATGTTGAAAGGGTTTCGATTTCTCTCCTGGTTTGTGATATCTTGTGTACATGTATATGTTGTACATATCACTGAAGATTATTGTATAAAGATACGGTGCTACATGAAATGATGCGCCTGGCAAGTGGCTAGCTGTTTCTGTGACAGAGGTGACGTATGTATGTGCTAGGAAACCCAAGTACAATAACATCAATGTGTTACGCATCTTCCTCTTAGGCATGTTTACATGTGATAACACTTAATACACATACTTTCTTTTGTCAATTAATGTCTTATTTCTTTTACGATCTGAGTGTGGCAGTACATTTGTAATCCGTACTGCTAGTAGTTACTCTCTGAATAACGATATTGTACATATTATCCATTACGTTACGTCGGTTAATCTCTAATGTTAAACATGGTATTGCATATTTAAATATTGGAGTTCAATGCACAACAGATTATTCACGAGCAGACAGATGTCTAGTAGCCATTCCTCGATTTATATTTAATTATAACGGACATATTGGGGTCCAAAGGGTACCGCATTGATCTCAGCTGACACAGGATTAGCAGATATTCAAGAACCTTTATGTACCTGCCCATGGTGCACTCTGGAAACAGAAAGACAGCCGTTCGTGCTGTCATTCTGGACACACGTTTAGGTTGGCGCCAGTGGATGTGAAGGTTGCAGAACAAATGAGAATTGCCTGCAAAGAGACAAGCAATATCTCCTAGACCTCTATGCCAACACTCTCCAAAGCACTGCCGGCACACATTGACAAAGACACTGTGCATTGCGTCTCGTATATAAGAAAATTCCTACACATTGGAGGGACGGCCAATGCCCACATCCGATATAGGTAGATCCATGACGTATGATATTATGACGTGGAGCTATGAGTAGGCATTGCATCTGGAAAATGCAACACGGGCTAGAGGGCAGTGTTGTGTATGTGAATCGGTATAGTGGCAGCGAAGCTACGATTGTCGAGCCCAAGACCGACTGGCGGAAGTGCTGCTCATGCTCAAGAACACACAGAGACCACACGTCCCACCACAATAAGACCCATATTCAAAGTAGGAGTCACGACTCAAGTATTGATTACGCCAACTCAAACATGTACCCCTGGGTATGAAAGAACGCTCTGAATTCAGTTCCCCATTGCACACAGGAAAAGCATTGAAGAAATACCGGGGAACGCTTTGTTCAGGAGTTCTGTCTAACGCAGTGGTGAGACTAGGACTCTGGACAATGTTTGCAACGTATACGGGAAGCACATCACTGTAATTTCAATGTAGTGGGCATTACAACCTAGCCCACCTCAACTGTCGCCGTTGCCCAACACGGTTCATACAGAGATAATTCGATTCTTTATTAGTAACTAGCTTCATACTACACTGGACATAGATCATATTATACGTGCCTTTCTCGTGTTTTCAGCAACCATTCGAGTGTATGTAGACTCAGAGTGCCAGTCAGGTGTTCATTACGTTATCTTCGGTTCTTTCCAGAAGGAGTACATTCCCCTCCTTCTCCTCTAATCACTTCCATTTCTGTCATCGTTGTATGTGTACGTTTTCAGTTGCATTGTCAACATCTTCAATTTATAGAATTCGGTTCAGTACCCAAGGGTCAACGATTTCGAAGTTCCTCGTCTGAAATAGGCGTACTCTACTTACTTCTTTGGATAATATACGCACTGGCTTAAAGTCAAAATACACAGACCACGCTTGACGATGAATTAGAAGATTAATACAAGCGGACGAGGCAAGTACATGAGAATATGCACATGTCACATCCCAGACATTGGACATGTTTGAAAAAAAACACAGCAAATCGTCGGAAAAGGTGCATCATCCCTGAGTCTAATTTGTCTGTCGCCGCTACCAAACACGACTCATACAGAAGAATAGATAATATGTACTTACTGCACAAAACTGAAATCCAACAGATAGATCCAGGAATAGGATAATACAGTTTTCTAATACTGATAAACACACAAAATGACACACACAAATCGACGTTTCGACCAAAAGGCCTTTATCAAGACAGGCAGGCCTTTTGGTCAAAATGTCAATTTGTGTGTGTCATTCTGTGTTTGTATCAGTATTACCAAAGCAGTATTACCCTATTCCTGGATCATACAGAAGAAATTAGGTTTGGGAATACGGGACACAAAGGATGGCAATAGAATGATCTTCCTACACGAGGAATAGCTAGCTGGCAGCGAAGAGCCTCGTCGGAGGAAATGTAAACAAAGGGTGACCCAAGTAAACTATCAACTCGTTTCGTAACGAGTACCTACTCTCATTAGAAAGCTCCTCCAATAAAAATTACACCAAGCCGAAAGTTAAAATCTCCTCGGTATGAAAGAAAGCTAAGGGAAACATCCATGTTGCACACAGGAAGCAAGAGCTAATCGCTTATAATATTTGGGGTTCGAAAACAAACAAGGTGAGCATATGTTGTAAATAGTTTATGTACTGAAAACCGAAAAAAAACACGAAATGTATTATTTTATGATCCTAATGCGTGAGAAATATGTTTCCAATCTAGTAAATCTCCAAAATAGCTGTTATTAACGCTTCAAACCGTTCTTAATCCCTGAACATTCTTGACCAGGCTGATTATGTATGGGGAGAGGATGCGAGTATTTAATGAGTATATAAATGTGAGTATATAAATGTGAGTATATAAGGGAAAAACAACATTCAGAAAAAATTAAAAATATACTGTGTAATATGATCTTGTCATTAGAAGTGAGAGAGTTCTGCAGTGCTATATAAACCCTATAATTACATATGGGTGCGAGTCTTGGACAATAAACAAACTGGAAAGTGGGAAATTAGAGGCAACAGAGATGTGGTTCTACAGAAGAATGCTGAGAATGTAGAGGTGTTGAAAGAGTCAAATGCGAAACGGACATTAATCAATAATATAAGAAAAAGGCAATATTCTATTTTTTGGCCACTTCATGAGACATGCAGGTTTAGAGAACATCGTCACAACAGGCAACAGAGACAGAGGGCGACAACGTGAGAAATTATTAGACAGTTTGACAGCCTGGCACGGCAAGGAAACAACAACGACCTTGATACATAATACTGTGGACAGGAGCTGTGGGAGCCATGACCGCCTACGCCAGCCGGCATGGCACCTGATGGTGATGATATAATGCTTAGCTGTGTGACGTCAACGCACATCTTCAAAGATACCCTACATAAAGATGTTTTTGTTTAGGACATACATATTACTCACAGGATCATGGTTATCAGATTTTCACAACCACTACATCTGTTATTCATGTTGGTTACACGCTCTGATATAACCAAGTTGAACTGATATCCTCGGTTGACAGGAGCATACCTTTCTATAAGAGATACCTTGTTTCTGAATCAACATACATACACAAAGGAAAACCAGTAATGCGTGGACATGATGAATACGAAGGTGAACTATTTGGAATGGTGAAATGATAACAGGGATGGAAATACAAACGTAATACATGTAATAGATTAAAATTGTGTGTGTATTGTGAAGTGTGTATTTGTATATGATTAACATGTATTTATCATCGTGTGGAATGATAGAAGGTCTCATCAGTACATATCAGATCAAACACAATGCAACAGTAAACCCTTTGATAGAAATAATGCATATATAGTGAGCGTGTTCTCGTATGGACAATCTTGTTACCTTTTCTATGCAATTAAGTACGCTCACGTACCAGTTTTGAGCACGATATTCTTAAAGAAATGCGCACCGGTTATATCATGAGAAATATTCCCATTTAACAAACACATTCAAGAATTGTTTTGTATTGCTAGTGATTCCTAGGGATCCACAAGAAAATAATAATCATAAATTTATATGACAAATCTGAACATTGCAGGGAAGTCTCAATTCATGTATAGGAATCGCTGTTCAATATAATTCTCTTAATTTGAAAGACGATGAAGTGGAGTTACATTCAAGGCAACGCTTCTTTTTGATAAGCTTCTTTTGGAAGGCATTTACGATATCCTCTCGACATAGACACTCGTGAACACAATGATGCTATATCGAGATTTGTGTACATAAGAGATTCTCGTTTTTGATACACAGGAACAACATGTTAAGATGCGTATACATTTTGCTATTAAGAGGAAGTCCAGATTCTGAGCACATTGATTGATGGACAGATTGCAGGTAGTAAAAATTACTTTCAGGAACTGGAAAATAGATATAATAAGTTATATTTTTTCTTCTTCTTTCCTTCCTCTTTTACCCTTTATGGGTGTCGAGGGAGATACAATGTTCTTGTTCTCGCTTTTCTGGCACCTTCACATAATGTTATTTGGTGTTCGTGTAATGTCACTTTGATGTTGTCGATCCAGCGTACTCTATGTCTACCCTTGTCTCTTCTTTCTTCCAGATGACCACACCATTATATCTGTTGATTTTGTATGTATTGTTGAATTGATATGACACCCACTCTTTCTCTTAAGACATCGTTTATACTACTTTATACTAATATGTTTATACTAATAAGTTATACTACATATATATATATATATATTCTTATGTAAATGACAAAGAAAGAGGCTGTGCAGCGCTTACAGAACCGAGAGACCTACACAATCTTAGTGAGGACATACATATATTTTCGTCCATCACAAGTGATGATGACCATTTCTTACAACCCCTTTTAAAATTCGGATAGAGTTATGTCCTTTACTTTGAGTTCGTAGCCTGACCAATGTGCCATATTCTGACCGCAAATGTCATTGGGCAGTTGTCATGAGATACCCACAGTAGATGCGTTTTTGTTTGCTTGTGACGTTTAGTTACACTCAGCTGTTAAGTTATTGCATTTTTCCTTCTTTCACATGATGAAGCCCTTTTTGTTTTGACTGCAGAGCGATATGGAGCTCTATTTTGTGCAATTTCATCCGCGTAACTTGGTCTATTTCAATGTCGTTTAGTGAGGTTTTTAGGGAGTCCATGTAGCGCTTCTTTTGACGACTTTGAGAACGTAGGCACTCCTGCGACTCACCATAGAGTCGTATATTTGGCACGCGATGATCTGGCAAATGTAGTACATGACCAGTTCGACGAATCTGAGTCTGCATCAGAATAATGGAAATGCTAGGAATACTAGATTTGTCAAGGACACAGATATTAGGAATTTTGTCTTGCCATCTTATATTCATGACTTTTCAGCAAAAGGTTGTGTGAAAGTGATTCAACTTCCTTACATAGCATCTATACGTAATACATGGTTCACCAGCAAATAGCAACACTGAAAGTATCACTGCTCTGTAAACTTTCAGCCTATTCTGTATTTTAATGCTATTTCTCTATGCAACACGTATGCGTAGAATCTGTCGAAAGTGTTGTTTTCCTTGGAGATTCTAGTTTGCACTTCTTCATTAATAGTGGCATTTTGTTATTGTCTATTGAATCTATTCACATCTTTTAGTACTGCGCCATTTACCATTATGCAGGGCTCGTGCCAGAGTTTGCAAGATATTGGTTGTAACATTACTTCTGTATTCTCTGTATTTATAGTACATCCAATGTTTATAAAGACTGTGGGTAATAATATGTTTACATTAATTAGTTGATCAGTCTCAGAGTTGGCATTTATAGCACAGACATCATCATAAAAGAAATTTCTGGTGTTATGTGATTTGAGTTTGTTTTTTGGCTGAACAATATTTAATAAATGTGATATATGATATCCGATCCCAAGTACATATTTATGAAAGAATTATTCAACATATCAGAGAATTGGATCATAAAGAGAGTATGTGCTAATACACATCCATGATTAAGTCAATGTGCGACATGAAATGTTACAAATAACTCTCCATCATCCTGAACTCTAGCGTACATTCCATCATGCATTTGCTGTACTATTGCACCATGATCATCCACAGATCCTCTGTAGTGTAACATTATTTTTTTAAGTCTACCTATGATGCGCTAGATCAAAGTGTTGTTCTTGCCATTTTTATTGAAGTTGTCTCATAACAAAGGCTATATCAATTGTTCCACTTTCTTTTCTTAAACCACATTGACTTTCTGAAAATAATCCTTCATTAAAATGAGATGTAAAATAGTTCAAAAGGATTCTGGCATATATCATTCCATCGATTACCAGTAGAGAAATGACCTGATTATTATTACACGATTGAAGGCTTTCTTTTCGTGTATAAAGATGTATAATTGTGACATCCCTGAAATTGTGCAGTTTCACTTTGTTCTGACTGTTAGAAAATCATGTGAAGTTTCTCAATTAGCTTCGTACCGCTAAACTTATATAATTGAGGAGAACGATAGTGTTTTTGATGGTGATCATGCTTACTGTCACCGGGTTACAACGTTACTGACTCTAAAGCACGTTCGTGCACCAAATAAAATCTGGATTGTGATTTTTCACCTGACACGACCGTTCATATAGTCCAGTGGTTCCTAAGAGTTTTTGCCCGGTAGAATCCTTGCCGATATTTTTTTGTTTTCCATACACACATGCCTTCTTAATATTGTATTTACCTAAACATATTAACTTGAAATGTGTTTTTAACTGCTGAAACAGTGAAGCTCAATGTGATATTTATTTTTGTAGAGTGGAACCCCCCACGTGGACCTCATTTACATCTCGTGCACTGCAATTTTATTTTCTCGCTGCCATATACCTCATTCATGTCGAAATCAACACCTGGGGGTTCACATATACTACTTTGGGAAACTCTACTCTGTTCGAACCAGCTGTAAATTAGTACCTGAATTATAGTTTGCAGAAGGTAAACGCAGCGAGGAAGGAAACTGGACACCCCAGTTAGTAGTTCCTGCAACTAACTCTTAATTCCCAACGGCAGGTTACAGCCATATGACCCACTATTACCTATATATTTCGATTGGTATTATGTGGAAGCCAGGTTCTTTTCCACTGGAAATCTGATGAATTACATATTTTCGCATATAATATATATATATATAGACGTGCTGAGTAAACTATACTACGGATCTGAAACAGGTACTATCTATACCAAACATGAGAGAATATTTAACATCTTTCGTATAAGATGTCTCTGCAAGATCGTAAACATCAAATGACATGACAAAATCACCAACATGAAAGTGTTGCATCGAACTCAGCTATCATCTGTCATGGAAACAATTTCGACAGCTTGCATCGTGCTGATAAAATCTACCGCACGGTCCTGCATTTTACCAATACAGTGCTTCCTGTCTACACCACACATTATAAAGAAATGAGTATCTCTGAATGTGAGTAAACATTAATATACAACTTTCCTATGTGTAGTACATATTATGACCAATGGAGCCAAATACACTTGAAATATTCAGTAAAGAAAGTTGTTCATGGAGAATCGTAAATGGTATAACATAATGTTTCCAGAATACCACAGATATTCTCAATTTTTTGCAATCACGATAAACATAACTATTTTATGAGAAACATGACATCAATACATTTAGAACCATGTGATCACGTTTCGTCCTATAATTGTTGTTCATCTAGTATCGCAATATAATATAAAATACTTCCAATAAAGACTAGAACAAATATTTCTGCCTGATAGTACACGTACTGGGACCTGATAATTTGTTATAACTATATTCTGCTTGCTCGATGATTCACGTTGTCCAGCCCTACATATTGTAAAAACGTAATAAAGATCTACGAAGCAATAGTTCCTAGAAAGAAGGGATGTTAAATTAAGTTGAGTTGTCCCCTGTTGATAGTGATGGAACTATATTTTCTAGAGTCTGGTCAATTTCTACAAATATTACACAGTACGTTATCTACTCAGGGGACAATCACTGACCATTCAGTTCCTGATAAACCATCATTATATTTATTCATTGCCAATATTAGCTAATATGCCATTACGTGTTCGTGTGTTTGTGTTTATCATAACGTCCAGTTCAGGAAGATATTTCTACATATTTTCAATAACATCGGTAAAACATTTTTATTCAGTATTAACAATCAACCTCACGCCTAGAAAGTTAACTAGATGTAGCGAATTTCTAGATATAATTACAATACGTGGTCATTGCATTCTGAACAGTAAGAATGTCCATATGCCTGCGATACAAATCCAACATAAATGTAACAAAAATGTAAACATAGACACCAAAGTTGCATTACACAAGACTATTATTATTTCATCACTGTGCTACTAGTGCCAAACCTGGATAATGACAGTTTAATACAAAAGAAAAATAGAGACAGCAGAAATTACATATCTACGAAGAATAGTCGGAGTGTCATTAAAAGATTGAATTAGAAACGATAACGCATCAGACAGATAACAAATCAATACCAGTAATGGAACACATCAAAAGACAACAGTTCAAGTGGTTTTCACACGCTTCCAGATTACCAACAGATATCATGCCACAACTGGCCCTGATATATAGACACAACGGATATAAAACCAGAGGCAGATCATGTAAAAGATGGATCACAGAAATCAAAGAGCCACAGGAACAAGCTTGCAAACAGCACACAAGAAAGTCATCTTCAGAGAACTCTTCTACCCCTGACGCCAAGATGTGAACAAGAGCCACATCGTATAGATAGATAAATTGAGAAATTCAACCAGGTGCCTTATTCGCGACACGATCTCTCAATCGCGACACGATAATTACAATCCTATTGTATAATTGAATATCATTCATCATCAGGTGACATATTATTTCCAAAAAGGAAATGTATCCCTATGGATCTCTTGAATTCTCCGCGGTCTTGAGCAAGTTTTCCTGCAAATTTTAGTAACGCCCGCAGGCTTTCATTTACATCTTTTGTCCAAAAGCGTCTTGGGCAGCCTTTGCCCATGTTGCTTTCTATCATACCCTCCAGTAACACTCTGTCTATGCGGCCGTGTCTCATAATGTGACCGAAAAGGGTAGCTTTTTCTTTAATATTGTGTTCACACAAGTCAGCCTTCAAGGACTTTTATTGTTCTTACACCACCTGGTTTGTTTTCCTTGCAGTCCATGGTATTATTAGAACTCTTCTATAGCACTTTATTTCAAATGATGTTATTCTCTTGGCCATTATTTTATTTAGTGTGCATGCTTGACATTCATATGTCGACACAGGAAACGCACATGTTCGTAGTAAACACAATTTGGTTCTTATGTTAGTACCCTGTTAAGTTATTTAGCTATTTTAATTTGATATCATTATATGATCATTATAAAATAGGTATGCATACAGCCTTCACTGAGGCTGTCAACAAATTACGTAAACAATTATGTTCACATTTCTTACAGCACCCAATTCCTTACCTTTGTTAACAACTATTTAGGATTCTGAACTTCATGCTTAATTTTGTTAAAATATTTATAATCCAGCCTGATAAAAAAAATAGCAGAAAACGTACCAAAACGTCTTCATGATTTGCATATAAATATAATAAAATGTTTGAAATTGAAACAACTTTATTTGTTTATAGAAACGTTATTGTTGATGTCAACTGTAGCCACACGTCCATACCACTTGATAACAATTGATAAACGTTTTAAAACTCCCCCTAATGAATGAAGCAATTTTGGAAAGATCCATTCACTGCTAATCACTCCATATAAACATAAATGAATCGTATGATGTATGTCATATAGTAACTAGTGGGTCCGACTAGCAGGCTTTCAGGATAAAGTAGAAAGTATCGCTCAAGTGAATGTTACATTTGGTAGACTACAACACATTGTGTTGAACGACAGGATATAAGTCGCAATTCATAATAAGTATATCGCGCCAATTCGTTCAATACATTTCTATAAGACCATGAGAGCTGGACAGTGTACATCTAGCTATATCCGCGGATTTACCACACGCCGGTGAAAATATAACGTAATTGATACAGTACTCCTAACTAACCACCGCTCATACAATGAATGGTATTTTTATGCAAGACAAATCTCATACCAAAACAGCTAATAAATATTGGGCTACGTAGAGGAACAGACTGATCGGTGGAGAGAATAACTGTTTCAATGTCTCTTAAATTGTGTATATATTTGAAAGGCTGATTCTAGAGGGCAGAGTGACAGGCAAGAGAAGAAGAGGAAGACAAAGAAGACGATGGCAAGGCGGCATGGAAAAATGTATGCACATGTCTCTGGTCAATGCAACCTACTTGCCCGGAACAGAGAGGCGTCCAGAGTATCCACGGCGAAGACAACGTTCTGGAAAGATTATTTTCCTTTATATATTGGCGTGTATATATATATATATATACATATATATATATATATATATATATATATATATATATATATATATATATATATATATATATATATATATAGGTTCAATTGCAAAGTCGCATCCTGGGAATGAACCAAAGGGATTTGTCCACTGAGGCAAAGCATCAGCTGCAGAAGTATTCGTATTTCCACGGCGCAAAGAAAATGTGCCAACAGAAAGTACATAAGAACAAATACAGTATTCTTAATTGGGCATGTGATTATATACTAGATGTAATCATAATAAGTTTCTTCGCTCTCGAAGCAGTTTTCATCATCTCATTCAATCATATCATCATAACATTCAATCATGTCTTCATTTCATTCTTCACACACAAAGGAGTTGTCAGCATCTCATTCAATCATATCATCATAACATTCAATCATGTTTTCATTTCATTCTTCACACGCAAAGCAGTTGTCAGCATCTCATTCGATCTTGTTGTTATCTCATTAGAGTTGTTTCGTATCATTCGATCATGTAATGATATCATTCGATCATGACATCATCCCATTCGATCATGTCATTTTCTCATTCGATCATATCGTCATCACATTAAATCATGTTACTATCTAATTCGAGTTGTCATCCTCTCATTCGATCATGTCATCCTCTCATTCGATCACGTCATCATCTCATTCGAGTTGTCATCATCTCATTCGATCATGTCATAATGCCATTCGAGTTGGCATCATCACATTTTATTAACGGTTATTAGTTGGTTCTCCTTACAACCTCAACACAAATAATTTAATTAACTGGATGTTTGTAAACCAATCCTTCACATTTTACTGACGATATAATTGGATATATTTGTGGTGCCTAAAAAAATAAATCACCATTAGTTGAATGACAACCTCATGTAACATGATCTGTTTCAGTGTTTATATATGTATCATGTTTCCAATATTGTTTGTTAACGATTACTGGCTTTTTTTTTTAGTTCCAATATGTATGTTTAGCACCACGTCTATTGCAGCGAGAAAATATCGTCCTTCCTTCGTCTGGAATCTGTAAATAGTTCAGATACGTTGAGATTGCAGGGCTAACTAATAGACCCCTCTTGCATAGCGGATATCGAGCCTCTACAAGAGTAATATCATTAAGGTGTAATTTTACAAACCCCGCTATCACACTACACCGGTGTTTCGACTAAACGCGCTTGCCAAACACATGATACAAGATACAGATACGGAAAATTGTTATCTTTTAACAGTTAGTTAGCTGTATTTTAGTAGACCACTTCTATGATACAAATATATATGTAAATCCTGAATGAATGGGCTCTCTATTGACCTTAAATTTAGGAAGCAATCTGATGAGTGTAGTCTAGAAATAAAACTCTACCGGCAAAATAAATAACAATGCAGCAACCGAGATTTGAACTAGGTCCGTTCAGATGGCACCTACTTGCCTGGCAACTTAAGTCAACACGTATTACGTCTTCCACCACACCGCATCCCCATTATCCCTATAATTATATTAATCATATACGTGCACAGGCGGAGCCGCTTGGGGAAAATATGATCCAAAAAAAATAATACGGATGCAATACGAAAATAACACGAACATAACTGTTATGTGGAGATGATTTAATAATCACATAAAAGGCGTATTTATGAAAGAAATTGCTCTACTATATATTTATTTACCTAATGAACGTTTCAAGACGTAAATGTTTATACTTAAAGAAAATCATTATCATTGCACACTGACACACATACGTATATGTATTTCAATCTCGCCCACGTGTTGCCGGGACCCGAAAAGGGAGCAAAGAATAGCAACACTGTTTACCTTCCACGCATGTCGTAAAAGGCGACCAAGGAAGTTATGGGATGGAGTTGGCTGTCCCATTCCATATAGGGTCAGTGACCCAAAGCCATGCTAAAGTCGGATGTGTCAGGCCGAAAGACACAGATATTGCATCAATGTTGTAAACCATGACACAACGCATTCCGTTCTCCGGACTACATCCTGCTAATCTGCAGGGGTTTGAGAACGAACGTAGAAGAAGAAGAATTTCAATCTCCCTTTGAGTTTCTCCTACATTACGTGACAATTTGCTGTTGCAGTTCCCTTGTGGTTGACTCATATGATACATTTTTGGTTGGCCCTTTTGTTTTACGAACATCATTTTATTGGCTTGATACAAACTTAATGAATGGAACGTCTATTTATTCTTATTGTTATCGTAAATGTGCGACCATGTGTGTTATCTCTTCATTGATATTTATTTCCACTTCACCGTATTATTATATTAAATGTAATGTAAATTTTGTTAAGAACATCTCCTGGTATTTGCTGATGCCGGTAAGGAGAGCACATAATATGGATTATGTTATATTCTATGCTCGTCGAAAGAGGCTAGTAATGCAGTTTTGGGGTGGAGTTTGATCCCCATCCTATAAAGAGTCAAAGTGTCCCAGAAGTTATGTTAACGCCCGATATGTATGACCGGATGACTCAAATATTGCAGCTAAGATTTAAGCCATGGACCATCGTATTCCGTTCTCTGGATTTCATCTGGCTAATCTGAAGGAGTTTGAAAACAAGACATACGAACATAATACTTAATTTACTTTTCTTCATCGTTCATTCTCAAACTCCCGCTGTATCTCCCTTGTAGGAGTACCATTGCCCAACTAGATTTACAGCAGGATGTAGTCCAGAGAATGGAAATGCGTTATGTAGCCGTTTTATTTGCGCCAATGGCCCGACACATCCGCCTTCGGTGGAACTTAATTTACTTAAGAACCCAAAGAACTCAATGCTAGTGTAATGAGTTGCAAACTGAGCGACCATCGTTAGATTTTCAGTTCAAATAAAAACTATTCGAATACACACGGCAATCAAGTCAACCTAGTGTTGGAGAATTGATACAATATATAATCTACTAAAGTAAATGAGAGAAGAATGCTATTATCATCCATCCGTAATGTCATTCTTGTCAGCGTATACAGCACATTGAGATCAACTTGGCTTGTCAGCGTATATATATAGCACATTGAGATCAACCTGGCTTGTACAGGTAACATTGTAACCACAGGTACAATCAGCAGCCGATACTGCACAACCAATGTCAGCATAGACAACTACAGACAACATGTGTTCTAGACCCACTAAGCGAATGAACAGCACAGGAAAGAAGCAGAAGAAAGCGCTCCAACCAATCCTGCACAAAGTCCTTTTAAGGACTGCCACCTTATAATCCAGACCGACACAGCTAAGGAACAACACAGCAAATAGCTCTGAACAGAAGAAAGAGCTCCAACCAATCACCACAAAGTCCTTCTAAGGACTACCACCTTATAGTCTCATCAATACCAGAGACAGTCAGAGCCACAAAATAGTCCATACAAGGACTGCAGCTAGGAGTCCCTACAGCGAACCCGGCTAACAGAGCCACATCCTAGCAACAACCAGGCAGACAAGCCACAAAAACCACAGGTCCCCAACCGCCTTGATATAACCAATATGGACACCAGTCCTAGGTTGAAAGAGGCGGGCCTCGACCATATGAGGCATAAACCCCTACTTAACAAACAAACAAACCTGGCTTGTCAGCGTATATAGCACATTGAGATCAATCTTGCTTGCAGTGTATATGCGAAGAAAAGGAATTTGTGAGCACGATTTGGACGTCGTCCCTGTTTTACCCACTACTATTCAAAACCAATATTTAATTAACATAAATTGTCTTCACGTTTGTGAAATTTTTACGCTGTAGATAACATTGCCTTGTTAGTGTATTCTAATCCACGTGTAAATATAAAGTGACTGTACACAAGTAATGAATCGAGGAAGGGGCGGCGAAGGCAGTCAACCAGTTGGGTGAAGTAAAATTAATTCACAGAAGTGCCACAGACGACATGAATCAAGTATAGGTTACGTGGAAACGCCGGAGACCAAACATGTCTATGGGACTCACTGTACCGTCAACATTTTATAAGACATAATATATAAAGCTATTGTTGATGCATGGGTATCAATGGAAAAAAATCGCAATTAACAAAAGAACAAGGACTATTTTATACTTTCCAGTCTTTTAAAAAAAAGGCATGACCATGCGGAAAAAAATGAAAAGGTAAATGATTATTTGGAGACGTCTTTCTTACTTCAAGATGCACCAACTTTTTGCCACATCCGAAATGAATCAAGTTTTTGTGGTGTGGAAACGCCGGAGATGAAATAGGTCTATTAGACTCCTTGCACCCTCAACATTTTAGAACAATAACAACAATTATATGTCACTCAAAGTGTGTTCCCTATAACCGCAACATCCATTAATTGTATGCTATAAAACTATGATAAAACCAAAATTTGTCTAACGTCTGTTTTGACTGACGAGTAACTTGGAAGTCCTTTAAAAACAACAACAACGATTTCTAGCAGATACAGAACTGCATATATAGAAACATTGCAGAGGAACGACTGAAGAAACCGAATAAACACAATGTGTGATACTAATATTATAAATTGAAGGACATATATTATTAATTTATGTGCTACGGTTAACTTCAGTATTGAAAATGATGTGTATGCAACTATAATCCATCATTTAGTGGTTATATTCTACACCGAATCATGTCTATATTATCTGTTAAAGATAAACGTGCATGTAATGCTCTAGGAATACATAGTTCATAGTAATAGATCTGGGAGTTAATCTTTTTTTTTGAATCGTGTAATTTGACGTACTGAGCCTATGCCCATCGGGTACTGAACCGTTTCTCATCTATAAGCCTGGTTCCTTAAGAGGAAAAACTCAACCGAAGAGTTGGACCCTGGCTCTTTCGCCCTCTTAGCTGAGGTGTCATTCACCGACATCGTGTACCCCTTGTCCAAGTTCGAGTCTAATACCACGCGTTTGAGAGCAAGGCGTTCTCGAGCTGAGCGACCTTGTCCCAGTAGTGCCTGAGCCCATCAGGTACTGAACCCTTTCTCTCTGCAAGTGTATTTCCGGTATAGGAAAACCTGACAGTAGAGTTGGGCCAGGGCTAAAATCGTTGTCTCGTTTGTGCCTAAGCCCATCGGGTTCGGAACCCTTCCTCTCTGCAAGTGTATTTCTGGTATAGGAAAACTTGACAGTAAAGTTAGGCCAGGACTACCATCGTTGTCCCATTCTTGCCTAAACCCATCGGGTTCGGAACCCTTTCTCTTCGCGAGCATATTCCGGGTATAGGAAGGCTCGACATTAGATTTGGTTTAGGTCTTCTTGCTTTTCCGAACGCCCACGATTGGGTCTGGGTCTCGGACTATAAAGATCACAGGTAACTAGAATCTCGTCTCGAGCTAACAGTTCCCCTTTCCTAGGTACCTTTCACTTTTCCTTTGCAATTTGCGCTGCCCTCTGGTGCTGTTCTGCCCTTTCATTATTACATATATTTGTTACTCTCCATGCACCCACCTTTACGTGCTTTTTTCATTGGCCGACCCCTCCAATGTTTTGACTGGACTAGCAGGCGTCACTGTATGTTGACAGTGTTGCTGTATGTGGTGATGCAAATGGTGTCGGAGATATTGTCTCTCTCTTTTGCAGTCAAATCTCTTTCCATCTGCTGCCTCCACATTCTCGGACACGATCCCCAAATGATTTGGCCAGAATCAGCTCGAGTTGCTGTTTTCTGTTACCAGGGTGCACCGCGAGGAGGTACATTTGGGATCTTGGTTTTCTGCTAACCCTTGGTCCGCCTAGAGCGATGCGTTCCCTTTGCACCCCTGAGAGTTAATAAATATTTAACCAGTTATTCTGTATTGACGTCTTTGAATTGTAACATTTGACAACAAGAGAAAGGAATAAAGCGTACGTGGCTGACTTCAATGTGCTCTGATTTCTTCATATGTCCAGTCCATCTTGGGGAAAATGCACGTCACCTGCCAAGAGTACAATTTATAACATGTAACATAGTAACTTAAAGCCAGGAAATCTCCAAGTACCTTTGAAAGAATGAACGTGCAACTGCGACCTACACTAGAGAAAGGAAGCCGCAATATCTTAATCACTATGCGAAGGAAATTTCTTACATAAGACAGCAAACAAGTTAACTAGACTGCGCCAGTACTATATAAAAGTGTTATCAGTAGTCAAGTAATTAGAGTGTGTATGCAGTATACAGAAGTGTTATTGATAGCCAGGTAATTAGACTGTGCAAGTACTATAGAGACGTGTTACCGCTTGCCAGGTAATTAAAACATTTCTCCACCGCAAATATGAAAGATAATCCTAGTACATACATATTTATTTATGACTGTCAAGAGTTGTAACATATTTACTATCAACATTAATGAACATATCCATGCAAATATGAAAGATAATCCTAGTACATAAATATTTATTTACGGCTGTCAAGAGTTGTAACATATTTACTATCAACATTAATGAACATATCTATGTTTATATTGTAGTGTATAAGTCTTTTTATACATACATGAACATGGTTCCATGACAAAATATTCACAGACCGGATAAAATTTACCAGATAAAATATACCAGATAAAATATCCACAAGACAATATATCCCCAAGAAAAAATATTCCCAGACGGATGGCAACATTTATTACAAGGAAGTACGAGAGTGTAAGATTGTAGGAAATTTGTTTAGGGGAGTTTATGTTTGTGAAGTACAGATCTGGAGTTGGTGGGAAATAAATATTAAAGTGTGATGTACGAACACGCCATGCTAGAATTCACACTCTTGATGATAATGCATTTTTTGATCATGGAGAAGATGATCATGTTCATGGTAAAGTTACTGTAGCAACTGCTTGAGAAAACATGAGGCAACATGATGAAAACACAGAAGAAGGTACTAGGCACAAAGTTCAACATGCTTTTAGACAAGTATCAATCCAGCATGTTCATCTTCTACCTCAACAATAATCTTCACCTAGAGATATTTGCAGACATCGTCAGCAAAATAAAGTCAATGATCAACACATTGACGAATATAGAAACACAGCCGGCGTATGAATGAGCCATGTTTCGTTCTGTTTGCAGCACGGGGAGATGTTGATTTTCTTTCTTCAGAGCAGACATCGGTTTGCTTATGGAACATTCCTAGTCACTCCAGAGGGCTTAATTCGATCAGCCGTACATATCCATGCATTTGAGAATGGTCAAATAACCATATGTGTTATGCATTTTTGTCTGGTCTTAGTGAGGCAATGTACCGCCGCCTGCATCCACATATCGTGTATTGCCTTTCTATAGTATCTCTGTATTTAGTGTTAGGGATATTTATTCCGGTATATTGTGTCTGGAAATATTGTGTCCGGTTACCCATGAGCATGATTTGAAGATATGTCATATAAGGGTCTGCCCATATATTACGCTAACAATCGTTGTCAATTTGTACATCTCCCCCCACCTCCATTTTCAACAACAGTCCGGGACCTCACATTCTGGTGCAATATATCAAAACAAAATTACCCCCTCCCCTATTCCCAAATTTAAAATGTTTTAGCAGAAAAAATACCCGTTTTCTTTCCATATTTTGAGAAAAATTTTCAAAATTTTCAAATTGTAATTGACGTATAAAAACCAGTATTATTGACGTCAACATCTGTTTTGAAAATTGCATGTGCCGAGTGAATCAGAAAAACTCTCGTCACCTTGTCTGCGATATAGCAATTTAGACACTACACCACAGCAGCTTTTGTTAAATATACGTATATAACGTTTCAAAACAATCCTCTAAATTTAAAACCAAACCCACACATGGTAAAAATGCTTGTTAAACCTACTTGTGCCACATAAAATAACAATACAAAAGTAGCGTGTGAACACTGTTATATCCGTCAATATTCCACTACAGATAAGAAAACAACCTGTCGTCTTAAACAAGCGCAAATGTGATACAAAGGTATGTGTTCATAGTTGATACACATGTGTTGCTTGCAATAATGTTTTCAATATAATCACAGAACATGTAAAGAAACAAGAATAAAGCAATCTCACAAAATGTGTAGACAGAATCCAATAGGTGTAATTAAATATCAAAGTAAATGAACATGTTATATTATTCCTCACTCTCAAAAACTGTCAAATACTTGTTCATGTTTCTCGTTAAGACATTAAAGGGAGAGATTATGTAGTTGTGTAATAAAAGTCGCATTATATTGTTGTCGCAACGTTGTATGAAGGGTGCCTATACAAAATGTATCTTACACTCAAACTGCTAAGCTCAGACACAAAAAAAAAACAATTACAAGAAGCAATTGTTGACTTTGGTGATAGAGAGTTTAAGGAGACAGTCTCAAAAATGAAACCCATGCGAACGTGTTTGTTGTAAGACATGTGAATTTGGCCGTCCATATTGTTTCAACATTGTGACTCCATATAGCCATGATACTTAGTGTCAACAGTAGTTGAAAGCAATATCCTATATATAATATGCTTCATGTATCATATGATGATTGATTGATTGTTCCTATATACAGTAAGCTTCATTTATTATATGATAATTGATTGTTCCTATATACAGTATGCTTCATTTATTATATGATGATTGATTGTTCCTATATACAGTATGCTTCATTTATTATATGATGATTGAATGTTCCTATATACAGTATGCTTCATTTATTATATGATGATTGATTGTTCCTATATACAGTATGCTTCATTTATTATATGATAATTGATTGTTCCTATATACAGTATGCTTCATTTATTATATGATGATTGATTGTTCCTATACATAGTATGCTTCATTTATCATAATTAGACTTACGTAAAACACAGGTTTATATACCGTTTCAATGGGACACGACAGACTATATCTAAAACTAGTGGGTAATGATGGGCAATGATGAGCACACAAGAAATCATAAAAATTACAATACACAAATCGCAGTCAACGTTTCAACCAAAAAGTCTTTATCAAGACACAAACAAAACATCAAAAGACGACGAATGGAAAATTACCACAACTTCCAACGGAAATATGGAAATGAGATGCCGAAAGGTCAGAAAGTGCAGGAAAAACGTAAATATATGTGGAAACCGAAACGAACAAAAAGATGAGTAAATGACGGAACAAAAAGAATAAAGACAAAGACCACACCAACCCAGTACTAGACATAAGAGTGGTCGGAATTGAGTCCAAAAGGCTTGAGTACAAAAAGCAATTCAAAAATGAGGCGATTTTCTAGAGCATATCTAGATCTATCATCGGTGGTGCAAGATCTGATGGCGGTGATCTGAATATCAAAAGCACTATGATGACCATCGCCGTTGAAGTGTGTGGCCACAGGAGTAGGTGTTCTGTGCTTGATGGCATGAAGATAGTTACAAAATCAATCGCTCAATCGTAGGCTGGTTTCCCTGATGTACTGTTTGCCACAGCGTTTACAAATGATCACGTAAATGACATTACGGTTTCACATGTAAAGGCATCATCGATGGAGAAAGTGGCCTTAGGAAATGAAATGGAGCGCATCTGAACTACGTAAGGACATGTATAGCAACGAACACGTGAGCAGCGAACAGTTCCAAAATGGTCAGGAACAGAAGACGTAAGGTGGCTATGAACCAAGATGTCCTTCCGATTTCTATCACTCAATGTTCATTTATCATATGATGATTGATTGATTGTTGCAGTTTGTCTTTCAAAAACGAAGATACGTATATCATTGAGAAGTCAGGTTTGGTGTTGGGTCGTTATCAGACCGGCTGAGGTTTCAAATCGGAACTCTGAGAACATCTAGCAGTGTAGACATGGATGAAGAAGGTCTTGAGACGAGGCAGACACATCTGACTTCTTTTTTTTCCGATTGTATCTCTTTTGAATTTCATGCAGGTATGTTCAAAGATTTGAATATCAGAACTCACTGAACAGTCTATGGTGTACGGGCACGAACTGCACTTTTTCAAGAGCGTGTATCAGTGTTGCTTTGTTTAAACATATGTGATGTCTTCATGTAGACTTCCAAACCTTTTTCTGGGTACGCTTTACAACGAATATCTCAAAACAGTTTATGTGGAAAACATTCGTTTCGCGTGCGGACGACGTTTCCGGCTCAATTCACAAAGCAGATTTAGTTATTAACCTGTAGATTTAAACATGAAATAAATCACAACAGGATACCACTCGTTAGTTTGTTATGATTAGCTTGTGGAGATGGGTAAGACATGCAATAGTTTGTTATCCTTAGCTTGAAGGAGAATGAATGATGATATTAATTAGTAATCGTTATTTGAGGCATATTGAGGCTTCTGATTTAGAGGATCGTTTCAAAAACATATATTAATTGCTGATACACAAATATAAACTCATTAAGTCGAGTTAAGTCGAATGGCACTGTTGTATTGTTTTTAGCATTATCATAGATACTCATGTATATTTGCTTATTCTAAATCCCGCTCCAGCCCCATGCAACATTTATGATTATGAAATAACCACGTTAGCTTTGAGCAGATATCTCTAAACAACTCTTCTCTTTCTGACAAAACCATTGCCCATCTCAGTTTAGTAACCGAGGTGACACTCAAACGTATACGGCTTGCTGTCTCAAAGATATAGTTGTGTTAATGTGTTTATGGATGAGACATTTCAGTGTTGTAATATCGTAGAATCACGACGTCATTCCAGGTGTGCAGCATAGTGTTCACTGGTGTTTTTTATACAAGGTGCAATGTTTCACTCGCCTCCATATGTTCGTCATACATGGGGACTATTTCTATAAAAAAGAAGTAAGAAATCAATGTCACACATATCGATGTGTTCGGAAAATGCGATTTAAGTTCAAACTCTACCCGCTGTTTACCGTTAAACACCTGTGATTTTGTGTCGTTCATTGCTTGCTTTCACATTTTAGCTAACAGAAATGGACGTTCAACTAACAGAAATGTACATTCAACTAAAAGAATTGACAGTTCAACTAATAGAAATGAAGGATGAACTAACAGAAATGGACGTTTAATTAAACAGAAATGGACGTTGAAATAATAGAAATAGATGTTAAACTAACATAAATGTACATCCGATTAATATAAATGGATGATTAGATAACATAAATGGACTTTCAACTAACAGCAATTAGACCTTCAATTAATAGAAATAAGCTAATCACTTTTATGTGTATCCTTGTCCTCTGCAGTCAAGATCATCAGGCAGTAATGCCTCATTTACGAAATTCGTGTTCGAATGATAGAAGTCTCAAAAATATATACCCCGATTTAAAAGATATGTTTACGCAAAAAAAAAATCATATCCCTTATATGTTTCAATACTTTTGTTGGTCAATGAATATGGATTTTAATACTTACTTGTGTGAATACGAAATATCACACATGTCCCCGTTACTTTATTTATAGACGTGGGATCATACGTTTCACAAACGTAGATATATTTTCCACAGATTTCAGTTGCATCAACATGTTACTAGAAATATCCAGGAAGACAACAATTGCAAATGGTTGAATGTACGAGGCGTGTTCAAATGAAAACGGGACTTGTTACACCACGCGTGATAGAGCGCACTGATATTGATGACATTTTGCACTAGTAATGAGTATCCAATAATTTACATACGGTCACGTGTTCATCTTCCCAGCATGCATATGTGCTGCAGAAGACTGTTAACAATATGGCGGGTGTGATTACGAACCCGTCCAAAGTGAATCAGCGTGCTGGGATCCAGTTTCTTTCATTTGAAGGATGTCAAGCAGTAGACATTCATCGGAGAATGAAGGCAGCATATGGTGACAAATGTTTGTCGAGGACCAGAGTGATGGAGTGGGTGCGTATGTTTAAAGACGGACGTGAGTTAACGGCAGATCTTGCACGGCCAGGTCAGGCGCATATTGTTGCAACAGAAGAAGCCATAGCCGTGCTTGATAAAGCAGTACTGACTGACCATCAAGGCTAAGCGACCAGGCAGACTTTCTCAAGGTGTGATTCTTCTCCACGACAACGCTCGTCCGCACGTCGCAAAAATTGTGCAGGAAACATTGGCAAAGAAGAATTGGGAAGTTCTTCATCACCCAGCCTATAGTCCCGATTTATCCCCGTGTGATTTCCATTTGTTCGGACCGTTGAAGAAAGCACTAAAGGGACAGCGATTCAACAGCGACGCAGACGTGAAGACAGCGGTGACCACATGGTTCAGAGAACAGCCACGCAACTTTTTCTCGGACGGCATTCGACGTCTACCTAAACAGTGGGATGCTTGCCTAAATGCATACGGAGATTTTTTCTGATGAACCCAGGTGCATTCTTATTCACAAGTGGTTGCTTTGTTCAATTCCGTTGAAAATATTAAATTGCGTATGATACTTTTTAAATAAATCCAGAAGTCCCGTTTTCATTTGAACACGCCTCGTAGTAGTCTGCACAGACAGCAGGTCAAGTCCATGTGGACATTTAGGGCATTTGATTTCTTTCTCGACTCGACAATATGCAGTCTGTGGTCTTATCGGATATAGTTCAAAAGTTACTGTTTTTTTATATTTTCGTGTGATTTTATTGCCTGTCAATATGAAGAATATAAAAAAATTTATTCGCTGAAAATCACAGAACAAGTCAAATACGTCACTATTTAAGTATGTAGCTGATGAGTTCACATGCCTGTATAATTGACAAGTGTCGGGGTTGATATTTGTGTTTCCAGAAAAAAACTGTATATCTTCAAATGATTGCTGGAGTTATAGACATTTGAGATTGTCATCTATGTAGCCGCGCGTCTATAATCGTAACCAATCGCCGAATAGGACCCACCAACAGAATGGAAACAGGTTTTCATACAAGACGATTTTGATTATCGCCATATTTTAGTCTGTCATTATTTATATACTGCGTCGCCCGGGTGTCGCCCTCCAACGCTTACAAGAAATATTCACGGAAACAATGGAAAATATCACGTAAACAACCCAGTTTTCTTTCCTGGTGTGTTTTATAAAGCAAAATATTGTTTTTTACCACATCAGTAAGACCACGTACAAAATAGTCTTACTAAAAAATCAATGATTGATATAGACTCCTCTATGAAGTCTGTTTGATGAGATATAGACTCCTCTATGAAGTTTGTTGGATGAGAAATAGACTACTCTATGATGTTTATTGGATGAGATATAGACTCCTCTATGAAGTTTGATGGATGAGATATAGACTCTTCTATGAAGTTTGATGGATGAGATATAGACTCCTCTATGAAGTTTGTTGGATGAGATATAGACTCCCCTATGAAGTTTGTTTGATGAGATATAGACTCCTCTATGAGGTTTGTTGGATGAGATATAGACTCCTCTATGAAGTTTGTTGGATGAGATATAGACTCCTCTATGAAGTTTGTTTGATGAGAAATAGACTACTCTATGGAGTTTATTGGATGAAATATAGACTCCTCTATGAAGTTTGTTGGATGAGATATAGACTCCTCTATGAAGTTTGTTGGATGAGACATAGACTCCTCTATGAAGTTTGTTGGATGAGATATAGACTCCTCTATGAAGTTTATTGGATGGGTATGAATTCACTACTTGGAAGGAATTAATCGCATCATCTTCAGAATGAGATCTGGGAGCTAATGTGTCCAGGAAATCTCAATAGGAGCAAAGACTGACCTCGACGTCGGTGGACAAGAGATATTCAGGAATGCATGAACTTGTCGCTAGATGAAATGGGGTAACTTGCCAGCGACCGTGGGAACTTCATGAGATTCATAAGGAAGACTACATTCTGGAAATAATATGTCACATGGCACACGTATCACGAGATTGTTCCAATTACCGATAGCGACATTAGTCCATACAAACACATAGCGTTTATTGTTTTATATTTAAACACATTTCCTTTGTTGTGTGACTTAAGTTGGGCACCTTGCAGATATGAAAAGACGATCTTCGAATATTAATGTTACAGATGAATTCTGCATATCTCCTTTAGAGAACATACGATAAACGTGTATTTAAGATATAAAAATAGAGATCTATCGACGGCCCACAAGAACAATTATTTTAAATAGCTAAATGACGAGAACTTGAACATCGCCATGGCATAGCGATTACGCCTTTCGCTATAGACTAAGAGGTGTGGGTTCACATTACGCTCACAAATGCTTGACTATGTAATTAATTTTTCTCAGAGATTTTTGTGAATTATGTTTTGAAGCCACGGAGTTACTTGGTATTATTATTACTCTCAGTGGGCGGCATGCCTCTCCTTTAAGAAGTGCGGAATACATGTGAGGTAACAGTTACAGGTAACAATAACCGGAGTACAATTAAGTCAATCATCACCACTATTCATATATATATATATATATATATATATATATATATATATATATATATATATATATATATATATATATATATATATTATACACAGTACTGCAAGGAGGAACGTTTCAAAATTATAATAACGTGGTGCTGCCAAAGGCAACACAATACTGAAGCAAGTTCAAACACCTCTCCAGAGCATTATAAACAAATTAGCTATGTCATCAGGGCTAAAAATATTTAGTTACAAAAACTAACATGATGTTAAGATGATACTAACACGCTAATGCACACGCACACACTAATAAGCACATAATTAAGGAAACATACACCTATCAGAATGAAAGACATCGAGCAAAATTGTGTAAACATCTTTTGAAATCTGGTAAATACGTATGTCAATTATGCTTATCATGAAGATGGTACAGTTACTGCCAATTGGTTGTATGGGGTTGGACCAGAGGCTGGCAACATAATAGCACATATTGGGTCGGAGGAACGGATTGCACAGTTTTGTGAGGGATTTCAGCAACTAGCCTTTCTTAGATCCTCCTAGTTCAAAGATATGTTTTTTTGAACCTCGGGGAATAGAAAATAGTACTTTAGAATCACTCATCGGCGAGGGGAAAACAACTTGGCTTGCCGAAGTTTGCGTTAGGAACATATTTTGTACATCAATGGAATAGACGATGCTATTATATACAATTTATTAGGTATAGACACTGCTATTATATACAATGTATTAGTTATAGACACGAAGGCACGTTAATGTCGGATAGGTTATCTTCTCTTAAACTATATGATAGTATATGCATTTGTTAGGTAATTAATAGTAATAATCTGACTTGCCACGCATGCTTTAGGAGGCGGTTAGGAATTGTGAGGAATGAACTTTGCTGCTCGTCTGTAGGAGATTAATGTAACTCAACATGCCATGTTGAGATCGATTGGTTTAGGAAGAAAGGCACAGTTATTGCAGTTAAGGTATACACATCAAAACAGCTCCTTCTTTTCTTCAGACAACATCCCCATAAACACAGGGATGTGAGAGCGTACGTATCGGAGAAAGTGTCTGTATGAATATCAATCACCAGAAGTCCTCGTAAACAACCTTCTATTAGGACCTGCTGTTCCAAGCGCCACACTTTTACGTTGTGTGATAATGGTATTTATTTGATAGCATATCATCTTCAGACCGTCTCGATCACCACATCATTTTTGACTATAGTAATTTCCTAGGCACTATACATATTTCAGTAGTTTTTCTTTGTTTTTCTGAAAGGAACGAATGCGCAAAATATTACAGTGGGTTTTATACTGATACCTTCGCCGCTCGAGACACCTTCTGTACAATTGCGCCTCATAGCGGGACAATACTTGTAACTATCTTTGTGGAAGTGTACCGTAGTCTCATCGATCGGGATTAATTCGTGATCTTGTGAAAGATAGTATTTGGCATATCGCAATGTCATATACTTCTTGTTCTTCTACAATCAATTGTTAATAATTCCAATATTAGTAATTTATATAGCTGGTTTGTGTTAGGTAATTTTGGGTTCACCATAACTTACGTCGCAGAGAAACGCATGCGTGTAATATTCTTGTTTGTATTAGTTCTATGACCAGCAAAGTTGGGACAATCATATCGCAGCGTCCTGGTGTGGTTTTTTGGCTCCGGATTATTTACTTTGTTTATTCGCTCTTGGACGAGATAGTGCATGGATTCATTTATGTAGCGTAAACACACTCTTTCCAGTTCCGTGCCTCGAGGGCCAGCGTACTGAGACCACCGTTACGAAGTATTTTATACCTCCCTGTAATCTTGATGAACATGATGTAGGCTAGCTTGTGATGTAAGAGTGTGAAGAACGTATAGTAAAGGCAAAAAAGCTTTGCCAACTTGGTCTAGCCAGAATTCGTACCCATGCAAAAAATGAAGAGTAATCTCTTTAAAACAGACTTTGTCATAAACTCAAGATACTGGCGTTTCTGTCCAGTGACAGTTTCAACTTGTCTGGTTAAATGACACGTAAATTCTCCCTAGTTATATTAGAGAGAACCAGGACAGTGCGGTCGATTTTCTCAGTATGATGCAAGTATTTCAAATGCCCTCCACTGAAGTGATTTTTCTTCGCAATGCCGCCCACAAAAATGTTCTTTGAGTGTTGAGGCCTGTTGAGCTGCCTCTCTGCATCACAACACATCACTGTCCTGGAGAAACACAAGCAACAGAAGCGATTGCCCGAAAATTGTTGTCGGCGGAGATGGAATGTTGGACCAGAAACTGGCCATGACAGAGATAACTCTGAATACTTGTCCGAGAACTGGTGAATATAAAGATAACTCTGGAAACTAGTTTGAAGATTCAAAAAGAGATGGATTTGAGTAACTGAACAGAAAAAAGACAAGAGATTGCGATGAATACTTTCCCCAGGACTGGCGAAGGTTAACACCTATGACACTATTATACACATAGAAGGCCGGTCACCCTCAGTTTCTTGGATGAGGAATATCCACAAGATATATGGGTCAGAGTATACCCAGAAGGGTCAGCACAGAATGCAGTGAGGAATAGAGGTGCATGTGTATATATAGAATAGTCACACATGCCTAGAGATACAATCAGAACGACAACAGGGAAATTCTGCAATAATTATGATACAGAAATCCAGGCAATTAGCGTGGCAGCTAAAAAACTACTGAACTACAACTCTGACCTACAGCCTGTGGTATTCCTGACAGATGCACGGTCAGTGCTTCAAGCTCTCCAATCTGGAAAACATACAGACTTGAAAAAACTACTTAGTGAATTTTCTTACCAGTATAGGGTAACCAAGCAGTGTATACCCTTTCACTGTGGAATACCAGGAAATGAAAAATCAGACCAACTGCCTAAGGAAGGTGCTGCCGAAGACCAACCAGATATACCAATCACCTACCATCAGAAAAAAAACAGATGATCAAGTCAATAAGAAAGCCACACACAACACAAGATGATTATCACATTATGAACAGATCAGAATAAGTTATAATTCTACATCTCAGAACAGGACACAACCGACGCTGCAGACACATGTATACACATTTCAATATTGGCAACACGGCCATGTGTACATGTGGACAGGCAGCACAGAGTACCAAACATATACTTCAAGAGTGTTCTGAGCATAAAATGCTGAGGCAGACATATTGCCCAGAGGAAACAACACTGGAATCAAAGCTCTATGGAACACTGTATGAACTACAAAAGACAGTGAATTTTATTAAGGAGACAGAATTACAGATATAGAACATGTTTCAAGTGAACGAAAGAAGAAGAAGAAGAAGCATACACATAAAGATAGCGATACAGCTATGTACTACGGCACATATAACTTATTTTAAAAAAATGAATATTACAAGAAGGTTGTCTCTTAATTAAAGAACACCATAACAATTTAAATAAAACAATTTTATCTGTATAAAAAGATGAAACATCAATGAACAATATATAGTACATGGCATATTATCCTCATTGTAGGACAAATGGTTGCCTAAAATGACGATGGACAGGAAAACATCACAGAATACTTGAAAATGTAATTGGCGGTATCAGAATGATTTTTATCATAGTATTCATTAAGAAGACTGAGATTTGATTTTACTATTTTACCTGAATAATACTAATAATAATAATAAAATACACGGCGTACCATCTCGTATTTAATTTATGTATGATTGATGTATTCATTCTACTTCTGCTTTCAGCATCAGCGGTATTGTTACATTGTCTGGGCGAAGTCCACTGTCTTCTCTTGGTCAGCGTGACTGCTCCATAGCTTTTTCCTCAAATTTGCTTCCTCTGTCCATGTCCGCTCTTTTTTGTCAGTTACACTCCTCTGTGTCCACCTGGCTTCTTGGTTAGCAGACGCACCATTCGTATATGTGTGCCCTTTCCTCAAATTTTCTTCCTCTGGCCAGATCCGCTCTTTTATGTCAGTTACGCTACTCTGTGTCCACCTGACGTCTTGGTTAGCAGACGCACCATTCGTATACGTGTGCCCTTTCCAGACACGAGCCCGGCACCGCTCCTCCCCATTTTAGCTGGTTCCTACCAGCCCTTAAACGCCATAATGTTGTTCCCTGTATAAAACCGTTCGACACCATAATGATAGGGTTGATTGTCGCATGACCGCATGTGTGTAATAGCGTGTGTGCCATAATATATCCAAGTATCTGTACCATCGCTCGCTAACACACTTCGTCTTATGTAGGAACTTATTCATGTTGTCGTGACACTGTTCACCAGTCCATGTAATTAGTTTATTGAGAATCATCATCACGTTGCTCTTACAAATATTGTTGTTCGTCCATGATAGGTGATGATGACCATTTGTTACATCCACTTTTGAAATGCCATTAGATATATATCCTTGCCTATGCGTTCGTAGATAACTAATAAGCTCCACTCGAGCAGCAAATATCCTTGAACAGTTCGGGCATGGAATAACCACTGTAGACGATTATTGGCATATTCGTGACTTTCTAGCTACTCTTCACTGTTGAATGGTCCACTTTTCTAAAGAATATACGCCCTTTTTGACTATAGAACGTCGTGTAGTTCTGATTTGTACACTTTCGTACCATGTATCTTGGTCTGTTTGAATGGTTTTCAGTTCAGTGAGGTCTTTAACGAGTCATCTTATCACTTCTTTTGGCCACTTTGAGATCGCATACATTTTTCTCCAGCTCACTATAATACAGAGAATTATCTTTGGCAGACGATGATCTGGTACATGTACCCAACGAATCAGTGTTTGTATTAGAATAGTCTCAATTCTAGGGATGCAAGATGTGTAATGGACTTTGGAATCCAGAATCATGTCTTGCCATCTGATGTTCATAACTTTTCTGTGGCAAGTTGTTTGAAAGTGATTGAGTGTCCTCACATGACTATTATATACAGTCCGTGTTTCATTTGCGAGTAACAAACATCACTGGGAATACCACTACTCTGTATATTCAGCTTCTCCTATAGGTTACTTCCATTTCTCTGCTATACATTTGTATACAATCTTCCGAAAGTGTTGCTTGCCTTTGTGATTCTTTTATACACTTCATCATCAACGTTGGTAATTTGCGATATAGTACTACCTAGATATGTGAATCTATTCACGACTTTCAGTGCTATGCCATTTACTTTTATACAGGGTTCGAGATAGCTTTTGCGAGGTTCTAGTTATAACATGACTTACTTTTTTCTCCGTGCTAATAGTAAGCCCAAAGTTGAAAAATATGTCTATAATACTTTGTAGATCAGTCTCATAGTTGGTATTTAGGGGACAGCCATCAGCAAATAGGAAATTCCTGATTGTGTGTGATTTGCTTTTAGCTTTTTTTTCTCTGATCCGCCGAAGTTTGTACAATTTTGCATCGATGTGATATATGATGTCTACTCCCAAGTCCTTATCTCTGAAAGCATCTTCTAATGTACTAGAAACCATTATTCTGAAGAGGGTAGATGCTTATTTATATTCCTGTTTAACTCCATTTGATACAGGAAACGTTTCAGATAACGCTCTATCATTATGAAGTCTAGCTTGCATTTTATCATGCTCTTTCTACACCGATGTAATAGATTTCTGTGGGCATTCATCTTAAAGATAACAGACACATTTACGGCCTAATTCTTATTACAACAAGATGATATCACAGCACAATTATATAATATTACTAAATATACTAGATCCGACACAATGCATTCATATATGAGTGATATCTGCAAATGCATGTGTAATTGCGTGCAATTTGCTATCCGATGTTAATATTGCTTCAACAAGGTACACGTAACTGTATTTTGTTTTTTTTACTTAAACGTTATGCTCAACAAGTGCCGTATTCTGATTGAAGGTTAGCTGAAACTGACCGCACCATCCATTGGCGTTTGCCTCAATGGTGCACTTTGATAGACTGTATCTTGTCAAAAACATGGCATTTCATTCCTACTTGTACATATCCCTACCTCTTGCTCACGGACCGTTGACTTTACTTACAAATAATGTCTTCAACTAAGGTTTAGTGTCTTTGCATTGTCTTTAATATGTGCTTAATTTCTTGCATAATTCATTACCATGCGCAGTTTTGTCTGAAGCACTTTGAATGTTTTATTCAATTTTCATGAAATTCTCCAAATATATATATATATATCAATCACTAGAAAAGTACTCGTAAACAACCTTGTATTAGGACCTGCTGTTCCTAGGGCCACACTTTTACTTTGTGTGACAATTGTATTTATTTTGTTTGTTTGAGAACCCCAGAAATTACGAGCGATTAGCTTTTGCTTCATTATGTGCAATGGGGGAGTGTCTGAGCTTTCTTTCATACCCAGGAGGCTTCACCCTTCGGCTTGGTGCAATGCCTTTGAGAATGCCTTCTATTCAGTGAATATACCTTATATCCTTATATATATATATAAGGCATAAGTTATGTATATATGCACACACATATATATATATATATATTCACACACATCATGAAGGCATCAGTCATATCTTCTAGCTGTTTGTTTTTTATCCATAATATATAACATATATCCAAAATGTATGTGATACGTCTGTTAAATGAATTAGTCTGGTAAAACTAATGCATCTCTAGTTCTATTACAATGCGAGATATAACAGATAAGGTGAAGTGTACATTTCCACGTCTTTGATGGCTGTTGATACAGACACTGCTGATCAATTATATTTTCATTGACCAAGTATTTTTTAATCACCAAATATTTGTTTCATTAGCCTAAGGATGATGTGGTCAACAGTACCGCGAGTGAAAGCTAGTGTACTAATTACATATCTACTGCGAGATGTAGAGATATGACAAATATTCATTGTATATTTGATTGTTCGTTCTGAGATTCGCACTTGTTAAATCATACCTAAATTTTATTTAGATGTTGGAAAATAATTGAGAAATTGTAGATGAGTTACTTAACTGTACTGGGGTTTTCCTATACTTACATCGTCTCTTTAATCATAACGGAACACAGCCTGTCGAAAATACCAATCATGTCAGTAGAGTCATACATTTAATCGATAAGCCGCAGGGATCTAGGGGAAAAAAAACCTGACCGTGTTTCGAAGTCATAAACGGGATTCGAACACGCGATCACTTGAGTACTCACGACTTAACCTTCACGCCAAACAATGTATAGACGTAAACTTACAATGTGGACTAATAGCGTGGCTTTGTTAAAGTAATGTGTCATCTCTTAATGGCACTATATGTGTGTGCCTAGTTCATAGTTCATCTCTTAATGGCACTATATGTGTGTGCCTAGTTCATAGTTCATCTCTTAATGGCACTATATCGGTGTGCCTAGTTCATAGTTCATCTCTTAATGGCACTATATGTGTGTGCCTAGTTCATAGTTCATCTCTTAATGGCACTATATGTGTGTGCCTAGTTCATAGTTCATCTCTTAATGGCACTATATGTGTGTGCCTAGTTCATAGTTCATCTCTTAATGGCACTATATGTGTGTGCCTAGTTCATAGTTCATCTCTTAATGGCACTATATGTGTGTGCCTAGTTCATAGTTAAAGTTGAAGATGTAGATACAGATCAGTGCTGTCTTCATAATTTGTTCTCAAACTCCTCCACGCTAGCATGATGTAATCCGTAGAACGTAATTGTTGGCATCTGTTTTGGTGTGCAACGCGGTAGATGTGCGGCTGTTAGTCTGACACATACATCGTCAGTATGTAATATATAGTCTACTTTGATGTTATATAGGATAACTAGCCTGCACAACTAGTGATATTTCTGAGTCTAATTTGATAACATGCATGGTATTTCATAGCGATAATATAATATTACACTCTGTTGCCATTTCTAGCACTTATAACACGCCAGTGATAAACAAATAGCATATCATCGAAGTAACAATAAAAACGAAATAAAATTAACTGTCAGTTTTGACCCCAGATCTCTTCATACACAGCATATTTTGACGAACCACAATAATTAAATATGTTCTGTTGACCAAGAGGCATCAGATGAATACGAAGACCATAATGAAATCGTGGCATTTTAATTGGATATACTTAAATGAGACCCACATGATCACACACAATATAAAAAACAATAAACAAAAATCAATACTAACAAGTAAGGCAATATTTGAATATTAAGTGATTAGCAATGTAGACGAAGATATGCAAAGAACACATATTGAATGTTTAAATATGCTAACCACTTTGGTCCCACCAGATATAATCATCCGACACGAAATTGCATGATCATTCTGTAGACCGAGTATAGAGGAAATATGAAACTTTTAGGTACTCAATCAATCAATCAATCAATAAAACCATAACCCTTCAGGTCGTAGGTGTACCACATTGGATGCCTCAGCACACAGAGTCCTCCAGCGAATTATATCCCCATCGATGCGGATGAGTGTGGAAATATCTTGCCCTGTCCATTCCTTGATGTTGTCTGTCCATGTCTTTATTTGTCCCCCTCTGCTTCTTCCACCCTCGACAGTTCCCTGCAGTATTGTTTTTGACAAGGAATCGTGCCTGCATACATATCCGAACCATGCTAGTTTTCGTCGTTTCACTATTGAAAGCAATGGCCCCTGAACACCTGCACACATCTCTACTTTATTTCTTACATACACATTGGTCTTTAAGTCTTTACTACTGAGCGATGAATAAATAGCCGTTCAAGACATAATTCCAACATGATCCATCAACGTTAAATACAGATAAAACAACACAGTTAACCAACTACTTGGTAAAATATGTTGGTATAAAGAAACATTAACATACTGGAAATAAGTGATTGTATTTGTCCAACTATGTCAGACGCGCATGGTTTACATGATTGCTCAAAATACAGAGATACACTGCTGTTATCCATTCCAAGAAAAAAAAAATTAAACAGAATGTTTTGTTTTAAAAATACATATATGCCACCACAGGATAACAGCAAAGAGAATGCGCGCTTTTGGTATAACAGATTCTATAAGGATTATGTGTAAACTCTATGGATAAAGGTGAAGTTAATTATATAATATAAGTTATCATTACATATAGGTTTGGTGGACTAATTAAGTAAAGACATATTACAGTCTAGTTAACGAATCATAATGATCCTTTTGTCATTACACCATTATAACAATCCAAGGAAGTTTGCAAACTTAGTAATGATGATGGTGATGAAGTAAGCACTTAGCTGTGACAAGGAAGCTCTTAACGGTTCGTGCTATATCGTACTATTATCTATATAAATAGCAGAGTGCATCCTTAGTTTAGTAACCTAGGTGACATTACAACAAATAATGTTGTGCTGTGTAAAATACATGGCTGTATCGGGATGGGGAAGGGGTGACGGTTATAGATGTATATTCAGAACACGAAGGGAGGCATGTCAGTACATCATTATCCCAGGATTCGCACGTCCTTTTAGAAGTGCAGCATATAAGCTTGTGACAACCATTCCAACACTCGTTCGTCACATGTGGCTAACCATTCACACCAAGTATCAGTCTGTTTAAAATGGACGAAGTTGCTATACTTGCTTGCTATACTTCACTCTGTCACCCTGCAGACCATCCATTTTACACAAGACAAAATTAAGAAATCGAGGCGTGCCATACAGTGACCATTAAATTGTCACAGGTGACTGGTTGTGAGACATCTCTCAACTCTCCTTACTCGCCGCCTAGGACGTGCCTGGAAAAAAACAATTGGCTATATTCTATGCACCCTGAAACAGAAGGAATCACCCGGCTGCAAAACGGACATTGTTAACTTAGCAACGGAAAAATATTAAAATATTAATGATTGAAATGCGGGTATGTTCATGAAAGACCGGTGTACAAATTAGTGTATCTTGTCACCACTTTTGTTTTTATTTTTTGTGTTATAGAGATCGAATGTATTCGTCATAGGAAATAGAATATGTAGATTGTATTGTGAGATCAATAATAGGGAATATTACAATGTTATTCAATCGACTCTGAAGAAATTGAAATATATATTTAGGACCTCCCTTTGCATTGATGCAATATAGGTCTACATTTAGATGAAAGAAAAATGAATATTCTAATTGACAAGTCAGAATAAATACGCTTAAATATAAATATAGCCCAATAGAATCAACATAATACATCAGTAAATGATCAATTACTGAAGCAAGTGCAGGAATTTAAATATCTTGGGAACATTTTTATACACGATGGAGGAACGGTCATAGAGCTCCAGACAGGAATTCAAAGAGCCAACTACGTAAATGATGAGCGTACACCAATCTTGAAACACAAATCTATCCTGATAGGATAGATCCTAATAGACCAAAAGTCACATCATAAATTCAATCTTCATACTAACATTGTGGTATAAATGCCAGACATGGACACTAATAAAAGATCAAGAGAGAAATCTTACTACGTGTGAAATGATATGCCTAAGAAAAACAGCAATCAGTACTATGCGTTGCATTTCTCTGAAATTATGTCCTGCTGTTTCAAATTCCTCCCCATACACACGATTTTTCTCTTGTAAGAATGCCCCACTGTAAACTAGGACTGAGTGATATCGTACAGCTGTTCTACATTACTATAAACAATTAAAGTTCCAGCCGCATGCACATTATAACTTGGTTTTTTTTTCTGATGCAATATATGATCCTTGGTATAATTTTCTTTTCTTAACAGTTTCTGAAAAAGACACCCTTGTAACATGTATCTGCGTCCATTTGCGTTATATCAGGATGAATAAGCACAAAATGTGACCTATGACCATATGATTTTTGAATGACCGTTTATAGTATAATAGCCTTTGGCATAACTGTTTACAGTATAAAACTTTATATATTGAGCGGCGTTATTATTTGTACAAACATATGAATATACTGACAGTGGTGTATGTGGTTTATAAGTGACCTTTATGTGGAACTGTCTTTTCATATGTATGTTAAATCGAAGAAAATACACAAAATAAATCTATATTCCATTTTCATATTATAAAGCAGTAACTCCCAAGCTTATTAAAGTTGTGACCCTGTTTTAAGGAAACCAGTTTTCCGGTGACCACTATAAATTAATAAAAATGTAATACTAGTATATAAAAGGTCATATAAAACACAATTTTTAAAATACAGTTTTCAGAATAATATTATTCATGATCATTAGAAATTATGGTACAATTAATATGATAATTGCAAAAAATAACATGTTAACAAACTTTTCGTCTTCTTCATTGTTAATTATTAAACTTATCTCTACTGGTAGCGAAATTGTGTATAAGATTAAAGAAGATCAAGAGAGCACCAAGGAATAGGAAATTAGATTTAGCTTTATTGAAATCAGATGCTGACATTAAAGAAAGATACAACATAATTGTACAAAATAGATACAATGCCATTGCAAAGATTCAGAGTATTGAAGATCAATGGAACATGCTAAAACAGTCGATAAACCAAACATCTAAAGAGATAATACCAAAAGTAAAACTATACATCAAAACAAAAATGGATGACAGAAGAAATATTAGAATTGATGAGCACCAGAAGGAAAAATAAACACAAGATAGTGGAATATCAGAAAACACATAAGGAGATACGAGAGAAATGCAAAATAGCAAAAGAAAGCTGGCTGAACACGAAATGCACAGAAATAGAATTGCATTACAACCAAGATACAACATTCATCATAATCATCAGGTGCCATGCCGGGTGGCGTAGGCGGTCATGGCTCTCCACAGCTCTCTGTCCACAGTATTATGTATCAAAGTCGTTGTTGTTTCTTTGCCGTGCCAGGTTGTCAAACTGTCTAATATTTTCTCACGTTGTCGCCCTCTGTCTCTGGTGCCTTCAATCTTGCCTGTTGTGATTATGTTCTCTAAACCTGCCTGTCTCATGAAGTGGCCAAAAAAAGAAGATTGCCTTTTTCTTATATTGTTGATTAAGGTCCGTTTCGCATTTAACTCTTTTAATACCTCTACATTAGTTTTTCTGGCAGTCCATGGTATTCTCAGCATTCTTCTGTAGAACCACATCTCTGTTGCCTCCAATCTCCCACTTTCCAGTTTGTTTATTGTCCAAGACTCGCACCCATATGTTAGTATAGGGGTTATATAGCACTGCAGAACTCTCTTTCTCACCTCTAATGACAAGGTCATATTACACAGTATATTTTTCATTTTTCTGAATGTTGTTTTTGCCTGTCCTATTCTGCATCTTATTTCTGTTGAACTTCTTCCATCTGCTGTTATAATTGTACCTAGATATTTGAATTGGTGGACCTGTTTTAAAACTATATCATTCACTATGATCTTGCAAGGTGTGTTATTTTCTTTCTTTGAAATAACCATTACTTCTGTTTTCTTGATATTTAGGAAGAGGCCTTTCTCTTTGCTTTCTGTGACTACTACTTTAATTAATTTTTGAAGGTCTTCCTCACTTTTTGCAATCAGAACAGTGTCACCCGCATATCTCAAATTATTTATGTTATGTCCTCCCACTGATATTCCTGGGATATCTACTATTGCACGCAATATGTTTTCACTGTATAGAGAGAACAGGTCTGGTGAAAGCACGCATCCCTGTCTGACTCCTTGTTTTATTTGTTGAAAAGGGCCAAATTGATTTCCTACTCTTATTGCTGCTGTTTGTTGCCAGTACATGTTCTTGATTATTCTTAAAATCCTTGCTGTCAATGTTCAGATTCTCTAGCATGTGTATAATTTTGCTATGTTTAACTTTGTCAACAGCTTTAGTGTAGTCTATAAAACAGAGGTACAGATCTGTTTTTACCTCTATAGACCTCTCTATTAGTGTTCTCAATATATAAATCGCATTGTTGGTGCCTTTGGCTTCTACAAATCCACATTGTTCTGGACTTATTTCTGGTTTTATTTTGTTTCTCACTCTCTTCATGATGATTCTGAGCAGTATTTTGGTTATTTGGCTCATGAGGCTTATTGTACGGTGTTCTTCACATTCGGTGGTCCCTGGTTTCTTAGGTAATTCTATGAATATGGATCTCATTAAGTCATCGGGTATGTTTCCGCTGTTATATATGTCATTCAGCAATTTTGTGATTATTTCAACTCCAAATTCATCTAAAGCTGCTAATTCTTCTGTATCTTGGTTGTAATGCAATTCTATTTCTGTGCATTTCTTGTTCAGCCAGCTTTCTTTTGCTATTTTGCATTTCTCTCGTATCTCCTTATGTATTTTCTGATATTCCACTATCTTGTGTTTATTTTCCTTTTGGTGAATACAACATTACTATATAAGAAAATTGATATGTTAACAGGAAAGAGAACGCAAACAGTTACAATGTGTCTAAAATCTAAAACAGGGCAGGTATTAATGGGAATAGATCACATAGTGCAGAGATGGTCAGAATATATCAAAGAACTTTATGAGGACAATAGACCAGAAATAAACATTCAAGATAACGGCGAGGGTCCATCAATACTGACAACAAAAGTAAGGGAGGCACTAAGACACATGCAATATAGCAAAGCCCCAGGTCCAGACAATATCACATTAGAAGAATTAGCAGCTTTAGATAACTTTGGAGTTGAAATAATCACAAAATTGCTGAATGACATATATACAGCGGAAACATACCCCATGACTTAATGAGATCAATATTCATAGCATTACCTAAGAAACCAGGGACCACCGAATGTGAAGAACACCGTACAATCAGCCTCATGAGCCAAATAACCAAAATACTTCTCAGAATCATCATGAAGAGAGTGAGAAACAAAATAAAATCAGAAATAATTCCAGAACAATGTGGTTTTGTAGAAGACAAAGGCACCAACAATGATATTTATATATTGAGAACACTAATTGAGAGAGTCTATAGAGGTAAAAACAGATCTGTACCTCTGTTTTATAGACTACACTAAAGCTTTTGACAAAGTTAAACATAGCGAAATTATACACATGCTAGAGAATCTGAACATTGACAGCAAAAATTTAAGAATAATCAAGAACATGTACTGGCAACAAACAGCAGCAATAAGAGTAGGAAATCAATTTGGCCCTTTTCAACAAATAAAACAAGGAGTCAGACAGGGATGCGTGCTTTCACCAGACCTGTTCTCTCTATACAGTGAAAACATATTGCGTGCAATAGTAGATATCCCAGGAATATCAGTGGGAGGAAATAACATAAATAATTTGAGATATGCGGATGACACTGTTCTGATTGCAAAAAGTGAGGAAGACCTTTAAAACTTAACTCTTTATATCCACCGAGCCGCTA
>CM067298.1:53769345-53856444 GCA_034231615.1 Meghimatium bilineatum
TCCGCCTAGAGCGATGCGTTCCCTTTGCACCCCTGAGAGTTAATAAATATTTAACCAATTATTCTGTATTAACGTCTTTGAATTGTAACATTTGACAACAAGAGAAGCAAAGAAAGGTATAAAGCGTACGTGGCTGACTTCAATGTGCTCTGATTTCTTCATATGCCCAGTCATCTTGGGGAAAATGCAGGTCACCTGCCAAGAGTACAATTTATAACATGTAACATAGTAACTTAAAGCCAGGAAATCTCCAAGTACCTTTGAAAGAATGAACGTGCAACTGCGACATACACTATAGAAAGGAAGCCGCAATATCTTAATCACTATGCGAAGGAAATTTCTTACATAAGACAGGAAACAAGTTAACTAGACTGCGCCAGTACTATATAAAGGTGTTATCAGTAGTCAGGTAATTAGAGTGTGTATGCAGTATACAGAAGTGTTATTGTTAGCCAGGTAATTAGACTGTGCAAGTACTATAGAGACTTGTTACCGCTTGCCAGGTAATTAAAACATTTTTCCACCACAAATAGGAAAGATAATCCTAGTACATACATATTTATTTATGACTGTCAAGAGTTGTAACATATTTACTATCACATTAATGAACATATCTATGTTTATATTGTAGTGTATAAGTCTTTTTATACATACATGAACATGGTTCCATGACAAAATATTCACAGACCGGATTAAATTTACCAGATAAAATATACCAGATAAAATATCCACAGGACAAAATATCCCCAAGAAAAAATATCCCAGACGGATGGCAACATTTATTACAACGAAGTAAGGTTGTAGGAAATTTGTTTAGGGGAGTTTATGTTTGTGAAGTACAGATCTGGAGTTGGTGGGAAAGAAATATTAAAGTGTGATGTACGAACACGCCATGCTAGAGTTCACACTCTTGATGATAATGCAGTTTTGGATCATGGAGAAGATGATCATGTTCATGGAAAAGTTACTTTAGCAACTGCTTGAGAAAACATGAGGCAACATGATGAAAACACAGAAGAAGGTACTAGGCACAAAGTTCAACATGCTTTAAGACAAGTATCAATCCAGCATGATCATCTTCTACCTCAACAATAATCTTCAACTAGAGATATTTGCAGACATCGTCAGCAAAATAAAGTCAATGATCACCACATTGACGAATATAGAAACACAGCCGGCCTATAAATGAGCCATGTTTCGTTCTGTTTGCAGCACGGGGAGATGTTGCTTTTCTTTCTTCAGAGCAGATATCGGTTTGCTTATGGAACATTCCTAGTCACTCCAGAGGGCTTCATTCGATCAGCCGTACATATCCAAGCATTTGAGAATGGTCAGATAACCATATGTGTTATGCATTTTAATCTGGTCTTAGTGAGGCAATGTACCGCCGCCTGCATCCACATATCGTGTATTGCCTTTCTATAGTATCTCTGTATTTAGTGTTAGGGAAATTTTGTCCGGTATATTGTGTCTGGAAATATTTTGTCCGGTATATTGTGTCTGGGAATATTTTGTCCGGTATATTGTGTCTGGGAATATTGTGTCCGGTTACCCATGAGCATGGTTTGACGATATGTCATAAAAGGGGCTGCCCATATATTACGCTAACAATCATTTGTCAATTTGTACATCTCTCCCACCACCATTTTCAACAACAGTCCGGGACCTCACATTCTGGTGCAATATATCAAAACAAAATTACCCCCTCCCCTATTCCCAAACTTAAAATGTTTTAGCAGAAAAAATACCCGTTTTCTTTCCATATTTTAAGAAAAATGTTCAAAATTTTAAAATTGTAATTGACGTATAAAAAGCAGTATTATTGACGTCAACATCTGTTTTGAAAATCGCATGTGCCGAGTGAATCAGAAAAACTCTCGTCACCTTGTCTGCGATATAGCAATTTAGACACTACACCACAGCAGCTCTTGTTAAATACATATATATAACGTTTCAAAACAATCCTCTAAATTTAAAACCAAACCCACACATGGTAAAAATGCTTGTTAAACCTACTTGTGCCACATAAAATAACAATACAAAAGTAGCGTGTGAACACTGTTAAATCCGTCAATATTCCACTACAGATAAGAAAACAACCTGTCGTCTTAAACAAGCGCAAATGTGATACGAAGGTATGTGTTCATAGTTGATACACATGTGTTGCTTGCAATAATGTTTTCAATATAAGCACAGAACATGTAAAGAAACAAGAATAAAGCAATCTCACAAAATGTGTAGACAGAATCCAATAGGTGTAATTAAATATCAAAGTAAATGAACATGTTATATTATTCCTCACTCTCAAAAACTGTCAAATACTTGTTCATGTTTCTCGTTAAGACATTAAAGGGAGAGATTATGTAGTTGTGTAATAAAAGTCGCATTATATTGTTGTCGCAACGTTGTATGAAGGGTGCCTATACAAAATGTATCTTACACTCAAACTGCTAAGCTCAGACACAAAAAAAAAACAATTACAAGAAGCAATTGTTGACTTTGGTGATAGAGAGTTTAAGGAGACAGTCTCAAAAATGAAACCCATGCGAACGTGTTTGTTGTAAGACATGTGAATTTGGCCGTCCATATTGTTTCAACATTGTGACTCCATATAGCCATGATACTTAGTGTCAACAGTAGTTGAAAGCAATATCCTATATATAATATGCTTCATGTATCATATGATGATTGATTGATTGTTCCTATATACAGTAAGCTTCATTTATTATATGATAATTGATTGTTCCTATATACAGTATGCTTCATTTATTATATGATGATTGATTGTTCCTATATACAGTATGCTTCATTTATTATATGATGATTGAATGTTCCTATATACAGTATGCTTCATTTATTATATGATGATTGATTGTTCCTATATACAGTATGCTTCATTTATTATATGATAATTGATTGTTCCTATATACAGTATGCTTCATTTATTATATGATGATTGATTGTTCCTATACATAGTATGCTTCATTTATCATAATTAGACTTACGTAAAACACAGGTTTATATACCGTTTCAATGGGACACGACAGACTATAGCTAAAACTAGTGGGTAATGATGGGCAATGATGAGCACACAAGAAATCATAAAAATTACAATACACAAATCGCAGTCAACGTTTCAACCAAAAAGTCTTTATCAAGACACAAACAAAACATCAAAAGACGACGAATGGAAAATTACCACAACTTCCAACGGAAATATGGAAATGAGATGCCGAAAGGTCAGAAAGTGCAGGAAAAACGTAAATATATGTGGAAACCGAAACGAACAAAAAGATGAGTAAATGACGGAACAAAAAGAATAAAGACAAAGACCACACCAACCCAGTACTAGACATAAGAGTGGTCGGAATTGAGTCCAAAAGGCTTGAGTACAAAAAGCAATTCAAAAATGAGGCGATTTTCTAGAGCATATCTAGATCTATCATCGGTGGTGCAAGATCTGATGGCGGTGATCTGAATATCAAAAGCACTATGATGACCATCGCCGTTGAAGTGTGTGGCCACAGGAGTAGGTGTTCTGTGCTTGATGGCATGAAGATAGTTACAAAATCAATCGCTCAATCGTAGGCTGGTTTCCCCGATGTACTGTTTGCCACAGCGTTTACAAATGATCACGTAAATGACATTACGGTTTCACATGTAAAGGCATCATCGATGGAGAAAGTGGCCTTAGGAAATGAAATGGAGCGCATCTGAACTACGTAAGGACATGTATAGCAACGAACACGTGAGCAGCGAACAGTTCCAAAATGGTCAGGAACAGAAGACGTAAGGTGGCTATGAACCAAGATGTCCTTCCGATTTCTATCACTCAATGTTCATTTATCATATGATGATTGATTGATTGTTGCAGTTTGTCTTTCAAAAACGAAGATACGTATATCATTGAGAAGTCAGGTTTGGTGTTGGGTCGTTATCAGACCGGCTGAGGTTTCAAATCGGAACTCTGAGAACATCTAGCAGTGTAGACATGGATGAAGAAGGTCTTGAGACGAGGCAGACACATCTGACTTCTTTTTTTTCCGATTGTATCTCTTTTGAATTTCATGCAGGTATGTTCAAAGATTTGAATATCAGAACTCACTGAACAGTCTATGGTGTACGGGCACGAACTGCACTTTTTCAAGAGCGTGTATCAGTGTTGCTTTGTTTAAACATATGTGATGTCTTCATGTAGACTTCCAAACCTTTTTCTGGGTACGCTTTACAACGAATATCTCAAAACAGTTTATGTGGAAAACATTCGTTTCGCGTGCGGACGACGTTTCCGGCTCAATTCACAAAGCAGATTTAGTTATTAACCTGTAGATTTAAACATGAAATAAATCACAACAGGATACCACTCGTTAGTTTGTTATGATTAGCTTGTGGAGATGGGTAAGACATGCAATAGTTTGTTATCCTTAGCTTGAAGGAGAATGAATGATGATATTAATTAGTAATCGTTATTTGAGGCATATTGAGGCTTCTGATTTAGGGGATCGTTTCAAAAACATATATTAATTGCTGATACACAAATATAAACTCATTAAGTCGAGTTAAGTCGAATGGCACTGTTGTATTGTTTTTAGCATTATCATAGATACTCATGTATATTTGCTTATTCTAAATCCCGCTCCAGCCCCATGCAACATTTATGATTATGAAATAACCACGTTAGCTTTGAGCAGATATCTCTAAACAACTCTTCTCTTTCTGACAAAACCATTGCCCATCTCAGTTTAGTAACCGAGGTGACACTCAAACGTATACGGCTTGCTGTCTCAAAGATATAGTTGTGTTAATGTGTTTATGGATGAGACATTTCAGTGTTGTAATATCGTAGAATCACGACGTCATTCCAGGTGTGCAGCATAGTGTTCACTGGTGTTTTTTATACAAGGTGCAATGTTTCACTCGCCTCCATATGTTCGTCATACATGGGGACTATTTCTATAAAAAAGAAGTAAGAAATCAATGTCACACATATCGATGTGTTCGGAAAATGCGATTTAAGTTCAAACTCTACCCGCTGTTTACCGTTAAACACCTGTGATTTTGTGTCGTTCATTGCTTGCTTTCACATTTTAGCTAACAGAAATGGACGTTCAACTAACAGAAATGTACATTCAACTAAAAGAATTGACAGTTCAACTAATAGAAATGAAGGATGAACTAACAGAAATGGACGTTTAATTAAACAGAAATGGACGTTGAAATAATAGAAATAGATGTTAAACTAACATAAATGTACATCCGATTAATATAAATGGATGATTAGATAACATAAATGGACTTTCAACTAACAGCAATTAGACCTTCAATTAATAGAAATAAGCTAATCACGTTTATGTGTATCCTTGTCCTCTGCAGTCAAGATCATCAGGCAGTAATGCCTCATTTACGAAATTCGTGTTCGAATGATAGAAGTCTCAAAAATATATACCCCGATTTAAAAGATATGTTTACGCAAAAAAAAAATCATATCCCTTATATGTTTCAATACTGTTGTTGGTCAATGAATATGGATTTTAATACTTACTTGTGTGAATACGAAATATCACACATGTCCCCGTTACTTTATTTATAGACGTGGGATCATACGTTTCACAAACGTAGATATATTTTCCACAGATTTCAGTTGCATCAACATGTTACTAGAAATATCCAGGAAGACAACAATTGCAAATGGTTGAATGTAGTAGTCTGCACAGACAGCAGGTCAAGTCCATGTGGACATTTAGGGCATTTGATTTCTTTCTCGACTCGACAATATGCAGTCTGTGGTCTTATCGGATATAGTTCAAAAGTTACTGTTTTTTTATATTTTCGTGTGATTTTGTTGCCTGTCAATATGAAGAATATAAAAAAATTTATTCGCTGAAAATCACAGAACAAGTCAAATACGTCACTATTTAAGTATGTAGCTGATGAGTTCACATGCCTGTATAATTGACAAGTGTCGGGGTTGATATTTGTGTTTCCAGAAAAAAACTGTATATCTTCAAATGATTGCTGGAGTTATAGACATTTGAGATTGTCATCTATGTAGCCGCGCGTCTATAATCGTAACCAATCGCCAAATAGGACCCACCAACAGAATGGAAACAGGTTTTCATACAAGACGATTTTGATTATCGCCATATTTTAGTCTGTCATTATTTATATACTGCGTCGCCCGGGTGTCGCCCTCCAACGCTTACAAGAAATATTCACGGAAACAATGGAAAATATCACGTAAACAACCCAGTTTTCTTTCCTGGTGTGTTTTATAAAGCAAAATATTGTTTTTTACCACATCAGTAAGACCACGTACAAAATAGTCTTACTAAAAAATCAATGATTTTGATATAGACTCCTCTATGAAGTCTGTTTGATGAGATATAGACTCCTCTATGAAGTTTGTTGGATGAGAAATAGACTACTCTATGAAGTTTATTGGATGAGATATAGACTCCTCTATGAAGTTTGATGGATGAGATATAGACTCTTCTATGAAGTTTGATGGATGAGATATAGACTCCTCTATGAAGTTTGTTGGATGAGATATAGACTCCCCTATGAAGTTTGTTTGATGAGATATAGACTCCTCTATGAGGTTTGTTGGATGAGATATAGACTCCTCTATGAAGTTTGTTGGATGAGATATAGACTCCTCTATGAAGTTTGTTTGATGAGAAATAGACTACTCTATGGAGTTTATTGGATGAAATATAGACTCCTCTATGAAGTTTGTTGGATGAGATATAGACTCCTCTATGAAGTTTGTTGGATGAGATATAGACTCCTCTATGAGGTTTGTTGGATGAGATATAGACTCCTCTATGAGGTTTGTTGGATGAGATATAGACTCCTCTATGAAGTTTGTTGGATGAGATATAGACTCCTCTATGAAGTTTGTTTGATGAGAAATAGACTACTCTATGGAGTTTATTGGATGAAATATAGACTCCTCTATGAAGTTTGTTGGATGAGATATAGACTCCTCTATGAAGTTTGTTGGATGAGATATAGACTCCTCTATGAAGTTTGTTGGATGAGATATAGACTCCTCTATGAAGTTTATTGGATGGGTATGAATTCACTACTTGGGAGGAATTAATCGCATCATCTTCAGAATGAGATCTGGGAGCTAATGTGTCCAGGAAATCTCAATAGGAGCAAAGACTGACCTCGACGTCGGTGGACAAGAGATATTCAGGAATGAATGAACTTGTCGCTAGATGAAATGGGGTAACTTGCCAGCGACCGTGGGAACTTCATGAGATTCATAAGGAAGACTACATTCTGGAAATAATATGTCACATGGCACACGTATCACGAGATTGTTCCAATTACCGATAGCGACATTAGTCCATACAAACACATAGCGTTTATTGTTTTATATTTAAACACATTTCCTTTGTTGTGTGACTTAAGTTGGGCACCTTGCAGATATGAAAAGACGATCTTCGAATATTAATGTTACAGATGAATTCTGCATATCTCCTTTAGAGAACATACGATAAACGTGTATTTAAGATATAAAAATAGAGATCTATCGACGGCCCACAAGAACAATTATTTTAAATAGCTAAATGACGAGAACTTGAACATCGCCATGGCATAGCGATTACGCCTTTCGCTATAGACTAAGAGGTGTGGGTTCACATTACGCTCACAAATGCTTGACTATGTAATTAATTTTTCTCAGAGATTTTTGTGAATTATGTTTTGAAGCCACGGAGTTACTTGGTATTATTATTACTCTCAGTGGGCGGCATGCCTCTCCTTTAAGAAGTGCGGAATACATGTGAGGTAACAGTTACAGGTAACAATAACCGGAGTACAATTAAGTCAATCATCACCACTATTCATATATATATATATATATATATATATATATATTATACACAGTACTGCAAGGAGGAACGTTTCAAAATTATAATAACGTGGTGCTGCCAAAGGCAACACAATACTGAAGCAAGTTCAAACACCTCTCCAGAGCATTATAAACAAATTAGCTATGTCATCACGGCTAAAAATATTTAGTTACAAAAACTAACATGATGTTAAGATGATACTAACACGCTAATGCACACGCACACACTAATAAGCACATAATTAAGGAACCATACACCTATCAGAATGAAAGACATCGAGCAAAATTGTGTAAACATCTTTTGAAATCTGGTAAATACGTATGTCAATTATGCTTATCATGAAGATGGTACAGTTACTGCCAATTGGTTGTATGGGGTTGGACCAGAGGCTGGCAACATAATAGCACATATTGGGTCGGAGGGACGGATTGCACAGTTTTGTGAGGGATTTCAGCAACTAGCCTTTCTTAGATCCTCCTAGTTCAAAGATATGTTTTTTTGAACCTCGGGGAATAGAAAATAGTACTTTAGAATCACTCATCGGCGAGGGGAAAACAACTTGGCTTGCCGAAGTTTGCGTTAGGAACATATTTTGTACATCAATGGAATAGACGATGCTATTATATACAATTTATTAGGTATAGACACTGCTATTATATACAATGTATTAGTTATAGACACGAAGGCACGTTAATGTCGGATAGGTTATCTTCTCTTAAACTATATGATAGTATATGCATTTGTTAGGTAATTAATAGTAATAATCTGACTTGCCACGCATGCTTTAAGAGGCGGTTAGGAATTGTGAGGAATGAACTTTGCTGCTCGTCTGTAGGAGATTAATGTAACTCAACATGCCATGTTGAGATCGATTGGTTTAGGAAGAAAGGCACAGTTATTGCAGTTAAGGTATACACATCAAAACAGCTCCTTCTTTTCTTCAGACAACATCCCCATAAACACAGGGATGTGAGAGCGTACGTATCGGAGAAAGTGTCTGTATGAATATCAATCACCAGAAGTCCTCGTAAACAACCTTGTATTAGGACCTGCTGTTCCAAGCGCCACACTTTTACTTTGTGTGATAATGGTATTTTTTTGATATCATATCATCTTCAGACCGTCTCGATCAGCACACTAATTTCCTAGGCACTATACATATTTCAGTAGTTTTTCTTTGTTTTTCTGAAAGGAACGAATACGCAAAATATTACAGTGGGTTTTATACTGATACCTTCGCCGCTCGAGACACCTTCTGTACAATTGCGCCTCATATCGGGACACTACTTGTAACTATCTTTGTGGAAGTGTACCGTAGTCTCATCGATCGGGATTCATTCGTGATCTTGTGAAAGATAGTATTTGGCATATCGCAATGTCATATACTTCTTGTTCTTCTACAATCAATTGTTAATAATTCCAATATTAGTAATTTATATAGCTGGTTTGTGTTAGGTAATTTTGGGTTCACCATAACTTACGTCGCAGAGAAACTCATGCGTGTAATATTCTTGTTTGTATTAGTTCTATGACCAGCAAAGTTGGGACAATCATATCGCAGCGTCCTGGTGTGGTTTTTTGGCTCCTGATTATTTACTTTGTTTATTCGCTCTTGGACAAGATAGTGCATCGATTCATTTATGTAGCGTAAACACACTCTTTCCAGTTCCGTGCCTCGAGGGCCAGCGTACTGAGACCACCGTTACGAAGTATTTTATACCTCCCTGTAATCTTGATGAACCTGATGTAGGCTAGCTTGTGATGTAAGAGTGTGAAGAACGTATAGTAAAGGCAAAAAAGCTTTGCCAACTTGGTCTAGCCAGAATTCGTACCCATGCAAAAAATGAAGAGTAATCTCTTTAAAACAGACTTTGTCATAAACTCCAGATACTGGCGTTTCTGTCCAGTGACAGTTTCAACTTGTCTGGTTAAATGACACGTAAATTCGCCCTAGTTATATTAGAGAGAACCAGGACAGTGCGGTCGATTTTCTCAGTATGATGCAAGTATTTCAAATGCCCTCCACTGAAGTGATTTTTCTTCGCAATGCCGCCCACAAAAATGTTCTTTGAGTGTTGAGGCCTGTTGAGCTGCCTCTCTGCATCACAACACATCACTGTCCTGGAGATACACAAGCAACAGAAGCGATTGCCCGAAAATTGTTGTCGGCGGAGATGGAATGTTGGACCAGAAACTGGCCATGACAGAGATAACTCTGAATACTTGTCCGAGAACTGGTGAATATAAAGATACCTCTGGAAACTAGTTTGAAGATTCAAAAAAAGATGATTTTGAGTAACTGAACAGAAAAAAGACAAGAGATTGCGATGAATACTTTCCCCAGGACTGGCGAAGGTTAACACCTATGACACTATTATACACATAGAAGGCCGGTCACCCTCAGTTTCTTGGATGAGGAATATCCACAAGATATATGGGTCAGAGTATACCCAGAAGGGTCAGCACAGAATGCAGTGAGGAATAGAGGTGCATGTGTATATATAGAATAGTCACACATGCCTAGAGATACAATCAGAACGACAACAGGGAAATTCTGCAATAATTATGATACAGAAATCCAGGTAATTAGCGTGGCAGCTAAAAAACTACTGAACTACAACTCTGACCTACAGCCTGTGGTATTCCTGACAGATGCACGGTCAGTGCTTCAAGCTCTCCAATCTGGAAAACATACAGACTTGAAAAAACTACTTAGTGAATTTTCTTACCAGTATAGGGTAACCAAGCAGTGTATACCCTTTCACTGTGGAATACCAGGAAATGAAAAATCAGACCAACTGCCTAAGGAAGGTGCTGCCGAAGACCAACCAGATATACCAATCACCTACCATCAGAAAAAAAACAGATGATCAAGTCAATAAGAAAGCCACACACAACACAAGATGATTATCACATTATGAACAGATCAGAATAAGTTATAATTCTACATCTCAGAACAGGACACAACCGACGCTGCAGACACATGTATACACATTTCAATATTGGCAACACGGCCATGTGTACATGTGGACAGGCAGCACAGAGTACCAAACATATACTTCAAGAGTGTTCTGAGCATAAAATGCTGAGGCAGACATATTGCCCAGAGGAAACAACACTGGAATCAAAGCTCTATGGAACACTGTATGAACTACAAAAGACAGTGAATTTTATTAAGGAGACAGAATTACAGATATAGAACATGTTTCAAGTGAACGAAAGAAGAAGAAGAAGAAGCATACACATAAAGATAGCGATACAGCTATGTACTACGGCACATATAACTTATTTAAAAAAAATGAATATTACAAGAAGGTTGTCTCTTAATTAAAGAACACCATAACAATTTAAATAAAACAATTTTATCTGTATAAAAAGATGAAACATCAATGAACAATATATAGTACATGGCATATTATCCTCATTGTAGGACAAATGGTTGCCTAAAATGACGATGGACAGGAAAACATCACAGAATACTTGAAAATGTAATTGGCGGTATCAGAATGATTTTTATCATAGTATTCATTAAGAAGACTGAGATTTGATTTTACTATTTTACCTGAATAATAATAATAATAATAATAAAATACACGGCGTACCATCTCGTATTTAATTTATGTATGATTGATGTATTCATTCTACTTCTGCTTTCAGCATCAGCGGTATTGTTACATTGTCTGGGCGAAGTCCACTGTCTTCTCTTGGTCAGCGTGACTGCTCCATAGCTTTTTCCTCAAATTTGCTTCCTCTGTCCATGTCCGCTCTTTTTTGTCAGTTACACTCCTCTGTGTCCACCTGGCTTCTTGGTTAGCAGACGCACCATTCGTATATGTGTGCCCTTTCCTCAAATTTTCTTCCTCTGGCCAGATCCGCTCTTTTATGTCAGTTACGCTACTCTGTGTCCACCTGACGTCTTGGTTAGCAGACGCACCATTCGTATACGTGTGCCCTTTCCAGACACGAGCCCGGCACCGCTCCTCCCCATTTTAGCTGGTTCCTACCAGCCCTTAAACGCCATAATGTTGTTCCCTGTATAAAACCGTTCGGCACCATAATGATAGGGTTGATTGTCGCATGACCGCATGTGTGTAATAGCGTGTGTGCCATAATATATCCAAGTATCTGTACCATCGCTCGCTAACACACTTCGTCTTATGTAGGAACTTATTCATGTTGTCGTGACACTGTTCACCAGTCCATGTAATTAGTTTATTGAGAATCATCATCACGTTGCTCTTACAAATATTGTTGTTCGTCCATGATAGGTGATGATGACCATTTGTTACATCCACTTTTGAAATGCCATTAGATATATATCCTTGCCTATGCGTTCGTAGATAACTAATAAGCTCCACTCGAGCAGCAAATATCCTTGAACAGTTCGGGCATGGAATAACCACTGTAGACGATTATTGGCATATTCGTGACTTTCTAGCTACTCTTCACTGTTGAATGGTCCACTTTTCTAAAGAATATACGCCCTTTTTGACTATAGAACGTCGTGTAGTTCTGATTTGTACACTTTCGTACCATGTATCTTGGTCTGTTTGAATGGTTTTCAGTTCAGTGAGGTCTTTAACGAGTCATCTTATCACTTCTTTTGGCCACTTTGAGATCGCATACATTTTTCTCCAGCTCACTATAATACAGAGAATTATCTTTGGCAGACGATGATCTGGTACATGTACCCAACGAATCAGTGTTTGTATTAGAATAGTCTCAATTCTAGGGATGCAAGATGTGTAATGGACTTTGGAATCCAGAATCATGTCTTGCCATCTGATGTTCATAACTTTTCTGTGGCAAGTTGTTTGAAAGTGATTGAGTGTCCTCACATGACTATTATATACAGTCCGTGTTTCATTTGCGAGTAACAAACATCACTGGGAATACCACTACTCTGTATATTCAGCTTCTCCTATAGGTTACTTCCATTTCTCTGCTATACATTTGTATACAATCTTCCGAAAGTGTTGCTTGCCTTTGTGATTCTTTTATACACTTCATCATCAACGTTGGTAATTTGCGATATAGTACTACCTAGATATGTGAATCTATTCACGACTTTCAGTGCTATGCCATTTACTTTTATACAGGGTTCGAGATAGCTTTTGCGAGGTTCTAGTTATAACATGACTTACTTTTTTCTCCGTGCTAATAGTAAGCCCAAAGTTGAAAAATATGTCTATAATACTTTGTAGATCAGTCTCATAGTTGGTATTTAGGGGACAGCCATCAGCAAATAGGAAATTCCTGATTGTGTGTGATTTGCTTTTAGCTTTTTTTTCTCTGATCCGCCGAAGTTTGTACAATTTTGCATCGATGTGATATATGATGTCTACTCCCAAGTCCTTATCTCTGAAAGCATCTTCTAATGTACTAGAAACCATTATTCTGAAGAGGGTAGATGCTTATTTATATTCCTGTTTAACTCCATTTGATACAGGAAACGTTTCAGATAACGCTCTATCATTATGAAGTCTAGCTTGCATTTTATCATGCTCTTTCTACACCGATGTAATAGATTTCTGTGGGCATTCATCTTAAAGATAACAGACACATTTACGGCCTAATTCTTATTACAACAAGATGATATCACAGCACAATTATATAATATTACTAAATATACTAGATCCGACACAATGCATTCATATATGAGTGATATCTGCAAATGCATGTGTAATTGCGTGCAATTTGCTATCCGATGTTAATATTGCTTCAACAAGGTACACGTAACTGTATTTTGTTTTTTTTACTTAAACGTTATGCTCAACAAGTGCCGTATTCTGATTGAAGGTTAGCTGAAACTGACCGCACCATCCATTGGCGTTTGCCTCAATGGTGCACTTTGATAGACTGTATCTTGTCAAAAACATGGCATTTCATTCCTACTTGTACATATCCCTACCTCTTGCTCACGGACCGTTGACTTTACTTACAAATAATGTCTTCAACTAAGGTTTAGTGTCTTTGCATTGTCTTTAATATGTGCTTAATTTCTTGCATAATTCATTACCATGCGCAGTTTTGTCTGAAGCACTTTGAATGTTTTATTCAATTTTCATGAAATTCTCCAAATATATATATATATATCAATCACTAGAAAAGTACTCGTAAACAACCTTGTATTAGGACCTGCTGTTCCTAGGGCCACACTTTTACTTTGTGTGACAATTGTATTTATTTTGTTTGTTTGAGAACCCCAGAAATTACGAGCGATTAGCTTTTGCTTCATTATGTGCAATGGGGGAGTGTCTGAGCTTTCTTTCATACCCAGGAGGCTTCACCCTTCGGCTTGGTGCAATGCCTTTGAGAATGCCTTCTATTCAGTGAATATACCTTATATCCTTATATATATATATAAGGCATAAGTTATGTATATATGCACACACATATATATATATATATATATTCACACACATCATGAAGGCATCAGTCATATCTTCTAGCTGTTTGTTTTTTATCCATAATATATAACATATATCCAAAATGTATGTGATACGTCTGTTAAATGAATTAGTCTGGTAAAACTAATGCATCTCTAGTTCTATTACAATGCGAGATATAACAGATAAGGTGAAGTGTACATTTCCACGTCTTTGATGGCTGTTGATACAGACACTGCTGATCAATTATATTTTCATTGACCAAGTATTTTTTAATCACCAAATATTTGTTTCATTAGCCTAAGGATGATGTGGTCAACAGTACCGCGAGTGAAAGCTAGTGTACTAATTACATATCTACTGCGAGATGTAGAGATATGACAAATATTCATTGTATATTTGATTGTTCGTTCTGAGATTCGCACTTGTTAAATCATACCTAAATTTTATTTAGATGTTGGAAAATAATTGAGAAATTGTAGATGAGTTACTTAACTGTACTGGGGTTTTCCTATACTTACATCGCATCTTTAATTATAACGGAACACAGCCTGTCGAAAATACCAATCATTGTCAGTAGCGTCATACATTTAATCGATAAGCCGCAGGGATCTAGGAATAAAAAACCGACCGTGTTTCGAAGTCATAAACGGGATTCGAACACGCGATCACTTGAGTACTCACGACTTAACCTTCACGCCAAACAATTTATAGACGTAAACTTACAATGTGGACTAATAGCGTGGCTGTGTTAAAGTAATGTGTCATCTCTTAATGGCACTATAGGTGTGTGCCTAGTTCATAGTTAAAGTTGAAGATGTAGATACAGATCAGTGCTGTCTTAATAATTTGTTCTCAAACTCCTCCACGCTAGCATGATGTAATCAGTAGAACGTAAGAGTTGGCATGTGTTTTGGTGTGCAACGCGGTAGATGTGCGGCTGTTAGTCTGACACATGCATCGTCAGTATGTAATGTATAGTCTACTTTGATGTTATATAGGATAACTAGCCTGCACAACTAGTGATATTTCTGAGTCTTATTTGATAACATGCATGGTATTTCAAAGTGATATTATAATATTACACTCTATTGCCATTTCTAGCACTTATAACACGCCAGTGATAAACAAATAGCATATCATCGAAGTAACAATAAAAAACGAAATAAATAAACTGTCAGATTTGACCCCAGATCTCTTCATACACAGCATATTTTGAGGAACCACAATAATTAAATATGTTCGGTTGACCAAGAGGCATCAAACGAATACGAAGACCATAATGAAATCGTGGCATTTTAATTGGATATACTTAAATGGGACCCACATGATCACACACAATATAAAAAACAATAAACAAAAATCAATACTAACAAGTAAGGCAATATTTGAATATTAAGTGATTAGACGATGTAGACGAAGATATGCAAAGAACAAATATTGAATGTTTAAATATGCTAACCACTTTGGTCCCACCAGATATAATCATCCGACACGAAATTGCATGATCATTCTGTAGACCGAGTATAGAGGAAATATGAAACTTTTAGGTACTCAATCAATCAATCAATAAAACCATAAGCCTTCAGGTCGTAGGTGTACCACATTGGATGCCTCAGCACACAGAGTCCTCCAGCGAATTATATCCCCAGCGATGCGGATAAGTGTGGAAATATCTTGCCATCTCCATTCCTTGATGTTGTCTGTCCATGTCTTAATTTGTCCCCTTCTGCTTCTTCCACCCTCGACAGTTCCCTGCAGTATTGTTTTTGACAAGGAATCGTGCCTGCATACATATCCGAACCATGCTAGTTTTCGTCGTTTCACTATTGAAAGCAATGGCTCCTGAACACCTGCACACATCTCTACTTTTTTTCTTACGTACACATTGGTCTTTAAGTCTTTACTACTGAGCGATGAATAAATAGCCGTTCAAGACATAATTCCAACATGACCCATCAACGTTAAATACAGATAAAACAACACAGTTAACCAACTACTTGGTAAAATATGTTGGTATAAAGAAACATTAACATACTGGAAATAAGTGATTGTATTTGTCCAACTATGTCAGACGCGCATGGTTTACATGATTGCTCAAAATACATAGATACACTGCTGTTATCCATTCCGAGAAAAAACAATTAAACAGAATGTTTTGTTTTAAAAATACATATATGCCACCACATGATAACAGTAAAGAGAATGCGCGCTTGTGGTATAACAGATTCTATAAGGATTATGTGTAAACTCTATGGATAAAGGTGAAGTTAATTATAAAATATAAGTTATCATTACATATAGGTTTGGTGGACTAATTAAGTAAAGACATATTACAGTCTAGTTAACGAATCATAATGATCATTTGTCATTACACCATTATAACATTCCAAGGAAGTTTGCAAACTTGGTAATGATGATGGTGATGAAGTAAGCACTTAGCTGTGACAAGGAAGCTCTTAACGGTTCGTGCTATATCGTACTATTATCTATATAAATAACAGAGTGCATCCTTAGTTTAGTAACCTAGGTGACATTACAACAAATAATGTTGTGCTGTGTAAAATACATGGCTGTATCGGGATGGGGAAGGGGTGACGGTTATAGATGTATATTCAGAACACGAAGGGAGACATGTCAGTACAGCATTATCCCAGGATTCTCACGTCCTTTTAGAAGTGCAGCATATAAGCTTGTGCCAACCAGTCCAACATTCGTTCGTCACATCTGGCTAACCATTCACACCTACCATTTCTCGCCAACTATCAGTCTGTTTAAAATGGACGAAGTTGCTATACTTGCTTCCTGGATCACTCTGTCACCCTACAGACCATCCATTTTACACAAGACAAAAGTAAGAAATCGCAACTATCAGTCTGTTTAAAATGGGCGAAATTGCTATACTTGCTTCCTGGATCACTCTGTAACCCTACAGACCATCCATTTTACACAAGACAAAAGTAAGAAATCGAGGCGTGCCATACAGTGACCATTAAATTGTCACAGGTGACTGGTTGTGAGACATCTCTCAACCCTCCTTACTAACCGCCTAGGACGTGCCTGGAAAAAAAACAACTGACTATATTCTGTGCACGCTGAAACAGAAGGAATCCCTCGGCTGCAAAACGGACATTGTTAACTTAACAACGGAAAAATATTAAAATATTAATGATTGAAATGCGGGTATTTTCATGAAAGACCGGTGTACGAAATAGTGTATCTTGTCACCACTTTTGTTTTTATTTTTTGTGTTATAGAGATCGAATGTATTCGTCATAGGAAATAGAATATGTAGATTGTATTGTGAGATCAATAATAGGGAATAGTACAATGTTATTCAATCGACTCTGAAGAAATTGAAATAGATATTTAGGACCTGCCTTTGCATTGATGCAATACAGGGCTACATTTAGATGAAAGAAAAATGAATATTCTAATTGACAAGTCAGAATAAATACGCTTAAATATAAACATAGCCCAATAGAATCAACATAACAATACATCAGTAAATGATCAATTACTGAAGCAAGTGCAGGAATTTAAATATCTTGGGAACATTTTTATACACGATGGAGGAACGGTCATAGAGCTCCAGACAGGAATTCAAAGAGCCAACTACGTAAATGATGAGCGTACACCAATCTTGAAACACAAATCTATCCTGATAGGAAACCAAAAGTCACATCATAAATTCAATCTTCATACTAACATTGTGGTATAAATGCCAGACATGGACACTAATAAAAGATCAAGAAAGAAATCTTACTACGTGTGAAATGATATGCCTAAGAAAAACAACAATCAGTACTATGCGTTGCATTTCTCTGAAATTATGTCCTGCTGTTTCAAATTCCTCCCCATACACACGATTTTTTCTCTTGTAAGAATGCCCCACTGTAAACTAGGACTGAGTGATACCGTGCAGCTGTTCTACATTACTATAAACAATTAAAGTTCCAGCCGCATGCACATTATAACTTGGTTTTTTTTTCTGATGCAATATATGATCCTTGGTATAATTTTCTTTTCTTAACAGTTTCTGAAAAAGACACCCTTGTAACATGTATCTGCGTCCATTTGCGTTATATCAGGATGAATAAGCACAAAATGTGACCTATGACCATATGATTTTTGAATGACCGTTTATAGTATAATAACCCTTGGCATAACTGTTCACAGTATAAAACTTTATATATTGAGCGGCGTTATTATTTGTACAAACATATGAATATACTGACAGTGGTGTATGTGGTTTATAAGTGACCTTTATGTGGAACTGTGGAAGAAAACACACAAAATAAATCTATATTCCATTTTCATATTATAAAGCAGTAACTCCCAAAGTTATTAAAGTTGTGACCCTGTTTTAAGGAAACCAGTTTTCCGGTGACCACTATAAATTAATAAAAATGTAATACTAGTTTATAAAAGGTCATATAAAACACAATTTTTAAAATACAGTTTTCAGAATAATATTATTCATGATCATTAGAAATTATGGTACAATTAATATGATAATTGCAAAAAATAACATGTTAACAAACTTTTCGTCTTCTTCATTGTTAATTATTAAACTTATCTCTACTGGTAGCGAAATTGTGTATAAGATTAAAGAAGATCAAGAGAGCACCAAGGAATAGGAAATTAGATTTAGCTTTATTGAAATCAGATGCTGACATTAAAGAAAGATACAACATAATTGTACAAAATAGATACAATGCCATTGCAAAGATTCAGAGTATTGAAGATCAATGGAACATGCTAAAACAGTCGATAAACCAAACATCTAAAGAGATAATACCAAAAGTAAAACTATACATCAAAACAAAAATGGATGACAGAAGAAATATTAGAATTGATGAGCACCAGAAGGAAAAATAAACACAAGATAGTGGAATATCAGAAAACACATAAGGAGATACGAGAGAAATGCAAAATAGCAAAAGAAAGCTGGCTGAACAAGAAATGCACAGAAATAGAATTGCATTACAACCAAGATACAACATTCATCATAATCATCAGGTGCCATGCCGGGTGGCGTAGGCGGTCATGGCTCTCCACAGCTCTCTGTCCACAGTATTATGTATCAAAGTCGTTGTTGTTTCTTTGCCGTGCCAGGTTGTCAAACTGTCTAATATTTTCTCACGTTGTCGCCCTCTGTCTCTGGTGCCTTCAATCTTGCCTGTTGTGATTATGTTCTCTAAACCTGCCTGTCTCATGAAGTGGCCAAAAAAAGAAGATTGCCTTTTTCTTATATTCTTGATTAAGGTCCGTTTCGCATTTAACTCTTTTAATACCTCTACATTAGTTTTTCTGGCAGTCCATGGTATTCTCAGCATTCTTCTGTAGAACCACATCTCTGTTGCCTCCAATCTCCCACTTTCCAGTTTGTTTATTGTCCAAGACTCGCACCCATATGTTAGTATAGGGGTTATATAGCACTGCAGAACTCTCTTTCTCACCTCTAATGACAAGGTCATATTACACAGTATATTTTTCATTTTTCTGAATGTTGTTTTTGCCTGTCCTATTCTGCATCTTATTTCTGTTGAACTTCTTCCATCTGCTGTTATAATTGTACCTAGATATTTGAATTGGTGGACCTGTTTTAAAACTATATCATTCACTATGATCTTGCAAGGTGTGTTATTTTCTTTCTTTGAAATAACCATTACTTCTGTTTTCTTGATATTTAGGAAGAGGCCTCTCTCTTTGCTTTCTGTGACTACTACTTAAATTAATTTTTGAAGGTCTTCCTCACTTTTTGCAATCAGAACAGTGTCATCCGCATATCTCAAATTATTTATGTTATGTCCTCCCACTGATATTCCTGGGATATCTACTATTGCACGCAATATGTTTTCACTGTATAGAGAGAACAGGTCTGGTGAAAGCACGCATCCCTGTCTGACTCCTTGTTTTATTTGTTGAAAAGGGCCAAATTGATTTCCTACTCTTATTGCTGCTGTTTGTTGCCAGTACATGTTCTTGATTATTCTTAAATCCTTGCTGTCAATGTTCAGATTCTCTAGCATGTGTATAATTTTGCTATGTTTAACTTTGTCAACAGCTTTAGTGTAGTCTATAAAACAGAGGTACATATCTGTTTTTACCTCTATAGACCTCTCTCTTAGTGTTCTCAATATATAAATATCATTGTTGGTGCCTTTGTCTTCTACAAAACCACATTGTTCTGGAATTATTTCTGATTTTATTTTGTTTCTCACTCTCTTCAAGATGATTCTGAGAAGTATTTTGGTTATTTGGCTCATGAGGCTTATTGTACGGTGTTCTTCACATTCGGTGGTCCCTGGTTTCTTAGGTAATGCTATGAATATTGATCTCATTAAGTCATCGGGTATGTTTCCGCTGTTATATATGTCATTCAGCAATTTTGTGATTATTTCAACTCCAAATTCATCTAAAGCTGCTAATTCTTCTGTATCTTGGTTGTAATGCAATTCTATTTCTGTGCATTTCTTGTTCAGCCAGCTTTCTTTTGCTATTTTGCATTTCTCTCGTATCTCCTTATGTATTTTCTGATATTCCACTATCTTGTGTTTATTTTCCTTCTGGTGAATACAACATTACTATATAAGAAAATTGAGATGTTAACAGGAAAGAGAACGCAAACAGTTACAATGTGTCTAAAATCTAAAACAGGGCAGGTATTAATGGGAATAGATCACATAGTACAGAGATGGTCAGAATATATCAAAGAACTTTATGAGGACAATAGACCAGAAATAAACATTCAATATAACGGCGAGGGTCCATCAATACTGACAACAAAAGTAAGGGAGGCACTAAGACACATGCAATATAGCAAAGCCCCAGGTCCAGACAATATCACATTAGAAGAATTAGCAGCTTTAGATGAATTTGGAGTTGAAATAATCACAAAATTGCTGAATGACATATATAACAGCGGAAACATACCCGATGACTTAATGAGATCAATATTCATAGCATTACCTAAGAAACCAGGGACCACCGAATGTGAAGAACACCGTACAATAAGCCTCATGAGCCAAATAACCAAAATACTTCTCAGAATCATCTTGAAGAGAGTGAGAAACAAAATAAAATCAGAAATAATTCCAGAACAATGTGGTTTTGTAGAAGACAAAGGCACCAACAATGATATTTATATATTGAGAACACTAATTGAGAGAGTCTATAGAGGTAAAAACAGATCTGTACCTCTGTTTTATAGACTACACTAAAGCTTTTGACAAAGTTAAACATAGCGAAATTATACACATGCTAGAGAATCTGAACATTGACAGCAAAAATTTAAGAATAATCAAGAACATGTACTGGCAACAAACAGCAGCAATAAGAGTAGGAAATCAATTTGGCCCTTTTCAACAAATAAAACAAGGAGTCAGACAGGGATGCGTGCTTTCACCAGACCTGTTCTCTATACAGTGAAAACATATTGCGTGCAATAGTAGATATCCCAGGAATATCAGTGGGAGGAAATAACATAAATAATTTGAGATATGCGGATGACACTGTTCTGATTGCAAAAAGTGAGGAAGACCTTTAAAACTTAATTAAAGTAGTAGTCACAGAAAGCAAAGAGAAAGGCCTCTTCCTAAATATCAAGAAAACAGAAGTAATGGTTATTTCAAAGAAAGAAAATAACACACCTTGCAAGATCATAGTGAATGATATAGTATTAAAACAGGTCCACCAATTCAAATATCTAGGTACAATTATAACAGCAGATGGAAGAAGTTCAACAGAAATAAGATGCAGAATAGGACAGGCAAAAACAACATTCAGAAAAATGAAAAATATACTGTGTAATATGACCTTGTCATTAGAGGTGAGTAAGAGAGTTCTGCAGTGCTATATAACCCCTATACTAACATATGGGTGCGAGTCTTGGACAATAAACAAACTGGAAAGTGGGAGATTGGAGCCAACAGAGATGTGGTTCTACAGAAGAATGCTGAGAATACCATGGACTGCCAGAAAAATTAATTTAGAGGTGTTAAAAGAGTTAAATGCGAAACGGACCTTAATCAAGAATATAAGAAAAAGGCAATCTTCTTTTTTTGGCCACTTCATGAGACAGGCAGGTTTAGAGAACATAATCACAACAGGCAAGATTGAAGGCACCAGAGACAGAGGGCGACAACGTGAGAAAATATTAGACAGTTTGACAACCTGGCACGGCAAAGAAACAACAACGACTTTGATACATAATACTGTGGGCAGAGAGCTGTGGAGAGCCATGACCGCCTACGCCACCCGGCATGGCACCTGATGATGATGACTGAATCTCTCTTGTAGTAGAACAGCCCCACTATTGTATTTCAAAAATCAGAAATGCAAGTAGTCGTCTTATTTCCACCTATTGCCCGACACATCTAACGTCGACGGCAAAAAAACGTCAAAATCTAATTAAAGCAAAGTTTCCACAAAAACTGCTTTTCTACATGTTCAGTTGTCCACATGTTGGTTTATGTGACCATGTAACATATCAGTGTAACCATAGGGAACACCAAATTTAATACAATTTATGCGAAATATTCAATATTTATAAATGATATTCTTCAAATTTGAGGACTCCGATAAAAATACAAAACATAATTAGACTCACTATTTTTTAATGTTTCAACGGACAACCTAATAGAAAAACCTACGGGACCCAACAAAGGTTTGCGTGTCATGGGTGTCTGTGTTATAAATGTATAATAACTATTATTGCTCAAAGTTTCCATTATTTCTATTCAATAAATACTTGATTTTTATTTGGTATAATATATAAGATATATATATATATATATATATATATATATATATATATATATATATATATATATATATATATATATATATATATCCTCCAAAACCACTAATCTTGGTTACTCTTTTTCATGAAGACATGCGCGACAACGTATTGTTCGAGAGCAACACTTCTGATAGCTTTGAAGTAAAGACTGGAGTAAAACAGAAGTGCGTTCTAGCCCCCACCAACTTAAGAATACTTTTCACAGCGCTTCTTAAACATGATTTTGCAGATGCAGCAAGTTACTTTTCTTCCCCATTCGTTACGATGGATCACTCTTCAACTTAGCGCGTCTCAACGAAGAGGAAAACCCCAGAAATACTCATCAGAATACTGTTCTTCGCTGATGAAGCTGCACTGGTGGAGCACTGTGAGTCCACTTTGCAGTCTTAAATTGACAATACGAATCTCTAAAATTGTGGCAATATGTCAGGATCTACAGTTCCAAAGAACATTACCTTAAACAACAATCATATAAAATAAGTAGATAACAAGTATTAAAAAGTATACCCGATTATATCTACCTTTTTCCTAGACAATGAAATAAACGTACGTACAAGGAAAGCCGCTACCATTTTTTAGCGGACCGTCAAACGAGTATTGAAAAACCATAATCTAAAATTGAAAACAAAAGATACAGATCTATCAAACATGCGTGCTGAGTAAACTATACTACGAACCTGATACAGGGACTACTTACACCAAACATGAGTGGAGAATTAAAATCTGTCAATTAAGATATCTCCGCAAGATATTACACATTAAATGTCAAGACAAAATCACCAACATGGAAGTGTTACGCCGCACTCAATTACCATCTGCCTTGGAAACACTCAATATAAATATATTGTGTTGGCTAGGTTACGTCCGCAGAAAGTCAAACTGTCGTATCCTAAAACAAGTACTATTCGGGGAAGTAGTTAAAGGTCATCGAGCCACGGTAGACTACCGCTGAGGTATAAAGACATCATTAATCATCAATGAAAGGCTTCCACATAAAATCTAAAACTGGAAAAAACATAGCCGAAACTCGGGATGTCTGTAGGTAGAACCTGCATGCAGGAGTAGCATTTTTCATAAATAATATGTGGGAAGATATGGAAGAAAAAAAGAGAAAAACGCACACACACAAAATCTGTTGCTGTGATATGATCGCTTGAAAATTCCCCATTTCTAAGAAAATATTCAACGGATTGCTTCTTCTAATTGCTAAATGATAAACTGAAGGACGCCAACGGCCATACATACATATAATATTTAATAAAACCACACATATAACGGCACCTTTTAATTGCTCTGTGCATTGTTTATTAAAACCTCAGTGAACAGAAGAACGCCAGCTTTCAATCTAAGAATGACAGTTTCTGTTGTTACATCCTGTGTGTTGTTCTTTTATCTAATTGTAATTGTATAGTTTGATAATAGTAGTAATTCTAATTGTGCGTGTAATTAATTTGCCTTGGTGGTGCACCTTGACAGACTGACTAACATGTCCACCCCATGTGTCCTCTTCAACTTGCAATAGATATATATATATATCGTTGTCCTTCTCAACTCCATATTCAAAAAATGTCTTTATATATTTTAATATGTTAATTGTTCATATGATTTATTATTATTTTCTTCAATATTTATTTTTTCTACGCGCAGTATTGTTTGAACCAATTTCTTTTATTCTCTTTCCATGAATTGAATTTTCATTATTCTGTATATCCACATCTAAGCTACATCAATTATGTAACGTTTTAATTCAATTGATGTACCTTATAGTGAGACCCTAACCGTGTTTTACATTTAGACTTAGATGATTTATGAAAAGACTGGTTTATATAAATCGCTCGCTATATGTTAGACATACATTACATGACTGCATAATTAATTCGGGACTGTTTATTAAGTGTGTAAGCAAAATTTATACTTCGCTGCACAGACGTGTAAAAGATATTGTAGTGTTAAATTATTAACACATAAACGTGTATATAGTAAAGCCATCTGTTATTTAATTACCATTCCTGTTTTATGTTTTATGAATGAGTACATTTTCAAAGAGTTCTTTAATCATGAATATGTGAAGCGTATTCTGTCTAGAGCTTGTCGTTTTAACTATTATAACCCGTCGTTTACTAATTCATAAACACAGTTGAAAGCGATTTTTTCGGACATTAATTGTAAGATCAGAGTGATCTTTAACATACAACTTTTGAATATTAATTACGGTTTATAAAAATGTTGTAAAAAATAGAAAACAACATTTTGGAATTACAGTTATAAAAGATATTCGTTATTTGGACAGTATTCAGCCTATGGAGTGTTTTCCTGATCATTAACATCTCGTAGTTAACTGAACTATACTATACTAACCTCATGATTTATGATGTCATGAACGGGACAAAGTAAACACACATTTTGGGAATTACTCGTGACAGGTTCATGGGAATTCCATGAAACTTACTGAAGACAAAATTCTCTGAGCATACTATATTATACATATAAAACATTGATGGTTCTCGAATAAACTCAATTGAAAAATCCAATGCCCATATATGGTATCATCTCACTTCAGAACAACTATATATCATCATTTGATGATTACAGAATGGAAAATCAAACGTTTAGTAGACAGACACTTTAATGTGGCTAGAAACATAATTAGTCGCTTTTGGAGGCGATTTTAACACAGTTGATCAATGGCAGTCCTGCAATGTAGTGGAAGATCCAAAGTCACAACTCCTGCCGATTTTTACTACATACGGCTAGGTTACCTCAGGAATCGATTTGTATCTGCGTCCTCCACAGTCCAGTCAATATGAGCAGCTCGCTGAATTTAAGATCGAACGGAGGGAACCAGTAGAAAATTGCAATTAGTCCAGAAATGAACAATTATTTAATTGGAATCGTCAGATTATATTCAATGATGAAGATTATATTTTGTTGACAGTATGAATGTTAGCCAGCGATAAATACACGCGTGTTGAATAAACGACTAAGTGTATGCACAGTACAGAGGCAACAACTGCATAACCTTAACAAATATCCATCTAGTGATACAATTTTAAATGCTAGCAAGACATCCTGTGTATATGGCTATAGAAGGACAAGTCTACCATTTGAATATTGTAATCATGCTTGCGATTGTACATAGATGCCAACGCACGAAATTACTTGACATATTAATAATTTATTTAGTTCCGACTATAAATAATGTGTAGCTATAAAATAACTCAAGTACTGTAAAATCGACATTTTGACTACACTTATTTACAATGAACCTAAGCATAAAAAAAGCTTGCCGATGTACAAAATCGAAATCACCAATGGGCTAAATAATAGCATTAGTTTAGCGTCATTGATATTTTCAAGTTGCATGCCAAAGATATCCTCGAACTAACTGATAGTTTCACAGAAAAACGCTTAGAATCATATTTATGAATTACTAAACGGATAATACATAATGAAGTTACATACTCGTTCCGCGACATTGCAAGTGAAACAAGAACGAAAGACATTCGAGCTCTAGAACTACACCGATGTTCAAGAAAGTTGAAACTATAAGCTGGTTTACTAATAACTATAATATGGAAACAGCTAAGACCGATAAAAATAATCTTTATTATTGTTTAATTCTTATAAAAAATATCAGCTAACTTATTTTATCATATATAGGTTCTAGTAAAATGTGACTGAAACCTGGACAGTTCTCAAAACTGTCTCAAACGTTTTGAAAAGGATATCGGTTTGATGAGTGTGTGTATGTGTATGTATTTCTGGTTGAAACTGCGTAACATATGACGTATAAATAATCACAATAATAATACTCTGTACTATGACGTGCCATAAACTTAATAATACTTATAATGATAATATTATTAATAATAAATATAATACAGAGGAATCCCACTATAACGCATTTTTCTATAACTCATTTCCCTATATAACAAACAACACTTTTCAAATCCTCAAATATGTTTATTTGATATTGTATGGACTGTATATAGCGAATGCCCGTTATTAAATACATATTTTGGTGGTCCTGGTCAAGGTGTTATAATATGATTCCACTGTAATAAACACTGGCTATGTAATACATACAATGCGGTAGTATGATCTCTATTTTAACGTCCAGCTGCAATTTAGTAGAATGAAATTATCCAGTTCTCAACATATCGTAAGCAATGTGTTACGTTGATAGCAGCATCTGCGATTTATAATCTCTAGTCTTCTCTTCCAGTATTTAACAGCTTTTCGTACGTCAATCATGTATGGGCGTGTTGGCGCCAATAATTTTATATTTCCTGTTCATTAAATTTACCTGCGGCTTCAGACATTCTAACTATATTAGCTGTTATTCGATGTGATATAATTCTTAACAAGATTTAAGTTTAAATAGCATCCAGTAATAAAATACTATTAAATGCTATAGTATTCACATGATGATGATACGTTTCTTTTATATAACATGTTCGCCCGGTTGGGCAATGGGTTCGTGGACGCCTAGTTCAGATGGCAAATAGTTGGGTTTGTTTCTTATTTCCAGGCATGTCGTAGGACACGACTAAGGAAAGTTGGAGGATATGCTGACAACCTGTAAACTGTGTCAAATCATCATTGTCACATTATTTCTCACTCTATTACTGTTGTTTCCTATCACATATTCTACATGGATGGTGATGAGAGCCATGATAATGGTCCTTGCACTTGTGGCATTTTGTGTCAGCCTCCTAGGTGACAGTGCACGATAGATTTCCGATGTGTCAACAAATCTGACATAAAAATGAGGAGATCGTTGATATAAATTTGTGATATGCTTCTTGCAGAATTTTGGGAAATAAACAAGCATTCATACCCCCCCCCCCCCGTGCTCAATCAGGCATTTGAAGAAAACTAACAGGAGCACGGGAGTCATACCTCCAGTTACACATGTAAAGAACATGTGCTTTCGTCTGAAAGAATACGGGCTGCCACGTCTACTTGTTAATCGCAAATTGGAGTCTTTCATCATCATCGTGTAACGTGCCTTTTGATCAAAGATATCTGTGCAACCCTCACATCATCTCAGTTACGCTCTGCTGCCTCCGGTCTCATATATACAGTCGGTAGCATATCATATTCAATGTTTCACCATCAATCTAACTGTAGTGATTAGCTGGATTAAGACATATCTATCAATCTAACTGTAGTGATTAGCTGGATTAAGACATAGCTATAAATCTAACTGTAGTGATTAGCTGGATTAAGACATATCTATCAATCTAACTGTAGTGATTAGCTGGATTAAGACATATCTATCAACCTAACTGTAGTGATTAGCTGGATTAAGACATATCTATCAACCTAACTGTAGTGATTAGCTGGATTAAGACATAGCTATCAATCTAACTGTAGTGATTAGCTGGATTAAGACATATCTATCAATCTAACTGTAGTAATTAGCTGGATTAAGACATAGCTATCAATCTAATTGTAATGATTGGGTATATTAAGACATTTCAAACCAGGCAATTAGTGTGGCAACTGAAAATCTGCTGAACTCCAACTCTGTCCTACATCCTGTGGTATTCCTGACAGATACAAGGTCAGTGCTTCTAGCTCTCCAGTCTGGAAAACTAACAGAAATGAAAAAATTACTTAGTGAATTGTCTTACCAGTATAGGGTAACCATGCAGTGGAGACCTTTTCACTGTGGAATACCAGAAAATGAAAACGCAGACCAACTGGCTAAGAAAGGTGCTGCCGAAGACCAACCAGATATACCAATCACCTACCATCAGAAAAAAAAGATGATCAAGTCAATAAGAAAGCAACAAACACCAACACAAGATGACTATCACATTATGAACAGATCAGAACAAGTTGTAATTCTACGCCTCAGAACAGGACACAACCGACTCCGCAGTCACATGTACACATAGTTCAAGATTGGCAACACGGAGTGCCAAACATATACTTCAAGAGTGTTCTGAGCATGAAGCGCTGAGGCAGAGATATTAGCCAGAAAAAAAAAACGTGGAATCAAAGTTCTATGGACCACTGTATGAACTACAAAAGACAGTGAGTTTTATTCACGAGACAGAATTATAGATATATACATATTTCAAGTGAAGGAAGGAAGGAAGAAGAAGATGACATTTCTATCACTCTAACTGTATCGATTATCTGGATTAACACAAAGCGATAAACCTAACTGTATCGATTAGCTGGATTAAAGCATAGTGATCAACTTAACTATGATGATTTGGTGGATGCATTTTCTAGATGATAATTACGCTCAGTGGGTTTCTTGATCCTTCTGAGCTGTCTAGGTGCAGAACTGACCGCGGCGCATATTGAACATGGTACTCCATAACACCTCAAACTACGAATATGCCATATTTACAAGTTTATATAAGTGTATTTAATAACGTTATGGATGACCTCTTTTTCTCGCAGTTTTGGGCATTTTAGGAATATTGACATTTAAAACAAGGTTCTGTGGTTTGTAATTGAATTGTAAACAAGGTCAGACGACTAATCCTCTGCCCGTATAGATGCGTTGAAAGTCCATCACGGCGCATTTTCAACATCTGCTTTCCAGCTATCGTCCTCTATTACATGGTGTAGCTTTTTTTTTACAACAACACTTTGCACTGTTACCATTTGGACTTGCTAATTTTTATGTTCCCACTTTTAAGAACTGTTTCCGTGTGAAACCATATGTTCTTTTGATGTATCTCTGAAACTGCAAAGATGGTAGAATGTCTGAATGTTATTTTGCATTAATTCAAATTCGCAAAGAGGAACGTTATTGTTATAAAATAGCAAGTAAAACATATAAATAACCTGTGAAAAAATCGTGTCTCAATTTATTACTGTTGTTTTCAATTAAAAAATTCTACATGGGTGACGAAGAGAGAGATGTTTAATTGAAAACATATAAAACAATGTGCCCTTGTAAGGAGGTATGTGAATTACAATTTTCTCCTTAACACAAACGATTACGTAAGGGCAGTGCTCACCGCATGAAACGGTTACCAACCCCTGTTTCATAGCATTGAACGAGGAGTGAAGAAGACCTGGCATCAAGAGATATCGTTTGAGAGCAACAGTTAGAAATATATTATTCACAAATATATGAAATCAATAACAATAATATCAGTATAAATAATATAATCTGGAGGGACAAAAAAAGAGAACTTGAGGAAAACATATAAAACAAATACAAATATAGCAACAAAATTGTATTTGTATTATATATACGACGTATTTATCTTACTTAGTTTCTCTTTAATTAGTTTTCTAAAATAAAACATTCAATAAAGCTGGACTATAGTTTACCTATGTCTTCAATGTTTGGCTGAATAAACATATAACCGTTCAAAAATACACATAGTAAAATAAGTACCACACCCATAGATAAATTAATATACAGTTTAATAATTTTGTTTTACATATCACGCAAACTCAAACCTAATACACGTGAAACATTCAGTAACCATATTGTTTATTATGTAAAAACTTAAATTGGGTAATAGACTAATAATATAATCTTCCTCCAACTTTTCCATGGTCGCGCGTGTGGTAATATAGACATTAATGGATGAGTAGATAGAATCAGGGCTATAGATAAAGGAGGCAAGGGGTTTGGGTATCCAATCCCACTCCCTTCCCTTAGTATATGTGAACACGAATGTTTGTACTAGGAAGTTGGTAAATAGACGGGTGAAAAGGCAACCCCAGCCAACTACTAATTAGCAATTTTCACAACACCGTCATCACATTTTATATCATAAAGACGATCCGAAACATGAAAACACATAAATGAAATATTTTTGAGGTAAACTCCCACTATTGAGGACAGCCAATGTACGGCATGGATAGAAGTCGGTGATCTGTCTCACTAAATCCAGACAACAAACGATTTGGTTACCTCATGAGAATGGAACCAAAGCGCAACCAGTCCTTCGAGCATACAAAATCAGAGATCGGGTTACAATGCAAGGAAAACAAGAACCAGATGGGTAGAGGCAAATAAACCATAAACAGACACGGGATGACCATTGCAAATGCGTTCCAATTTACTAAAGACAGACAACTCTACACCCTTCCTCCCTCCTCCCCGAGCTCGTGGGAATTCTATTAGAGAGATACATAGAAGGATAGATACACACACACACACGCACGCACGCATCCACCCCCCCCCCCCCCACGCACGCTCGCAAGCACGCACGAACACCCACCCATCCACCCACCCACACACCCACCCACAACCACTCACCCGACCCTCACACGCACACGCACACATTCAGACACACGCACACACGCACACACACACATACATATACATATAGTTAGACAGATAATCAGACATAAAGATAGTAAACAATAATTTTAGTTATATTATTCAGCTCTCTTGGACGAGTCTATATGGTTTATATCGTCGTTTCTATGGTTTTGTAGACTCATCTGGTTCATCATTCAAAAGGTAAGCTATTAGCATTTTTGTGGTTTTCATTGTTTATCGTGTGTATATCGGCGGCGTGTAGCCGCTGAATTGTTACACTTCCCTACATTACTAAATCATTGTTTTATTTAATTTACAGTGATATTTTCAAATTGGAACATATTAAATTCAATTGTGCGATTATATTTGGATGTTTTATGTGAAATTAATGTTATATAAGGATAATATATATTCTGACATGACATCCAGGCAGTGACTGCAACAGATTTGGCAAGTTGACAATGTGTATACATAGCTAAATAATTAAAGTATTGGGAGCGACAATGATGACCAGAGCAACAACACTAAATATGTGCGGACTAGGCCACAATCAGCAGAAATAATAGAACAGATGGAAAGTCAACACAAAGAGATTCTAGGTATTTTGGACGCAAGGAAAAAAGGAAACTTCTTCTTCTTCTTCTTCTTTCGTTCACTTGAAACATGTCTATATCTGCAATTCTGTCTCCTTAATAATACTCACTGTCTTTTGTAGTTCATACAGTGTCCCATAGAGCTTTGATTCCAGTGTTGTTTCCTCTGGCCAATATGTCTGCCTCAGCGTTTCATGCTCAGAACACTCTTGAAGTATATGTTTGGCACTCTGTACTGCCTGTCCACATGTACACATGGCCGTGTTGCCAATCTTGAACTTTGTATACATGTGACTGCGGAGTCGGTTGTGTCCTGTTCTGAGACGTAGAATTATAACTTGTTCTGATCTGTTCATAATGTGATAGTCATCTTGTGTTGGTGTTTGTGGCTTTCTTATTGACTTGATCATCTGTTTTTTCTGATGGTAGGTGATTGGTATATCTGGTTGATCTTCGGCAGCACCTTCCTTAGCCAGTTGGTCTGCTTTTTCATTTCCTGGTATTCCACAGTGAGAGGGTATCCACTGCATGGTTACCCTATACTGGTAAGACAATTCGCTAAGTAGTTTTTTTAAGTCTGTTAGTTTTCCAGACTGGAGAGCTTGAAGCACTGACCTTGCATCTGTCAGGAATACCACAGGCTGTAGGTCAGAGTTGGAGTTCAGCAGTTTTTTAGCTGCCACAGTAATTGCCTGGATTTCTGCATCATAATTATTGCAGAATTTTCCTGTCGGTGTTCTGATTGTATCTCTAGGCTTGTGTGGATATTCTATATATACACCTGCACCTCCATTCCTCACAGCATTCTGTGCTGACCCATCTGTGTATACTCTGACCCATATATCTTGTGGATATTCCTCGTCCAGGAAACTGAGGGTGACTGTCCTCCGCTGCACACTGTTCTGTTCGTCCTCGCTTAGTATTCCTTTCACATGGGTCTGAATGTATATTGGCATTCCATGCCTTTCACTCCATGGGGTTTGTTCTGGTACAGACCTTAAGGGGCTGTCAACTTCAGGTAGGTCTTTAAGTTGTCTACGGAGTCGTTTAGCTTGATGGATAAAGCTGCTTCTTTTCAGTCGCCCCATTGCTAGGTTTTGGAATCTTTCCTTCATTGGATGACTTGGCATACACTGAAACTTTTCCGCTTGAATTAGTACTTTTGTGTCTCTGCGTTCGCCAAGTGTTTGCATTCTTCCCATTTTCTGCATCTCTGCTATGGGTGTTGATTTTATTGCTCCCAACATTATTCTAAGTGCCTGGTTTTGCACTTTATCTAGATCTTGTAATGTGGTGTTTGATGCAGGACACCACGCAGCTGAACCATATTCCAGGTGTGGTCTTATGCCTTGCTGGTAAACTTTACTGAGTATATTCCCACTGGCTCCCCATGTGGTTCCACTTAGTTTTCTCAGGATAGCTAACTTCCTCCTGGCTTTTGTTGTTGCTTTGTTTATGTGCTGCTTCCATGTCAGCTTATCATCAAAAGTAACTCCGAGGTATGTTGGTTGTTTGTCTTCTTTCAAGAGCTCTCCGTCTATCTTGATATGGATAGAAGTCGGTGATCTGTCTCACTAAATCCAGACAACAAACGATTTGGTTACCTCATGAGAATGGAACCAAAGCGCAACCAGTCCTTCGAGCATACAAAATCAGAGATCGGGTTACAATGCAAGGAAAACAAGAACCAGATGGGTAGAGGCAAATAAACCATAAACAGACACGGGATGACCATTGCAAATGCGTTCCAATTTACTAAAGACAGACAACTCTACACCCTTCCTCCCTCCTCCCCGAGCTCGTGGAAATTCTATTAGAGAGATACATAGAAGGATAGATACACACACACACACGCACGCACGCACCCACCCACCCACGCACGCTCGCAAGCACGCACGAACACCCACCCATCCACCCACCCACACACCCACCCACAACCACTCACCCGACCCTCACACGCACACGCACACATTCAGACACACGCACACACACACGCACACACACACATACATATACATATAGTTAGACAGATAATCCGACATAAAGATAGTAAACAATAATTTTAGTTATTTTATTCAGGTCTCTGGGACGAGTCTATATGGTTTATATCGTCGTTTCTATGGTTTTGTAGACTCATCTGGTTCATCAATCAAAAGGTAAGCTATTAGCATTTTTGTGATTTTCATTGTTTATCGTGTGTATATCGGCGGCGTGTAGCTGCTAAATTGTTACACTTCCCTATATTACTAAATCATTGTTTTATTTAATTTACAGTGATATTTTCAAATTGGAACATATTAAATTCAATTGTGCGATTATAGTTGGATGTTATATGTGAAATTAATGTTATATAATGATAATATATATTCTGACATGACATCCAGGCAGTGACCAACATCTCGACTGCAACAGATTTGGCAAGTTGACAATGTGTATACATAGCTAAATAATTAAAGTATTGGGAGCAACAATGATGACCAGAGCAACAACACTAAATATGTGCGGACTAGGCCACAATCAGCAGAAATAATAGAACAGATGGAAAGTCAACACAAAGAGATTCTAGGTATTTTGGACACAAGGAAAAAAGGAAACAACATTAAAAGAAAACAATTAGCAACTATGTTTTGATATGGAGAGGTGAAAATAAGAACTCTCTAGCCAATCATGGCTATATGTTTTTTGTTACATCAAAGAAAATCCAAGAACATCATGGGCATCGACTATAGAGGTATTTCACACAGCAAAAAATACATGGTAAAATATTAAAAGTACATCGAAGATAGATCAGAGATCCACAGTAGAGTTTCTTCCAGTTTGTATTCAGGAGTAAGGTGTACAGATGCTCCTATTTTCCTGAGACAACTAAGTGAAATGCACTAGAAAATGATCAAGAACTGAACACACTGTGAGGTATTAGGTATGCTGATTATTCTCTTTGCACAGTGGACACGTCAACAGGTGTTCAGATCTCCACTTCAGTAAATCTCTCAGGATATAACGGATGATGGTTCCGGTTATATGTTGGTTAACTTCTCTTTTTGAAGTCTTTGTAAGATGTTCTCTACGGGTCACGCCCATTCTCACCCTCATTCCGCCCATTCTCGATATTGACTCAATCATCTCAAAATCCACTGATTAAAAATAATATGCATAGACCAGGAAAATGTGTTCGATAGTGTTAATGTAAAATGATTTGTTGGAAACGCTAGATTACTACGGAAACAAGAGTCAGTTATTAGGAGATTAAAAAACCCCTCTACCAGAACTTCCGAAGTTCAGTAACAACTTCGGACGGAATTCATCTTTCGAAACAAAAACAGGGGTAAAACAAGGAAGTGTGGTCTCACCTATGCTTGATAACATATACAAGGATAGAATAACAATAGCATTACAAAACAAGAAGGTAAACAGAACAGTAATAATAGAGGGATCTGAAAAGAAATTAAGCAAAGCATTCAACGAATTGGTACTTTCTGATGATCAATGCCTTATCTACGAAAATGAACAGCAGTCATATTAATGCACTCACAACATGCAACAAGTATAAGATGAAAATAAACACGCAGAAAACAGAAGTAATACAAATCAGAAAAACACAAAATCCAGTGACCATAACAATAAACACAACTAAAGTGAAACAAACTTCTGAATTTAAATACCTTGGAAATATATTCACAGACAACGGAAAATTAGACAGAAAAATGGAGACAAGATTCCAGAAAGCAAGCATAGTGACATACCAGCTATCACCGTTACTGCTGAATCCAATGCTCACGATGGAGGTCAAGAGACAGATGATAAACATTATATTTACTCTTCTATCAATGCCAGACATGGGCGCTGACAGCAGCCAGCAGGGAACACTTACAACATGTGAGATGAAATGCACAAGAAAATCCACAAGTGTGACCAAACTAGACAAAATCAGAAATGGTGAAATCAGGAGAAGAATCGATATAAGACAACGCACATAATACATCGAGAAACAACAAATAAAATCGTTTGGACACATTATGCAGATGGACTATAATCAACTACCGACAGGAACATATAACACAGGAAGATTCGGATATATTGCCAGATGAAGACCTAGAACAAGATAGATAGCATCAATTCAACAATGAAAAAAAATTCGGATTCAACGCAGCCAAGGAGACACATATGGCTTGGATATACAATTAAATCTCTCAGTCACAACTCATTCTCTTAGCGGCAAGTGTGGCTATTCTGACCATCATCCGCCTGTGGATAGACAATATATGGACTGTGTGTGTACGATATGTCAACAGCCAATGAAATTGAAATGAAAAGTCACGTTGAGTAAATTTTTAAAGAAGAAACTGATGAGTCTACTAACCGCATAGATGATAAGGGATTATGCTAGAACGGACGTGGTTCTATTTCTGTTAGTCTCAAGAATTTCTAATTTATACTCTTGCTTCTTACTTGAATGTACGTGTATAAGCTATTATTTGAAGCAGCATTGTACCGTCTATATGTTATTTATGTTTACAAGAAGACATATTGGCCCTAGTAGTACGAATACAGTTATATGTTGGTGTTACTGAGAATACTTAAATACGTGTATGCGATGTCATTGTTGTTGTAATAGTCCCTATTTCGATTGATCTGTTCTCAGTGTCTTGAGTACACAGTTTGAATGTCGTGTAAAAATCGCATCTTACTTGGAGATGTGGTTAGTGAAGTACAGAAAACCCCATTACCTCAAGTTTCAAGGCGATTCGGTGCCGTTAGAACGGACCTGCTACAATTCCCGATAACCTCATGAATTTTTAATGTATCTTCTTGCTTCCTACTCGAATTTAATTGATGGAGGTCTCGTTTGCTATCACGAAAAATATTTTACTAGAAATAGCTGCTGGTTTAGCCGTCTAATCAAAGTTGTAGCCCTGGCGAGGGTGGTTTTGACGTTTAAAAGCCGACGTTGGGAACTATGCGAAAGATATGCATTATTTAGGGAAACAGATATGATCCCAAACTCCCTAAACAAAATCATGATGAGATTGATGTCATTACAATGGGATGAAAACTTATTGACCATGTCTTACGCACGAAGTGCTGACACAAGAATGTTATTAGAGGGATGTCTTAGATAGACACAAAAGTAGGAAGGATCAGAACAAAATAGAGAAAATCAGTGAATTAGTAGTTTAAAGGATTGTGTGTAATCATATTTTGGGAAACACTCGAAGAAAGCACATTATAATAATTGACGGTGATTGATTTTGTTACAGCCTTTAGCAGCAGTAGTGTTACATGGCACCATTGTTTAATTCACGCGATTAATTTATGTATACTTATTTTCTTATTGTTATTGATTTCAGATAGTTGTGAACGATATAGTTCCAAATGTTGCTCTCAAAAATGTTTACTGATGTCTTGTCTTCTTCACTACTCTTTAGTTTCTATAAAACAGGGGTTTTTAACATTTTCAGGCCAAGTATTCTTTAATGCTCGGGAGTACATTATTAACTCATATGCCTTCTTACGATAGCGACATGGTGCTCGCGAACACCGGATTCAGTATAAATGTTCTAAACGATGTGATCTGCCTGTTCTTCTGATCTTCGCTAGCTGTCTTTCAGTCTTCCAACTTGCATTGTGTCATATGGGCTTTTGTAACACTTTTGTGTAGTTATTTTTCACTTTTCTTTGTGTTTGTCCTGTTTTCTGTTTTTAATATTCAATTTTCTCACCGTCATTGTCCCTCAGTGTTGACGTATTATTTTCCAAGTACCAGTGCTTTATATAATCTTCGTCGACCTAAAGTGAAGTTGATAAAGTAGCAGCAGGTTGATAGAGGCTTGCGAAAGTGATGATGTGTACTATATTGCAGTTACTATTCATATTTTTTTGCCGGTGGCCCACTTTTGGGATATATTTTTTTTATTTCTCGAATCCCCTGTAACTTAAAAGAAATAGCGCGTTCACTATCTACACAAAATGTTGCAATCAATATACACGTGTGTTTGTGGGTCACTATCACCTAGCATTTCTAGCGACATCCTCTTACTATCCGCAGTAGGGTGGTCTGTGTGATTTTATTTTCATACCAAGGAGACTTCAGCGTTCAGCTTAATACAATGCCTATTGAAGAATCATTCAACTCGTTGCTATGTATATATATATATATACATATAGATCATATAATTACATTTCTGTGTCTTCTGGACCGGTGTGAGGTCTCAACAATTGTAAAATCCCTCTTCTTGGTGTCCTCCTAGAAATCGATGTGGTCCCAGTTCACGTTTAGAACCACTTCTGTATGTGATAAATATTCACTTTAAATTGCGCTCTTGGTGGTGGCGTAGATCGTTAAAGAGTGTCATTGTACAAGGTGTAACATTAAGCATACATCAGTAACCTCTTTCTTTTCGCTTTATACCGCATTTATGTCTTGCAGCGTCAGGGGTAAAGAACAGTTCTCTGGAGAGTACCTTTTTGTGTGATTCATATATGTTTAAATTCGTTGACTGTTTTTTTCTGTAATCCAGCGTTTGAAGGTCTGTACGTGTCTTAATGTTATATATAACTTATATTATTGTTTTATGAGGAACACTGTTGGTAGTCTGGAGGCATATGAAAACCACTTAATTTGATGTCTTCTGATTTAATCCAGGATTGACATTGTATTTGCTAGTATTCTAATGCTTTAATTTTTTATTCTGTCTCTTATTGTTACTCAGAGGAATCTACGTAGACAAGTCATTTCTGCTGTTATAAGCTTTCTTTTTGATTCTATTGTTAGTTTCTACGATTGAGATCGGCTGCATAATGATGGTACGATAATCGTTTTATATAGCACAGTTTTGGTGTACATGTTCACACATTTGTTTTTGAAAATAGGAGCCATATGCTGCAGGTTCCGGTATACTTTGTTGCATCTATGTTTGCTTTCTTTGGTGTTCTTCCTATTCTATGATATGATGCTTCCAAGAGATATGTGAATTATGTCTCTTGTTTAAGTTGTTGGTTATCGATTAGACTAATAGTGTATCTTTCTGTTTTTGCGATTGATATTGCCTCGGTTTTTTCTGTGTTTATCTTCATGTTAAATTCCATAAATGTTGTGTAGAGTCTATGTATATGTTATTGTTGTAGTCTTTTGTTGTTGATATTAATGCTTGCTCGTCTGCAAAAAGAAGTTCGCTCATGGTGTTTTTATGTTGTCTTCTTCATTAGTGTTATCAATTGTATATATGCAATTAATATATGTGATGAATAACAAGAGAGATGGAACACATCCTCGCCGCACGCCAGGGTATATGTGGATTCTTATTTTAAAGCCCTACAATCGTTTATACGTCATTTATACATACATATAAACATGCAAAATTGAAGCATTTAAAAGTTGCAACAGATCAGAGACAAGCAAACTAGATAGGCTACTTTAGTCCAGGTTGGATTCTGTTTTGATGCAGAATTATTTTTTGCCTCACTTCTACAGAATCTTTCTCTCTCTTTCTCTCTCTTTCTCTCTCTCTCTCTCTTTCTCTTTCTCTCTCTCTGTAATTATAGATTAAAACACGCGAAAAGAGGGTTACGAATAAATGTTGAGGACTTGAACAATAGCTTAGATATGATCAAAGACACAAAAATGCGAACCTTACACGATATTACGAAGTAGCCTAAGTTATGTGAAAAGGAACAAATACGAACATCAAAATAAGGTAATACGCTGTCAATTTTGCATCTTTTCGAATAGGTTGACTTAGCCATGATGGGCAGTGCATATAATTGTTGGTGTTCAAGTGTAAGATATATTATGTATTTAAGATTTGATTTTCATCGTACATTGTATGTTTCAATACAGTTTTTGTCAAGTCTCAACTAAAGATGGACAATAATAGTCCTAATAGTGATGGTAATTCTAAAAATGAACCTTAAAGATATCTGGAATTTGAAATTGTACTCTTATACCGTTGCTAGTTGTACGAAACCACGTTTGCTGGTCATTAAAAGAATAAATGAGCTTTCCACCAGTGTGTCATCGGGGCCCGAATGGGGATCAAAGAGTAGCAACACTATTTACTTTCCATGCATGGCGTAAGACACAAATTAAGAGGGAAAATGGGTGGAGTCAGATTCACAATCATATACTTGTTTGTTTGTTTTTCGTTCGCTCCATTGTAACCATCACGGATATCCGTGCGATTTCCGCCGGGAGCGTGATTACATTGTGCCACCGTTATGCGCCTTGTAGGCCTAGCACATCCGATTTCGGCATGCCTTGACAATTCGGGTGGGCTACCCTTAGCCTGTGACAGCCTCTATATCTATCTCCAGGCACGCGTAGTGGCGACTACTCGCCAAGACGATTTTTGCTCTCGTCTGACTCGCACGAGGTGTTCCACTGTCTATGAAATTGCCTCGTGTAATTGGACGTGCTGTGCCTGTGCTCATTGGGTACTGAACCGTTTCTCATCCGTGAGCCTGGTTCCTTAAGGGGAAGAACTCAACAGAGAAGTTGGACCCTGGCTCTTTCGCCCTCTTAGCCGAGGTGTCATTCATCGACATCGTGTACCCCCTGTCCAAGTTCGAGTCTCACACCACGCGTTTGAGAGCAAGGCGTTCTCTAGCTGAGCGTCCTTGTCCCAATAGCGCCTGAGCCCATCAGGTACTGAACCCTTTCTCTCTTCAAGTGTATTTCCGGTGTAGGAAAACCTGACAGTAGAGTTGGGCCAGGGCTAAATCGTTGTCCCTTTTGCGCCTGAGCCCATCGGGTACGGAACCCTTTCTCTACGCGAGCATATTTCCGGTTTAGGAAGGCTCGACATTAGAGTTGGATTAGGTCTTCTTGCTTTACCAAACGCCAATGACTGGGCCTGGGTCTCTGCCTGTAAGGAACACAGGTAACTAGAAGCTCACAGGTAACTAGAAATCTTCTTATAGAAGCTTCATGGCACGTCATCTATACTATCCCGTAGTCGTAACCTTCGATAACAGTTACCATGTTGTTCTGACAGGTCGACGTTGTGCTTGAATTAGTTACGGGCATGGAGTGGGTGGCAGGAACAACAAAGAAACGTGTCGGAAGGGACAGAGTTGTGCCCTGATGTCGACGTCTGTTTCGGCGGCATTGGACTCGAAACACCATCGAGTCGAATGGCTGCTGGAACACAGAGCGATGCATTATGGGAATGCCCCACGTGCTGTGAGGCCAGTTTTCTAATCAAGAATCAAGAAGCATCAACTAATAATCAGTATTATTAGCAATGGCAATACCCATACAATCAAACATATTCTTCGTGTGCCTAAATGAACGCTGGTAATATTTCCTCAATTCACACTTACATACCATTATGTTATTAAATCCCCATTTTGTCCTAAAATGTTTATGTGGATTTTTTACTCACGACGCTGGCAAAAGTAGAAATGACAATAGATAGATATGTAGATGATTCGTGTGGGTCTGTAAGCTTCTATATTTTATTTCTTGCGTACGTGGTTGTTTTATGCTATCTAGCCAATTATAATTAACAGCTGTATACAAAATGTCACTCACTTGCGTTGGTTCGTGTTCGACTCCCGATTACGACGTCCTTTTTAGAAAGTGATTTTCTTCAAAGACTCTGAAGATTATTGTTTGAAGCTACGTGGTAACGTTCTTTGTGTGGTACTGTAGTTCGAACATTTCGAACCATTTTCGTAATTGCATTTGCCATTTGCCAGGCCTATACACGTATTATTAATTTGTTTTTTAGATTTAAAAACATATTTATAAATTAATACTTTTGCACAGTGTTTGTTTTCTTAATAGCATATGTTCGTTCTTGTGAAGATCATATATTGTAACGTGAACCGTTTTCATTTTTTAAATTTTATTATAATTGTTTTAATATCATTTCTTATTAGTAGTGTATGTGTAAGACATGTTTACTTATTCACTATTATTGCTATGGTATTTGTGTCACTACGACGGATATGCCTACTTGAATGTTGGATTTCTCTGGAATTTTTGTCAGTATATACACACACGCGCATCAACAATTCACAAATGTTCTTCTCACTGATAGAGTGAAGGTAGAATAAAAACATCAGTGACGGAAACATAAAAATAAATATACCATAACTAGTGGGGATTGATTTTTGCCATAATACACCAAACAATGTCTATACTCAAAAACATCAATAACAAAATCCCCAGCTGTTTTATAAGTTCAATTTTGTGAATATACGATTCGATATGCAATTTCCACAAATAAACGTATACTAGTAAACATGTTAATAGGAGAAAAACAAATGAAAATAATCTGAAGTTATTCTTAAACACTGTGGTATTTGAAACATGTGATTTCACTTTACCAATAGTGGAGCTATAGTATGACAGAGAACTGTATACAATATTAATGAAATGGAGGTATATGATTTCAAAATGTGATGAATTAATTGTTTGTTAACCAGTGAGTGAGAGAGAGAGAGAGAGAGAGAGAGAGAGAATTTGATTAAAGAAACAAGAAATCATAAAACCGCTAACAATTTATTTTTATGCACATAATTATTTTATTTGTGCGAAGCCTGTTCCACAATATTATGATGCAGGAGTGTAATGTTGTGATACTTTAAAGTGTGAAACCATAATTGTCGTTGATTTTTTGGGAGCAGCGCTCTTTCTTGATATGCTTATATTCTCTGTCTTAGAAACTACCCTTCCAATAAAAAAAAAAACATTCATTGAATGGGAAATAGACGAATATGGAAAAGGGAAATACAGTTTTGCTAATCAGTGGTAAGAAATAAAATACGACATAAAAATCGACGTTTCTCCAAAAACACCTTTTTCAAGAACACTATAATAAACGGCACTACGAACAAGACACGGTACTGTCGACGATAACACGGTTATCGCTAGACGAGAAAACACGAGTGAGGAATAGTGAATGATGTGGATCTGAGTAACTGAACTAGTAACATTTCAATAGCACATCATTACATTATCTTTGAATAAATTCAGAAATTTCGGGAACTAATGATATACCTAAAGATATGCACCGTCACGGCAAGGGGTGGTTCCTTTAAATTATACACATTTTATATTAATACAAATGTAAGTTCTCTCTGAGACGTTATGACTCTCGTGGTTTATCAAATATTCACTAGTATAGATGAATAAGAATGAGACCATTTATAACACATGTAAAGTATGAAAACACGCATAGTAAATGTAGAGTATGAGAACATTTGTAGTAAATGAACAAAATGAGAAATCCCATAGTATATTTAAAATATAAAAAAAACTCATAGTACATGTAAAGTATTAGAAAATAATTAGTAACTGTAAAGAATGTACGTGTAAAGAATGCGAATACTAACAGCACATATAAAGAATGAATACATGAACAGTACATGTAAAGTATGAGAATACCCGGTTTGAGAACATAAAGTATGAAGAATATAAAGTATGAGAACAATAATAGTACATGTAAAGAATGAGTACACTAATATTGCATACGTATGTGAACATTAATAGTGCATGTAAAGTATGAGATCACAAATGTAAAGCATGAGAATACACATAACAAATGTAAAATAGATCACTACAACGGTTGTGTATGCAGCCAATGCTTAAAATGACGTCGCACACCCACTGGCATAATTATGCATCCAGAGCTTCCAGTCATTGTGATTGTAAGAAGTTGACCTGACAGAACGAACAGTGGTTGTTATTATGAGCATCAGAAGTTGAATCAACAATAGTTAAAATTCAGGTGGACCGCCGTTAATATGTTCATTTCAACCTTATAATATATATGATTTTCTGGAACGATTTATTTGTTTCTGTTCTGGCAAACTAGCTTGAGGTTAGGAGCCGATATAGAAGAAGATGAAGACTTAAGGTATCTCCATGGCGTAGTTGTTAAGTCATTCTCTTTATGCATAAAAATCACGAATTCGACTCCCGATTACAACGTCCTTTTTAGAAAGTGATTTTCTTCAAAGACTCTGAAGATTATTGTTTGAAGCTACGTGGTAACGTTCTTTGAGTGGTACTGTAGTTCGAACATTGCGAAGCTTCGTTACAAGGGACGAAATGCATATGAAGTAACCCGAATGCAATTAAGTCAATCGTCTACATTTTAGAAGCGCTCACCTTTACACAGGTCAACATTTAACACGCAATGTTCACAATGTATCTTATGTCAGTGAATGTTTTATAGTTTCTACTATCACAGCAATGAGTGTATGCTTCATAATAATACTAAATAATAATCATAATAATAATATATTAAATACTATAACCTCACCCACCTCAAGGATCGTAGCGTTGCAAGTTAGAGATATATTCTCCAAATAGGCATGCCGTACATTTGGTCGATATCACAAATGGAGCATTTCAGTGGGCATTACTATTAGCTGATGATCTCCAATCAACAAATTTTAATTTTCATAAATAAAATAGTAGATGCTAAATATATATTGCAAGTATGAGATAATCACTCGCAAATTGATGTCAGTCGAAACCGCAATAATAACAAATAAAGATGCACAGTGGTTGAAAAGAAGATATAAATTTTAAATCAAGTATTGTACTAATTATGATATATGGTTCTTGTTCAAGTAAATAGTGTTACATATTTGTATTTATTGTACCGATCATAATAGTTATGAGCTAATTACATTGAAAAACCTACATACATTTGGTGATATCAATTTTGCCAAAATGTTGAAGGGGGCAAGACCATTTCAAGAATAAGATACGGTCTTTAGTAATAAAAATAATGGCACTGATCAGAGGTTATTATTTCTTCTATACCAAGGGTTGGTTATTTTTATGATTGAATATGCATTGGCAATTATGACTCTCAGCAAGACACATTCTGAACGGTTGTATACAATCTAGAATGATGCAATGCGTATCATTCTTGAGTGCACGAGAGATACTTCTGTACGATCAATTCGATTCTTACTTGACTGTCCAACTATGGAACATAGATTATTAGATCAAGATCCTACCTCCAAATCAGAGCTGAAAAAGAGTGCCCACAGCATACTGAAATATAGAGTTTGAAATGCAGTAGCCATGTGAGAAGACATTCGTAGATGGTGCTTGCTTAGAGAGTTATACAAAGTGTGTTCTTACTGGAGGATGTAGCATATGGTGCTGAAGGGACACATGTTGCTGTAGTTTTCCATACGTCCGTTCGTGTAGTGATAACTCATGACAGAGAATGTAGTGATTAGTATATACACAGATGGCTCCGTTAGCAGAAACACAAACACAAGCGGTTGGGGTTTTGTTGCCTACAGAAACGGCGTGAAGTTGGTTGAGAAATCTTCAGCATATTCTACTGCCACATCGAGCTTGAGGACTGAGATAGAGGGAGCATATATTTTACAGCAGCTTTCAATTGGTTGATAACTGATACATCAACACACTCTGTAATACTCACAGACTCTCAAAGCATGTTGCGCAAGATAGAAAAGTTCATGCTAAAAAAAGAATGGTGGGACTTACTGAACAACTCAGTTGTCCAGAGCATTACATGGATATACTGTCCTGGTCATGCTGGGGTCAGAGGAAACGAGAGAGCCGACTTATTGGCAGGCAATGCGGCGATAGAGGACGCATTGCTTAGAAGAGATAAAGCAGATTTAATAAAGGCAGTAATAAATTCATTTCAAGATGCAGATGATGTCAATGAGGTTGAGAACATACACATACGGAGAATGTTAGAAATGGGAGTATTCAGAGTTGAGGGGAGGAAAGGTAAACGTTTTGGAAAGTCCCAAAGATCACACAATCAACACCTGACCGAAACTATGAGTCTATATACACTGGCATGGCTGCTGGAGCGGAGGCGGAGCACTTATGGGAATGTCCCTCGTGCTGTGAAGCCAGTTTCTAATCAAGAATCAAGAGAATGTAGGAACTAGCGCAGCTTTCGCTGTAACTGCAAAAAAATAGGAAAATGGAAATTATGGCAGCGACCAGGACTGTGAGTTGTATGTGCGCACAGAGTGCAACTCATGTCTGCATTCTCAGCGACCCAATGAGCAGGATCAGAAAAAAATATAAGAATGCTCTATTTTTGAATAGTGGTTTGATGCTGCGTGAGGTCAAAGTTGGAGAGTGTCACGTGTATTTTGTACGTGGTCGTACGTGTGTCCGATGCAATAAGACAACCGAAAAGATGGCATGCTCTGGCACTCTATTGAATGACATGGCAATGGATAGCGCCGACATATTGAACTCTTTGAGAAAAACTGCATGATCAAGCAAAATTTATAAAGACGATTATTGATTTTTCCATGTCCAGAATAAATGAGATGTGCTAGAAACGTTGCGTTGTAAGAAATGAACATTATGACTGTCGGCAAAGAATGGTTGTTAACCAACAGAGATCTGGCACTGTCAGTTACAGTGTAACTACAGATATACTCAGGGGGAGATACTATCAACTTGTGGATGTTTCTTGCATGAGTGACGATAATATCTCGATTAATTAACTAGGTGATATTGCCCACGTCTGTCCAATAGTCTATATAACGTATTGCTTTAAATGTAACCAAGACACGATCGTATATAGTCAGACCTACAGGGATCAACAAACGGTCAGTATTATATTTAGCATTGCCTTTATGGTTATGGTATAGGGGTTATTGGGTCCCTATTACAAACACAGCTCGTTCGAACTTTCTCGTGGTTTGCATGTCGCTCTGCATTCTGTGCTGCCAAAGCGATTGAATATATTAGCTGTTCCTAAATAGTAAGTAGTAATTGAAAATAGTAAGTAGTAGCATACGAAGAAAGCGCTTTATTATACGAGTAACCTGCGGGGATATGCTCTAAAACATATGCGTCATTTAATAAATTTTAAACATTCTACTAACATGTAACAGGAATATTTTCTGAAACACATGTATCACTTAATATATTTCATACATTCTACGAGCATGTAGCAGGTATACATTCTAAAACACATGTATCACTTAATATATTTCATACATTCTACGAGCATGTAGCAGGTATATATTCTAAACCACATGTATCACTTAATATATTTCATACATTCTACGAGTATGTAGCAGGTATATATTCTAAAACACATGTATCACTTAATATATTTCATACATTCTACGAGTATGTAGCAGGTATATATTCTAAAACACATGTATCACTCAATATATTTCAAACAATCTCTATATATTGTTTTACTTGTTCTGAGTTTTTTCTCATACTCATGTAGATTATCATGGTGCAATTCGGAGGACAAACTACGTTGTGCCATAGTTTATATATTGACTGGAATTATGTCCTTTTTCGCCTGACACATACGACTTTAGCATGACATTTGATTCACTCTGACCTTCTATGCAATGAAATAAAATCGACAATACCCTCTTAGTGGCCTTTTACAACATTTATGACAGGTAATGGATCCACTATTATTTGCTCACATTTCGTGCACCAGCAACACGCATGTGTCTACATATTTAATCGTATTGAATTGCCTCATAAGGACATCCAACGACATATAAATGTTACCTAAAGACGCCCTTAACATATGATTATATCTGGTTTCTATACTTGATCACACCCTGTCTCTCATTCTAAACTTCTAAAAATAACATATACTGTTCAATAAAAGGAAACGCAACATTATTTCAAGCGCGTACCAACATTTTATTTTACAGAATTAATATTTAAACCTTGTCATGAAGAAACTTTCAGACTTTAAACCAAACTCGTATCCAGCCATTCATAATGGTCTATTGACGTTGCTGGTTCGCCTACTGCAATCGGCTCTGGCGATGCCGGCCCATAATAACAAGGCATCTGGAGGGACTTCTGGCCCAAAGACTTGAGTAGTGAGCTGTTCCTGACCGTTTTATATGTCATTAGACAAGCTACTGGCATTGACTTGAATGTGGAGGCAGCAGACGCAAATCGATTCCTGAGTGACACAGCCGTATTAAGCGGTCTTCAGCAAGAGTAGTAACTATTGGCCTTTCACTGCGCAGCCGGTACGCACTCAACCAGTGTTTAATCGTCTTTAAAGGCGACTAATAGTTGTTCTAACCACAATAAATTGTCTGACCACTACAGTTCATTATTGTACAGTATGTAAGCGCCCAATGATGATGAATTGTGATTTGTAGTCAGAGAACCATACTTCAGCATACAATTATTTTCAACTGAATTTATTCGAGTACCGGCAATCTTTTACAGGCATTCAATAATATGGCCAGAGAGTTTTCTGTTCAGTAAGTTTCACAGGGTTCTCATGAACCTGTCACGAGTTATTGCCAACAATGTTTTCTCACCTCGTGAATCGTGAGGTGAGTACAATTTGGGTAACCACGAGAAGTTAATGACCAGATTAACACAGTCGATAGTTTGAATAATGCCCAATCAGTTAATATCTTTTATAAAAGTTACTCAAAAAAGAAGTTTCAAAAAGAAAAACAGTAATGACGCTATTCTTGAATAATTATATTTATGTTTCGTATATAAAGACCATATCAATATTCAAAGCACTCTGCTGCATGTTGCATTGCATTCCTTAAACATACTTTTTTTTTTAAATGCCAACATTGTTGATATAGATTGTTTGTAGAACTATCCAGCTCTTGAACACTACAAACATTATTCTATGTGTTTTTCACTGTTTGTGTCAACCAATTGAAACTGCGTCGTTTGTCTGTGATAAATATATATCAAACCTGAATATTCTCGGTTCTACTTTGTGTTTTTATTGCTCCAGTTCGAATTCAGATGTAGCAGATACGCAGTAGTACTGTTCATAAATCGATGGACGAATACTGAACATACAAATTATCTAGGTAAACACTACATCCAAAAAAGGAAGTTACGTTAATCTCGATGACCAGAAAACCACATACGATCAAATATTGTATTTCTATGTTAATGAAAGAAACGGCTCGTCCATATCGTACTATTTTCAACACGCAAAACATTACATTGTTCGACGTTTGTTCTGTATAAGCTTAGTGAGAAGAACTAGTAAATATGTACCTGTATAATGAATAATAACAATAGAAGTGTATACTGTAAAGGATACTCAAACTCACTATTGTTGAGTTTTGAGAAGGCACTAATACACGCAATCGCATCGCCAGTACAATGTAGATGGTCAACGTTCGAATCATCTAGCTCGAAGAGGTAGAATTTTTAGTCGAAATAACTCTGTCACTCCGCGCCGACATTTACTTCAATAACACTTTCTAATTAGATCACGTAGGGGGTTTCATTTATTTCGTGTACTATATTTTTATAATATAATCAATCGATCCAGTTTATGGATCTCATTCGAGCGAATTCAATAGACTTATTCTCCCCCAGTCTACTAATTCCTTAGACATCCAGTCCAAATGCCAATATCACTGACAGCGTTCGTCGACTCTCTTCTTCAAGTTGACCTAGGTCTTCACTATCTTCTCTGTCATCGTGGGTTATGTAAATAACCGTGTTTCAATAAGGTCTTGCAATTTCACATATTTTAGCAGCGGTAATGCTATGTTAAGTCATATATAATTAAATAATTATAATGGAAATATGCTTTTACCATTATCCCCGTTGATTGAGTTTTAGATGAAACACTTGCCGTGTGTAGCTAGTCTCCTAGAGCGGAGCAAACAATATTGACATTGTTTACCATTCATGTATGGCGTACGAGGACAATATATGGATATGGGGTAGAGTTGGCAGTCACATCCCATATATGGTCAAAGTGACTCAGGGCCATGCTGAAGTCGGATGTGCCAGACCGAACGGCGCAGATATCGCATCAATGCATGCTGTAAACTATTACAAACTCGTTCCATTCTCCGGACTACATTCTGCTAATATGTATGAGTTTGATAACGAAAGCGCAACAAGAAGAAGATGAAGCACTAAAAGTATTACGTAGTAGGTGTGTTTATTATGCTCTTCTCACTTCAGTCTTGATCCTATGTAATCAGAACTCCACTTCAACAAATCACTCAGGGTATACCGGCTGATGGTTCCGGTTCTATGTTAGTTCAGTATTCTTTTTGAATTATTTTGTATGGTTCGCCACAAACCACACATATTTTCTCTACCAATTTGTGCATTTTGGATGTTGACTCATGCGGATGTATTTCAAAATTATCAGATCATGCAGACTGGCGAGTAGCATTGAGTATATATAAAGTCCATAGGGCAATAACCATTTACATTGGCGAGGCTAGCTAACACTAAAAATTACACAAACACAATAACGAATAATTGATCCAATCAGTAAAAAAGTTGACAGGTATTTTCTTCAACAATATCGCTGATATTCCATGAATAACAAGATACACTTAGTTTAATGCATGATTACCAATGTTCACCAGTTATCCTGTGTATTTATTTCTATAAAGTTCACATTCGAAAATTAAGACTCATATTACTAAGTTAAAGCAAACAAGATCATCATCCGAAGTGTAACATCAGCCAGTACCGCATATTTTTCTTTAGGAAATCACAAGCTAACATTTATTTGGTTCATCAATATTTTTCACACTTAAGTTATTTCTCTATGAGATAAATTCAAGTTGAGCGGCCGTCCCATCTATATTGAAAGTCGTCTCATTGAGGAAGTCAAAACTTAAAAATGCGTGGTTGACCATGGAAAAGTCCCATTAAAATCAAATCATTTTTAATATGAAAATCGAATCAACAGTATCTATTAAATCTGATAAGAACTTTCATACGAGCCTCTTTCTTATATAGATTTACCTGTTTCTCTACTACAGAGTGCAAGGTAGGAATACGCATACATATACTAAAAGTAATAAAAAGGTCAGCTAAGAAACAGGTCAGTTTAGTCTTCAGGAATCTGTTCATGGGTATATTTCTAAAACCGTATATCATTTTCACCCATGTCCCAGTTTCGTGTTCTCAAGGCAAACTGTCACACAACATTCTCATACTTTGTGGCCCTCTAATTGATTTTCCAATGTATCTTTATTTCCTAAATGATTTCCCAGTCATCACAATACTCATACATTGTAACAATATGCATACGGTGTGAGCGTCATAGTCATTCTTACACTGCGAGAACTATTTAACTGTTGAGTATAATCACTTAATATGTGCGCATGTGGTTGCGTCTGTGTGTCTCACCAATGGCTCACTATACAAACCAACCATGCAACAGAAAACCTTAGTAGATGACAAGCCTTTATATTGAGGTTATTTTCTTATAGAATCTTCATGGCACGTCATCTATACTATCCCGTAGTCGTAACCTTCGATAACAGTTACCAGGTTGTTCTGACAGGTCGGCGTTGTGCTTGAATTAGTTACGGGCATGGAGTAGGTGGCAGGAACAACAAAGAAACCTGTCGGAAGGGACAGAGGTGTGCCCTGATTTCGACGTCTGTTTCGGCGGCATTGGACTCGAAACACCATCGAGTCGAATGGCTGCTGGAACAGAGGGCGGTGCATTATGGGAATGCCCCACGTGCTGTGAGACCAGTTTTCTAATCAAGAATCAAGAAGAATCAACTAATAATCAGAATTATTAGCAATGGAAATCATTTACAAAATATCTTATCTTTGCGATGACGTTTTATGTTCTTTTTGAATTATTTTGTATGGTTCGCCACAAACCACACATATTTTCTCTACCAATTTGTGCATTTTGGATGTTGACTCATGCGGATGTATTTCAAAATTATCTGATCATGCAGACTGGCGAGGAGCATTGAGTATATATAAAGTCCATAGGGCAATAACCATTTACACTGTCGAGGCTAGCTAACACTAAAAATTACACAAACACAATAACGAATAATTGATCCAATCAGTAAAAAAGGGAAAGTTGACAGGTATTTTCTTCAACAATATCGCTGATATTCCATGAATAACAAGATACACTTAGTTTAATGCATGATTACAAATGTTCACCAGTTATCCTGTGTATTTATTTCTATAAAGTTCACATTCGAAAATTAAGACTCATATTACTAAGTTAAAGCAAACAAGATCATCATCCGAAGTGTAACATCAGCCAGTGCCGCATATTTTTCTTTAGCAAATCACAAGCTAACATTTTTTTGGTTCATCAATATTTTTCACACTTAAGTTATTTTTCTATGAGATAAATTCACGTTGAGCGGCCGTCCCATCTATATTGAAAGTCGTCTCATTGAAGAAGTCAAAACTTAAAAATGCGTGGTTGACCATGGAAAAGTCACATTAAAATCAAATCATTTTTAATATGAAAATCGAATCAACAGTATCTATTAAATCTGATAAGAACTTTCATACGAGCCTCTTTCTTATATAGATTTACCTGTTTCTCTACTACAGAGTGCAAGGTAGGAATACGCATACATATACTACTAAAAGCCATAATATGCGCTGCCAGGGTAGACCTAACAGAACACATAATCTCATCACTGACTGCCGCCAAGATATACTATTTTTAGAATTTAATCTAAATTGAAGAAACTATTTAAACAAACTGACGTACCATGAGAATAACAACCGAACGACGGCAGAAAGATAGTATGCTCTATCGACATTCTTACCAACACCACAAAGTCGAGTTTATACATTGTATATTTATAAACGTTGCGTAAACTTGATGATCATGTTAATGGTCAGCTCTGTCGAACCACGGGAGAATTTATAAGAATTTCGACAAGCGTCCTTCCATTTTAGTCAAATTTGGACAAACTATAACGATGTCAATTTTCGTCCGATTACGTGATGTAACCGATGATCATATAACGAAAAAGTGTTGCGGGTCGTATTCATATTATTTATTTATATATATATATATACTTTTTCTTATGCTGTTCTTTTGTAATCCAATTTCTCGATGAAGGCTCCACTTCAGAAATCATTTACACAATATCTTATCTTTGCGATGACGTTTTATGTTCAATTTATTGAGTTTTTCCGTGATATCAACGAAGAAAGTGTATTATGAAGCATAACTAATCTTCAAGAACATTGACCAAGTGTATGTTAATGTTCTTTCAAAATAAAAGGCTGTATTGTTATGTACTAGTTCAATGAACCTCTGCAAACATGTGCCCTTAACTTTCAAATGTACCTCGATTTTAGTCAGTGTCAAAACTTAGTGCTGGAGATTTTTAGACCACAGTTAATGCTCATGATAAAATGTTGATACATACATATAACTAAATAATACAAACCATATAATCTACTAAAACGGTTTTCTTACGTAAGCTGTATTTCATTAAAATAAGGTTTTACAATTATCCAACTATAGTGGAGGACGCAGTTCTGGTAATCCGCGATCTCTGAATTTGTAAATATATTCTCGAGATCTACCTTTAGATAGAGATTGACTTTTTGTCGACCCTGTTTTAAATGTTTAGAATGTAACACACCAGATGTTGTATAACTGGTTTACTTGCCACGTTGTCGCCTATATCAGATGATAGGAGCAATTTTATATTTCCTTCATACCACTTTATCCCTTTCACTCCACATGAATTAAGACAAAGACGTCATTAGGCCGATCAACATCAGGATTGCCACAGAATTAGCCGAATTCAAACATTCGCTTTGCACAATGCGCTAAAATAAAATATCACTATACTTTTAAAAAAGTCAATATAACTTCAATTCTACATCTTTTTCTTCTTCCGTTAATTGTTAAAACTCCAGTTCAATATTGGTCATGAATAAATCGGTGTGTTAAACACGCAGTTCGTTATTTGTCATGAGTACAGCGGTGTGTTAAATACCAAGTTTGATATTGGTCATGAACATAGCGGACTATTAAACACCCAGTTTGTTATTTGTCATGAGTAGAGAGGTGTGTTAAACACCCAGTTTGTTATTTGTCATGTGTACAGAGGTGTGTTAAACACCCAGTTTGTTATTTGTCATGAGTACAGAGGTGTGTTAAACACCCAGTTTGTTATTTGTCATGAGTACAGAGGTGTGTTAAACACCCAGTTTGTTATTTGTCATGAGTACAGAGGTGTGTTAAACACCCAGTTTGTTATTTGTCATGAGTACAGAGGTGTGTTAAACACCCAGTTTGTTATTTGTCATGAGTACAGAGGTGTGTTAAACACCCAGTTTGTTATTTGTCATGTGTACAGAGGTGTGTTAAACGTTCATTTAGATATTGGTCATGAATAGTGAGGTTTTATTTAGGTCACCTAGGTTCCCCAAATCTCCTTTTTGTAAAAAAAAATGATGTTTTTTCCTTCTTCAGAAACTTTAAAGATGGCACAGCTTACACTGCCTACCCTAACGTCTAGCTACTGCTTCTCATATATATTCACCAAACTTATTTCCTATAGCAACATAGCCATATTCCATTTCAATGTATTATTTTGTAACACAAAGGTCCTAGACAATTTTTCAAGCACTCTAATTTTGTGAATTCGTCATAATCTTTCTTCTTGCATTGATTCTGGGTATGGAAACCTTTTAGAAGCGATCCAAAAAATATGTAATCCTTTTCTACGGAATGTATCCTTTAAATTATTCTTATAGTGCATTATTCATAACTCTGGGAAATAACGTAATGCAATAGTATAATTCTCTAGATGAACGAAGAGAACGTTTCACCATCGGTATCAGAAACAATGAAGACCTAAAGAAAATTGCAATGAAAAGATAGACATGGAGATATATGGCATCCATGAACGAAAAGAACGTTTCACCATCAGTATCAGAAACAATGAAGACCTAAAGAAACTTGCAATGACAAGAGAGACATGGAAATGTATGACAGATAGATGATGTATCTAGATACGTTTCTGCAGTGTTCATCTATGTTCATGCGATCTTATTCGTACACTGTTTTGGGAATTATATATAGCTGTAATTTTGTATCACATATTCGTAATTCTACGGACTTGTACTTGTAGGTTGTATGACAACTCTGCACTGAAGCTTTACTGCCATATGAGACGTGTGGTCAAAACTGGCTCATTGAAGTTTTACGCCACATGAGATATGTGATCAAAAATAGTACAAAATAAATAACCCCAAAAGCAGTTGCATGTTATCATGCTTCCATATATCTGTATTGTATTAGAAATGGTTGCAGTCTTTCGTGTTATCGAAAATCTACATTTTAATTCGTGGTATCTGTCTTCCACATACAGACATAGGAACTTATTGTGAGCATGTTCATTCTTCTAAACAAACTGTTCTACCCCTACCGCTGCAAGGCACAAAGAGATATACAGCGTCAAGAAAGAAGAAGACATGTATCACTGACAACTGAAGTTTGCGTGAGGATTCGGCTTCTTATTTGTTGATTCTCAAATGTATGCAAAATTAGTATAATATAGTCAATAGAACAGTTGCTGTTTAAATTTTAGTTACATATGTGCGCCATTGACTTACCATATCGATATTTAGCATGGCCTATGGGTCAATTACTTCCACATTCATCGGCATCGCTGAGGATAGAATTCGCAGAGTCCCGTGTTCCGATGCATCCAATGAGGTACCCCTACGACCCTGAAGGGTTACGAGTGTATTTATTGATTGATTGATGGGTCAATTTATCCTTGTATAAGATTAGACAGTCAATCCATCACGCAAAAAATCTTTAGTCGACTCTTGCAACATACCTAGCATTCTTGTCATTTAATATCGTCAGTCTTTGCTTCCATTTACGGCACTGACAACACACGAAAGCTCAAGGAAAACGACACATTAGGTGTAAGAAAACGGAGCACCATCGCTCCTAGCTCATGAAGATCGAAACAAGAACCACATAAGCACGCTAGCTCACTCTTAAAAGAAAACGGAGATAACGCAATGTTTATAACGACAACGTCGAGCTGCACGAGGAATAAAGTGTTACCAGACCCCCACATTTGTCTGTTACGAACATCAAGCAACCAGCAGTGTGGTCAGCATAGGGCGGGACAAAGATAGAACTACTTTCTCAAATGTTATCTGGTTTCGATTTCCTGTTGCTTTGGCAAGTTGGCGGTTATTTGTGATACAAAAATGGTTTGTTCCTAAAACGAGGTAAAACTACTACAACAAGAAGAGGAGATATTAAACATGAATTACCACATCTCCCAGGTTATTCCAAGTCACATTCTGTTTGTCACACGCAATACTGCAAGTTTGCTGTTAGAGTGTTGTAAGAAGGTGGCACTTGTGGATGTGTAATAATGGCCGCACGGCTTTGGTGTCACACGTCATGTACAGGCTGAGCTTGTTTTTTAAATTCACCATCGAAAGAAACAAATCTAGTGTCTACCGGGAGTTGAATTCTGTACCTTAAAGATGGTGACAGCAACCCCATAACAACTCAACCATGCGCCACACACAATGTAACTAATGACTGCATAATCTATTATAGTGACGCTACTATTTCATTTTCTGAACGCATATTATCATCATTAATTTATTTAGTCCGGACAAAAATAAAAATCCGGGATGTAATTTCTCACTTGATACGACCATTCCTCCAGTCGATTCAGCAGTAAATGAGTACATGACGCATGAGTTAGGGGAAGTAAGGACAGCAAGGAAGGGAATTGGCCAACCCACCTAATAGTGGCTGCGGCTTAGTACATGAAGAGTTATCTTCATCCCTGACGGCAGTTTGTTGTTTCCAGGGACATAAATTTACCTTACGACAAACATGACATGTAAAATATCATCATCCTCGGGGCCATGCCGGATGTCGTAGGCGGTCATGGCTCTCCACAGTTCTCTGTCCACAGTACTATGTATCAAAGTCGTTGTTGTTCCCTTGCCGTGCCAGGTTGTCAAACTAATATTCTCTCACGTTCTCGCCCTCTGTCTCTGTTGCCTTCAATATTGCCTGTTGTGAATATGTTCTCTAAACCTCCTTGTCTCATGAAGTGGCTAAAAAATGAAGATTGTATTTTTTCTTATATTGTTGATTAAGATCCGTTTCGCATTTCACTATTTCAACACCTCTTTTTACAATATAACACCACTACTATTCTAAATAGTATCATACGTATCAGGTTTTAATTGTAAGCATGAATGCTCCTGTTGTGAGGACGTTAACTATAAGATTAAAAAGGTGAAGAACTATCAGGAATACGTATACCCCACATATAAATATATTAACACAGATTTACATAACCAGTTCAATTTAGCAATACGTAATAGATACAATGTCGTAGATAAAATATAAACCTTTAACAAACATTAGATGATGCTAAAAGATTATATACATGAAACGCCTGCAGAGTTCATACCACCTAAGAAACATCTAGGAGAGAAAGATTGGATGACAGAAGATATCTTAATTCATTTATGTGCTTATGTGTATCCCTTGTATTCCTATAATGATATCTTTCTATATCGCAGCATTTTGCAGTTAACCATTCGTATTTAGCTGTATTAAATTTACGTCTAATTTCTATGTTTATCTTGTTAAATCTGCATCGTCAGCAAGTTTACCTTCTTTTCTCTATCAACTTTAACACGTAGAAGGTAAATCCACAAGACTGAGTGCCTGATGTCAAAGCAAGGACATATAGTTGAGGACATATAAACTACGAAACTTTACAAAGATAGAAGAAATGAAACATAAATACCACGACTCTAGTACACTAACTGCAGAGGATACAGAAATTATATAACACGTGAAATACAAAAAAAGCCTCCTGAAACAGATACTATTACACATGAAGAATTAGGTCTAGGGGAGTACTTCATGTAAATATTCAACAAAAAATGAATGCTAAATCAGATGTATAACAGTGGTGATATTATATGTGATTTATTGTCATCAATATTTAAAACCTTATCGAAGAAAGCTGGTGCATGAAAATTCGAGGACCACTAAACAATCAACCGTATGATTCAGATGACCATGATCCTACGTATAATTATGAGACAAATACGAGAGAAATAAAAATCAAATATTTCAGTAGTGCAATGTGGATCCGGGGACAGAAAAGACACAGGAAATTTGCTATATATATAATACAAACATTGACGTAGAATGAAATAGAAGTACACAATGAACTGTATTTGTGTTTGATAGCTTATAGTAAGATATTTGACACGGTGAAGAATTCAGAAGTGAAAAACAAATTTAAAAAATATAAAAAACTCAATCTTGATTGGAATTATCTAAAGGTAGTAAAATATATGTATTGGAAACAAATAGCTGCGATGTAGGTTGGTATGCATGTATGATAATTCTGGAGGATAGAAAGGGACGTGAGGCAAAGATGTTTAACGTTAACATATCTTGTAACCCTGTATAAAAAAAGTTGTTTTCAGAAACAGAAATCATGCCAGGAATAGCAGTTGAGGGAAACAATTAGAACAATATGGGATATGCGTGTGAAGATACAGTTCTGATTGAAGGAAGCGAAAAAAAATCTCCAAGTCCAGTTAGACATGGTAGTGCAAGAAAGTGAAAACAATGGCCTCATTTTAAAGAAGAAGAACCCGGAAGTGATGATTGCTGCAAAGAAATATACACCGCCAAAATGCAGCAATAATATCAATGATGCAAATTTAAATCTAGTGGATAGAGTCAAGTATCGTGACATACTTTTAAAATCAGATGACAAGTGCCCAAATGAGATCACTATCAGGATTCATTCATTTTTCTTTTGCACTGAAGTTAGCGCATAGGGCAGAGGTCAGATCTCTCCAATTCTGTCTGTTCAAAGCTAGTCTGTGCAGTTCTTGAATAATATCAGGATAGCATATGAAAAATAAATATCTCCAAAAATTTGAAAAAATTATATGTAGTGAAAAAATTATATCAATGCAAACGCGAGTTTGCGTGATAAGATGTTACATTAAGGCAACTCTTATTTATGGATGCGAAGCATGGACAGTAAACAAAAGTGTTTAATATGAGTTAAGCTACAAATGATATGCGATTTTTAATAAGGAGTATGTCAATTTCATTGACAGCCAAGAAATCTAATGTAGTCCTCAGTGATGCCAGAGTAAGACTACAAATTGAAGCAACACTTACTAGTGGGCAATCAAGATGTTTAGGGCATGTGATGAGAAAATTACTACCTGAACATTTAGTAACCATAGGAAAGATCACGGAGAGAATATAAAGTGGAAGACAACGAGAGAAATATCTGGTTGGGGTTGTCATTAAAGCACAAAAAGAAGCCACAAACAGAACTTATTGACAACACAAGAGACAGAGAGTTGTGGAGAGGCATGATCGATTAGACCACTGGACATAACACTTTATTGATTGACCTTTGTAAAAATATTTTTAACTAAGATTGGTTCGTGTAAAAAGAGATCAGTGTCACAATACATGTTACTAAATATCGTGATCTTGATAACATACCAGAGACAAACAGGAAGCCAATCATTTCTGGGACGTCTGCAGAGGGAATCAGCTGTAAAGATCGTGTGGAAAAACAAATTATCGAAACGAGCATGGGACTTACACATGGGAAATATATCAAAATTTGATAGATTAAAATATCTACCTAAGTATAAAACACGACATCGTTATTTCTTTAGCACTTGAGAAATTCTGAAGGAAATGTAAGGTAAAAATCATTCAGCGTTACCGAGAGACAAATGTCGCGTCAATCTAAAATAATGCAATAAAATAAAGTAATATTTTGTCTAGCTGGTTGTGGTTCAGCGAACAACACATATTTCTTCACCTCCATTTTTTGTTTTTTGTTTTTTTGGTAGAAAGCTCGGATATAATAAAATTGAACTGTGCTGCTTACTTTAACATGAGGCGTATGTATATTATTTTAAGAATTAAGAAATCTGTTGTATTTTAGAAGAAATTCAATATATCAGAATTTCAATACTAGTTGCAAATTAAACGAAATGGTTCACCCATGTATTTGCTAGGTTTTAAAGGGGGGAGGGGCAAATAATACCAACACTGTTAATCCTGTATGCATGCCAAACGACGCAACTAAATAGGTTTGGTGGGGGTATAGGTGGCATCACAAAGCTGGTCAAACTGACCAGGAATATACGCTGATGTCGAATATAGTAGCTCCATAGAAGCATATATCACACCCAAACTATAAACCACGACCGCGCACTCCTTTCTCCGAACGAACGAAGGAACGCAGAACACGAAGAATCCAATGGTTATATTCACCAAGTCCTTCCCCATATACATGTCATGTGTGCTACTAATAAAAAGCGACACTTATCTTTGCGGATATGACGTCTCAATAAGTGGTAATATGAAATATAGGCAGTGCCAATGATCAATCTCATCAGCAAAGATGAATAACTCCGTATGATACAAGCGTGCAGGATATATACCATGACCATTTCCGGTAAAGACTGTTCAACTGAATTAGTTGTTGATTATTGTTTGGCTTTCTGTTGTTCACTATTTACATAATTGGAATCGCATACTAAAATCGTCAATGCGACACCAAGTATATTACTAGTGACCAACCAAAATCACAACAAAGGCCCCAATCGAGTCACGTGACAATTATGGAGAATAGGTCTTACTGGAGATGGTAGTGCTTAAAGACGGTGAAGTTTTTGTATTCACTGATACAAACAAGTCTGACTTGTATTTAGTTTGTCCTCTAACATCAGCACACCTAGTAATACATACATAAGTAATGGTTTAGCATGAGATTCAGTATAATCACTTGCTAGATTGCTTCCTGGATTCATTGGTGTACCTATTGATACGGCGACCATGCTCGCCAGTGTATCGGATCGCTCATTACATTGGATACCCCATGTCGTGCCACGAATATATATGTAATCTTTATGACTGTATATTGCGTCAATAAATTCACCTATTGACGACAAAGACCTACGCTTGAAATGTGTGATCATGTTCATTTAGTAACTAAATATGCATGCGTGATAACGTTTCTGTAATATTGGCAAACATAGTACTTTCATTACAGATTTTATATCCATTGTAAGACTGTTGGGGGGGGGGGTTGTAATAGATGCACCGGTGGATTCTTTGACAATTTTCCACCAATGGTGCGGCAATAAGCCCGGGAACATCGCTAATGCAGAATTATTGACCCATCGGTGTGGACTGTTACATCATCCTATGCAGTACTAGTGCTATGAGAGTCCTGACCTCTCCCCGCCGCCATATGATATTTGTCCCTGCAGCTTCTGACGAGTGTGGTGATAACAGAAAAGGTACCACGTAATGCAGGCAAAGTGAGAATCCACTCATCCCCAAGGTCAGTTCAGATAAAAAATTGTTCAGTGATAACTTCTGCCTGTTTCAGCCGTGATCTGACCCCTTTTACGTTTGAAGCCATTCACCTTATTGAAATCCGGATTTAATAGGTAGCTTGTATCTGCACTATATTGTTGGTCATTGAATATTATGTGCATATCACTGCATTCACTAATACGGGTAGAATACGTAAATCAACTTTCTTTACTAAAATAAAATGACAAGATACATTGATAGAACCATAAGATACAATGGCCTCCGGTTGAAAGGTATTTAGGCTCAAATTTCTTTTTATCCCCTAGTCAGCAACCAAAAAATGCTAAACTAATATTTTGTTTGGACACGCATCAGAAAGGCGGGATTGCCACATTATAAACATTTAGAAACATACCGTAGCATGTAATACTACTACACTGCTACACTGCTACACTGCTACACGAAACAATGCAGCTCATACATAAAAAGCACACAGAGAATGATGAGAAAATCAACAATCTCATAGCCGATACGCCAAAGGGCGAAACAAATTATCCTCAAATAAAAACAGAATCGAAACTGTCACCAGAAAATGTTGGAATCTGTCAAAGCACCAGAATCTAGTTTAATTACACAGGAAACTCCGTAGTGAGGAGGTCTGATGCCTCAATAATTTTTTCATTTAATTATGTAATTTTTTTATTGCATTGGACAAACAACGTGTGTGCAACATCTGTATCAATGCACTTCGCTATTTTTTTTTCACCGTGGTGAAATATTGCATTTGTTAGAACGTGATTTGATATCTATTTTACCCCGAGAATTAATGAGTGTTACACACAGCAGTCAGCCTATATAATCCTTGTATTTCATTCAATTTACTTTTTTGTTTACATTACTTCCACTATATGTATGTACATATATATGCATTATTTCCAGAAGAAAGAGGGTTATTTGTACCACATTTATAATTCCGTTTATAATAACAAATGTCTATCTTATCGTGAAAGGAGTTCTTTGATACCCGCACTTTAGTACGTTTTTGGTTATATCAAAGAAAATTAGTATACATGTAATAGAAGGCGCAGAACTAGTAACTCTTTTATCACTGTCACATAAAAATACTTCTAGCAAACTAGAAGTATTGATATATTGGTTAATTAAAAGGTATTTATTTTGGCGGAATAAACTCTTCAGCCGCGATCGTTATTCCAGTTAGATTATATCACACATTTAAATCTTTAAACATTGTAGACATCTTCTGAGTTACAATATATTCATATACATATGCATATGATAGCTGTGTTATCAAAACCGTGAACTCTGGTAATTAATAATTGTAAAACGCTCTGGTATAATCTAAATTTTAACAATGTCCACTGTTGAAAAGTGCTTACCTGACCATGAGTGTTTTCAACGTAACCAATATAATGTAGGCCTATAGATTATATTGTGCGAATAACAGGTCTTCCAAAGTGGTATAATTTATATTGGCGAAACATTACAGCATATGTGTTATATATATATATATATATATATATATATATATATATATATATATATATATATATATATATATATATATATATATATATATATAATTTGTGCTCAATGTCGCAGTTCTCTACTTGTCTTTGATCACTACTAGCTTTTACTTTGTTATGTTTGTTTCCCTCCCCTGTCTTTCATTACTTCTAGCTTGTTTTTTTTGCTATGTTTGACTCTGCTGTCTTTGATTATTTCTAGTGTGTACTTTGTTTTGTCTCCCATGTCTGTGATTGATGTTCGTCCGTCGACGTTGATGATGACATTCAGCTCAATTGGAATGATGATGAAGATGTTGATGTCTGTGGTGTGCCAAACTGTGATTAATAAGTCATATTATTGCTTAGAATTGTCTGCAATACTATGATCATGTGCAGCATGGGTTTGTGCGGAATTTATCAGACATTGTCTTTCGTCGTGCACGTTTTTATTGCGCAGCTTGATGTGGATTGTTCCCAGGTTCTCTACAGCTGCTGTCATACTCTTGATTCTGCGACACCAGTCGGATCTGTCTCGCGCAAGATTATCCCATGAATGTGTGTCTATGTTGAAGTGAGCCAGTGATGTCTTAAGAGTGTCTTCAGTTCTTCCTCTGACCTCATACCTTGCGGGAGCCAGTCTGGAGTTCACCATATAACATCTTTGGTAGACAATTATCTTTCATGCAGATCATGTGTTCTGTTCAGCGTACCTGTCTGCGTCTTCATCAACAGTGTGCATATGTTTAAAGACTTTCAAAAAGTTTCATCAGTACTTCACTGTCTGGTAATTTTTAAAACCGATGTATGTTGTGTATCTTACGAAGGCAGTTTATATGGAAGTGGTTCAGTCTTCTAGCGTGTCTGGATATATTTTCCATGTTTCACAGGTATAAATGAGTGTTGGTATTATTGCTTCTTGTTAATCTATAAGTTTGGTGATAGCTGTTAATTTAGTGGTAGTTGTCTTTGATTACTTCTACCTTGTACTGTGTTATGTTTGTTTCACCTGTCACCCGTGCAGCGCTGCTTCAGGAAAGGGTTAAAATAATTTCTATATTTTACATCTCATGCTTGTCGTAAGAGGAGACTAACGATATCGGGCCGAATGTTGCAGATATCTCTGCCAAGCTATATACCAAGACATAATTGTTGCATTCTCTTGAATATATCTTGCTAATCTTGCAGCATGATGAGGACATCAGTAGAAGATCGTATTCCTCTTTTATTAATGTGAACACATTAGATTATGTTAATATTTTAACTTACACAGACACAGTAGACAATGTTATTCTTTTTTACTCACATACTCTAGATGATGGTAATATTCCTATACACGCCCACACATACATATATACATATATATATAATGCATATAAATCATGCATAACGTAGTTATCTCTTAATAGCCATATGATAAATCGTATAGATATATGAGTACAGTACATGAAGCCAGTGTCGCCTTTACCGCAACAACAAGTAGCCTAACTATGGAAGTATTCGCAGTAACGCAGGCTCTTAACTGGCTGGAATCGCAAGCCTATTCCCATGCGTGCATACTAAGTGACTCTCTGAATATGATTCAGAAAGTCAGAACAGGTGACGTACGTAGTGAATGGGCGGAGTTATTTGAGAGAGCAGAAATGCGGGAATCACTACGAAGACCCACGTTTATTTATGTCCCCAGACACGCGGGCGTAGAGGGAAACGAACGGGCCGACAAATTAGCTAACCTTGCTATAACAACAGGCGGTCAGCCTAAGGATCGAGCAGACATACGCATTGCTCTTCGTGAATCATCACGATCAGAGGATTTTGAGATGAATGAGCATAAGTCAATAACGAGAATGCGAGAATTGGGAGTGAGGATGGGCGTGGCCCGTAAAAACCCATGACAAAGATTTCACAAAGAGCAGTGAACCAACATAGAACCGGAACCATCAGCCGTTATACCCTGAGAGATATAGAGATTTAGAGATCTGAGTAACTATGGACTTGTCCGGTGTGCGTAGAGGATAATCAACATACCTAATACCTAATACCTAAATATATGAATAACCATGAATGGAAGGAGTCAGTGACATATTTTGAGGTGCTCGTTGATCGAATTTAAAAAACAGACGTTGTTGATTACGCTATTTCTAACGACAGCGCACTGCACTGTTGTAATTCTTCAACACAGGGTAAACAGTCACTGTTTCAACAAAGTTTAAGCAGTAAAAAATTTACGTATCAAAGTAATAGTAATATATATGTGTGTATGTACGTGTGTGCATATATATATATATATATATAATGACCAGGCAGACAAGGTCGATTGGATGAAGCGTTTCGTTCTTAAAACATGATTCATCCAATCGACCTTGTCCGCCTGGACATTAACTTCTGGTAATCACCTGAGTTGTACTCACCTCATGATTCGTCAAGTCATGAACTAGGTCATGGTCAAAATACAGTATTTGGTAATATTTCGTGACAGGTTCATGAGAATCTCATTTTCTTCTTCTTCTTTCGTTCACTTGAAACATGTCTATATCTGTAATTCTGTCTCCTTAATAAAACTCACTGTCTTTTGTAGTTCATACAGTGTCCCATAGAGTTTTGATTCCAGTGTTGTTTCCTCTGGCCAATATGTCTGCCTCAGCGTTTCATGCTCAGAACACTCTTGAAGTATATGTTTGGCACTCTGTGCTGCTTGTCCACATGTACACATGGCCGTGTTGCCAATCTTGAACTTTGTATACATGTGACTGCGGAGTCGGTTGTGTCCTGTTCTGAGACGTAGAATTACAACTTGTTCTGATCTGTTCATAATGTGATAGTCATCTTGTGTTGGTGTTTGTGGCTTTCTTATTGACTTGATCATCTGTTTCTTCTGATGGTAGGTGATTGGTATATCTGGTTGGTCTTCGGCAGCACCTTCCTTAGCCAGTTGGTCTGCTTTTTCATTTCCTGGTATTCCACAGTGAGAGGGTATCCACTGCATGGTTACCCTATACTGGTAAGACAATTCGCTAAGTAGTTTTTTTTAAGTCTGTTAGTTTTCCAGACTGGAGAGCTTGAAGCACTGACCTTGCATCTGTCAGGAATACCACAGGCTGTAGGCCAGAGTTGGAGTTCAGCAATTTTTTAGCTGCCACACTAATTGCCTGGATTTCTGCATCATAATTATTGCAGAATTTTCCTGTCGGTGTTCTGATTGTATCTCTAGGCTTGTGTGGATATTCTATATATACACCTGCACCTCCATTCCTCACAGCATTCTGTGCTGACCCATCTGTGTACACTCTGACCCATATATCTTGTGGATATTCCTCATCCAGGAAACTGAGTGTGACTGTCATTCGCTGCACACTGTTCTGTTCGTCCTCGCTTAGTATTCCTTTCACATGGGTCTGAATATATATTGGCATTCCATGTCTTTCACTCCACGGGGTTTGTTCCGGTACAGACGTTAAGGGGCTGTCAACTTCAGGTAGGTCTGTAAGTTGTCTACGGAGCCGTTTAGCTTGGTGGATAAAGCTGCTCCTTTTCAGTCGCCCCATTGCTAGATTTTGGAATCTTTCCTTCATTGGATGACTTGGCATACACTGAAACTTTTCTGCTTGAGTTAGTACTTTTGTGTCTCTGCGTTCGCCAAGTGTTTGCATTCTTCCCATTTTCTGCATCTCTGCTATTGGTGTTGATTTCATTGCTCCCAACATTATTCTAAGTGCCTGGTTTTGCACTTTATCTAGATCTTGTAATGTGGTGTTTGATGCAGGACACCACGCAGCTGAACCATATTCCAGGTGTGGTCTTATGCCTTGCTGTAAACTTTACTGAGTATATTTCCACTGGCTCCCCATGTGGTTCCACTTAGTTTCTCAGGATAGCTAGCTTCCTCCTGGCTTTTGTTGTTGCTTTGTTTATGTGCTGCTTCCATGTCAGCTTATCATCAAAAGTAACACCGAGGTATGTGGGTTGTTTGTCTTCTTTCAGAGCTCTCCATCTATCTTGATATGACCAGCTTTTTGTTTTGGTGAGAGGGTAAAAAGTGTAGTGCTGCACTTTTCTGTGTTAATGCTGACGCACCATCTATTTGCCCATAAGGTTAGGGCATCGATAGCTCTTTGTATTTGTTTAGTGGCCACTGTTGCATGTTCTTCCGTACACCAGATCACCAGGTCATCAGCATACATTGCCACTTTGATCCCGTGTGGTAGTTCAGCAACTAGGTCATTGATGTAAACCAAGAAAAGTGTGGGTGACAGGACTCCTGCCTGGGGGACTCCATGACGCAGTAGAACTTTCTTGCTCTTAGCGACCATCTAATTGTACCCTGGCTCTTCTATTATGCAGGTATGCTTTTACCCATTTGTACATTCTTGAGCTAACCCTGCAATTTCGCAATTTCTTTAGGAGCCCTTCTTTCCAGACCTTATCAAATGCTTTCCTGAGGTCTATCCATGCTGCTAGTACCAGTTTCTTTCTTGGAAGGCATCCTCAATCTCTTGGGAGAGGTAGGTTGCCTGATCTTCAGTAGAGTAGCACTGTCTGAAACCTGCTTGCTGTGATACCAGAAGATTTTCACTTTCAAGGTACCACTGCATCCTAAGATTGATAATGCGTTCCATTGTTTTACATAGACAGCTTGAGAGGCTGATGGGCCTGTAGTTGGAGACTGTGTTGCCATCTTTTCCTGATTTGAGGAGTGGTATCATTATTGCTTCTCTCCACGCCTGTGGTACATTACCTGTGGACCAGCTTGTGTTGAAGATCTGCAGTAGCTTTGCTCTTGCTGCAATTCCCAGGTTTCTAATCATTTCATTGGACACTCCAACAGCTCCAGGGGACTTTTTCATTTTCAATTTGGATATTGCATGCTCCAGTTCTCTCATTGTGATTGGTGCCTCCATGACTTCAGGTATAGGTTCGCCTTGTCCAATGTTTTGCTGGTTCTCTCGAACCTCCTGTTGTTTGTCTGGGCTGACTTTGACGTTATTGTCTTCTGCAAAGGAATCTGCAAAGTAATCAGCTGCATGTTTACCTGTTACAATGTTTCTATCTTTATAAAGTGTGATCCTGGTATTTCTCCCTGTACCTTCATCATTTAGTTGTTTTACAAGTTTCCATAATTTCCTAGTATCTCTTTCTAGGTTCAGCGACTCTGTTTTTTCTTTCCAGCTGCTCCGTCTGGCTTGTAACTTGGCTCTTTGAAATTTAGCCTTTGTTTGCTGATATTTGTTGTGATGTTCTTGGCTAGGTCTGTTCTCAGCCTGCTGTCTAGATGTTTCCATCTCATTTTGCAGCTTTTCCAGTTCATCATTCCAGTAGGGTTGTAGTTTTTGCGTGCCCCCCTGTGTATGGTTTTACTAGCAGCATGTAGTATACATCTATTAAATTCATGAGAATCTCATGAAATATACGGAACACAAATCCTTCTGACTATCTTATTGAATTCCTTTAAAAAATCGACGGTTCTCGAATAAACCCAGTTGAAAATTCAATGCACAAGTATGACTCATCTCACTACAGAACATCGATATAGCATTATTGGACGCCTAAAGGCTGGGCATTACAAAATTCAGAAATTTAATGTCGGTAAAAACAATAAAAGGAATTGGAACAACTAATCAAGAACACAAAGAATTAAAGCGAATAACAACCCATATTAAAACGAGCAACAACAAAATATCATATCAATAGATATTACAACACAAACACAGAACTGAGAATAGACAATATCATATAGAGTGTATGGATAAAATCGACTACTTAGGAGCTGGCATCAACGGTGAAGCAGACTGCAAGGTAGAGATACGGAAGAGATTGACAGTGGCATATTGTAAAATAACAGGTCTGAAAACATATGGTAAAATGAATTGTCTTTCCAATGCATTCCCTAAACACCCCTCTGTCGTTGGCGATGAGGCTGGCATTTACCAACGACGTATTAATGTTATCTTTGTCGTCAGCACATTGTCTTCTTGGTCTGCCTTTCCTTTCCGTCCTGGTGATCTACCATCTATTATTTGTCTTTCTAAATAGTCGTATCTCATTATATGACGAAACGGGGTGCAAAGCGGAACCATTGCTCTCGGCGGACCCAGGGTTAGCAGATAACCAAGATCCCAAATGTATCTTCTCGTGGTGCACCCTGGAAAAGGAAATACAGCTGCTCGTGCTGATTGTGGCTAAACCATTTGGCGATTGTGCCCGTGAATTAGGAGGTAGCAGATGGAAAAACAATTGACTGCAAATAGACAGGCAATATATGCGATACGTCTGCGCCAATATATGCTGCAGCACTGTCGACACACAGTGAAGGTAATCAGTCCAGTCTGACATTGGAGGGGCGGCCAATGGAAAAAGACACGAAATGGTAGATATGCATGGCGAGAGACGAAAATACAACATACCGAGTACAATGAAAGGGCAGCACAGCCCAGGGGAGAGCGCCAACTGCAAATAGAACGTGAAATAATTCCAAGGAAATCGGAAATACAAGCTCTGTTAGCTCAAGACAAGCTTATAATTATTATCTGTGCTCCTTACGGGCAGAGACCCATACCCAAACGTAGGCGCATGGCATGAAAAGAAGACCTGGTTCAACTCTAATATCGAGCTTTCCTATACCGGAATCATGCTCGCGAAGAGAAAGGGTTCCGTACCTGATGGCTTAGGTACAAAATGGACAACGAAGGCAGCCCTGGCCCCCAATCTATTATATATTTTTCCTATATCGGATACATGCTTGCAGAGAGAAATGTTTTAGTACCCGATGGGCTAATCACAAATGGGACAAAGTTGTTCAGCTCGATAACATGACTTGCTCCCAAACGCGTGGTGAGATTCGGACTTGCACTAGGGGTTCACGATGTCGGTGAGCGACACCTCGGCAAAGAAGGGGAAAGAGCCCGGGTACAACTCGTCTACTGAGTTCTTCCTTCACCGGGACTAGGTTCAGGGAGGAAAAGGTTCAGTTCCTGATGGGCACAGGCACAGAACTTCTAATTACACGAGGGAAGATCACCGACGGTTGAACACCTCGTGCAAGATAGACACGTACTACAATCGTTTCGGCGAAGTGCCATTATACACCTGCGTGCCCACCGCAACATAGGCAGTCTGTCACTGGCTAGGGAAGCCTACTACCCGAATTTAAGGCATGACGAAAACGGATGTGCTGGACTTCGGATGTCCCGGTCACAAAGTGAACCAACCGAGGCGCAAATAACACAGTTCAACTGCGGAATTTGCAGTACAACGTACTTCACACTCCCAGATAGAATTCACACGATTTATTCATTGTAGTTATACGAGAGAGAAAGAAGACAACGACGCATGACCAAATAGGTGTAGATTTCTTTATGCTGTTAGGTTTAGTAACCAACACTCTGGAGCCTTCAATGCGTTTATAGTATCTGAGTTTTTCCATCTGTTCTTCCATGTTATTCTAAGTATCCTTCTGTAGCATTTCATCTCAAAGACGACGGTCTTTTTCGCTGTTTTGTTTAGGGTCCATGTTCATAGCCGTATGTTGCAACCGTAAAAATAAATGTTCGCAGCATTAGCAGTTTCATTTCTATTATGTTTTTTTTCTCCCATATGTTGATTAATCCATTTGAAATTTCTAGGCACAACTTTCCCGTAGGTTGCCATTACTTTCCTAAACGAACAACCGCTAAGCGAACACCGTAAAGAGAAAACATTCTTTCTAGTCTTTAAATTTGGGCTACAGCCAAAGTAGATGATATACCGTTATATTGAGGCTCTGTTATGGAACATTTGTAGCATGTCATCTATTCAATTACACCTCTAAATGGTAGGTCCCTTCAATAAGCATTACACTAAGCCGAGAGCTGAAGTCTCCTAGGTATGAAAGAAAACTCAGAAAAACAACCCCACTGCAAATACGAAGTAAGAGCTAATTCCTTCAATTCCTGGGATTCTCAAGCATTCAAATTCAATGAAACGAGGCCTCAGTTGCAAAGAAAGAAGTCCAAACCAAATTTAATGCACATCATTTCATTGTTAAAGTCTGAAAGGTTCTTCATACAAAGATTGAAACATTAATTCCCCCCCCCAAAAATGTTGACATATATTTGAAATTTGGTGTCCATTAGTACGGGCAATAATGGTTCCTTTCCCTTTGTATTGCATGAGTATATATATATATATATATATATATGAACCCAAAAAAGCAAGCCCTATACGAAAAATGTGTTACTTTAAAAATTACAACAACAATGACTTTATTATTTTTCAATTTTTAGAAAGAAATGGTTCAGTTTCAAACAAAATTATTTAGTTTACAATAAAATAGTATTCTTGACGTTAACCTATGCTAACTCCCCGCCCTTCCCCTGCCCCTACCTCCAAAATAGGCAGGAAAACATTTTTTCAACCCCTTAACCTTAATATTGACGTAGTGTATGCACATTCACTACGGTGGATCCCTATAAGTAACATGTCTCATTGCTATGTTCACTTACAAATGAGCAAAAATTAGAAGGCAGTAGTGGGTATTTTAACAAGGTCCATCAACGGAAACCTATTCACCTCGCACCTTGAGTCACCACGTTTTACAATTTCTACTAATACATTCAACGTGTTAGAGATGCGGCGTGATCTAGTTCTGAAAACATATTGACAGGAGGTGCGAGAGGAATAGGTGTCATGTTAACGGCATATTGTTTATCCCGTCACTGCCTTCTGATTTTTCTATATAACACTCGTTTGTTCCTATTTATGTTATAGAAAACAGCAATTATCTTCAAACTGTGTATGTGCATCTATATTGGATCAGTTATCTTAGAACAGTATATTTGCATCTATATTGTTTCAGTTATCTTAGAACAGTATATTTGCATCTATATTGTTTCAGGTATCTTAGAACAGTATATTTACATCTTTATTGTTTCAGTTATCTTAGAACAGTATATTTGCTTCTATATTTCTTCAGCTATCTTAGAACAGTATATTTGCATCCATATTGGTTATCTTCGAAAAGTATATTTGCATCTATATTGTTTCAGTAATCGTAGAACTGTATATTTGCATTTATATTGGTTCATTTTTTCTCTTAAGTTTTATTCGCTTCTGTATTGCCTCTTTACGTTTAAGCGTTAGATGAAGTGTTATAACGTCCGTCCCCTGATGTTATCGCGCTCTGTGAGAAACCCTTGTTTAAATAGTGATATATAAACATTGGAACACATACCAATTTCTTAATACTAATTATTATTAAGAAATACCAACCGATTGATGCCGGTGATTGAATTGGAATAAAGAATGGTACCACTGGTGAAGCGTCATGCATGTTGTATAAGGCGGCTAAGAATGTTTAGTATATTATTGAATTTGTCATTCTGAAAAAGTTAACTCATATCATTTATTAATGGCGAAGTTGTGTGGGATGTTAGTGAGTATAAGATGTTAGCTACCTCACATTTAAATATCTCTGCTAATTGAGAGAGGTAGCCATCTCCTCTCCCTCACAATCTTTACTTTCCTGATTAATCCGTTACCCAATTAAGGCTGACTCGAACTAGGAAACACTCATATGCGAAGCCAGCGCAATAACCACTGCACTATCCTGCCACCTCTCATTGTGTACACGGTTATACAGGCGTTACATGCCATTCTGAATTATGCTGTGTAAGTTCGATATGTATGTACACAACTATCATATTCTAGCTGTATGTCACTGCACAATGCATCCCTTGCTGTGGTCTACATTCCTCTAATCTCCCTTACTCTGATAACGAAACGTAGACGAAGAGTAAAGCTAGCCAGATAATCTGTGAAAACTGCCTACCCATTGATTGATAGTTCAACAAAACTCAATGAACATAATTGGGTAATTTAGCAAATTGGTTGCACATTACAGTATATCTAAATCGTACATTTGTAAATATTACAGTAAAATTACTGGCTAAAACAACACACTTGATGAGAAAACGTTTGATTGAAACAGACATTGCTTTATAAAGTAACGCAATGCCATTTTTATCTCAGAAAAACGGATAGACACACGGTAATTTGGTAAATACATGATAATACCATTTTAACAGAGAAAAACAGTGCTGGACATAACGTGATTTCATGAATAGTTAAAAAGAGAAAATAAGAAAACAGTAGTCGGAATTTGAAATAGTTCCTTTCAGCTGAAAATAAGTGCACCTGAACGGCTCTGGTTCTGCTCCCGTCTCAATCCGTATGCATTTTTTTTTATAACTCCTCAGTGTTTTCTATTAATTATTTTCATTTGCCGGTTTTAATTAGTTTAGAAATGATAAGAGTCAATTATTGTTTACCTAAATACGACACCGTGCAGGAGTTGCGAATTAATACAAATTATTATATTTTTATATTAAATTATTATTAAAACATAAATTAAAAATACGGATCAGTCAACAATCAGTTGAATTGAATTGGTAGCATATCCTATTCCAGACATAGTCACAAACCCAGCATGTTTTTGCTGTAGTGATTTTCTAGGGCAATATAAATATGTTCAGTAGTTTGTCAGTGCTTTCTGAAACAATCAATCAATCAAGTGCCATGCCAACTGGCGTAGGCGATCATGTTTCTCCACGACTCTTTGTCTCTGGTGTTGTCAATAAGCTCGGTTGGTGAGCTTCTACTGTGCCACGATACAAGCCCATCTAGTAACTTTTCTCTTTGTCGACCTCTATCTTTTCTCCCTTTGATCTTTCCAGTGGTTATTAAGTGTTCAAGCTGTGTTCTTCTCAGCACATGCCCTAGAAACCTTGATTGTCTGCCTCTAATGTTTGATAGGATTGTTCTCTTTACGCCAGCATCAATGAGAACCTCTGCATTAGTTTTTTGGGCTGTCCATGGTATTTTCATCATTCTTCTCAGAAACCACATTTTGTAGCCTCCAGTTCACTTTGAATTTTCTTGTTTATAAAATATATGCAAAGGAATTTGCTAATTTTAATTACAAAACAGACTAATAACAACAACAAAAGCAGACGACGTTTCGACTGAGTAGTCTCATCGGAACAACACAACAATAACTGAATACTTCACGAAAAGAAAGACACAAAGTATAAAAATAAGATATAAGCAGAGGTTGGTAATAAATTGGTATAATATCTAGAAGAGAGTGAAGACGGAATACAGGTACAAAAAGATAGCAATAACATAAATAGAGAAAATAGCAAGTATGATAAAAGAGTAAATAAAGAAATGGATAGTCTTTTCTAAATATCGAGGTATGTTTACAATTCCGAAAATAAGTAGACTAGAACTAAACATGATAGAAAGCAGAACCATGTCTAGAATTTTATCCTGGTGTGCTTGTCTTTCTTTCTCAATGTCTTCTTATTGTCTCTCATTTATTATCAACTATCGGCTTTGTTTCTCTCTTCTATTCATATTATGTCTCTTTGTGTAATATTCATATTGTCTGTAGTTTGTTTCTTCCTGCTGAAGACTTCCTAATCAAAACGTCGTCTGTTTTTGTAGTTGTTGTTAATATGTTGAGTACTTTAACATTGGGAGCTGCCCTTTCATAGTTCAGTTCTTTTCGTTATATTATGCGGGGATTCTCAGCCTTTACACCTATAGTACTTTCTGTTGTTCCAGATAGTGGAGATTTATTTCAGCGAAACAGTGACATCACTTATCTACTCCAGTCTGAAGCTGTGGTAATAAACAAAATGCAAAGAACGAAGCATGGTCATGTAGTAGGAATGGTAAATGACCGGCATGCAAATACAGTGTATGACATTCTTAAATCGAATTTTTACGAAACTGTATCTTGCAAACCGGCAAAGTATACAATCTTTTCGACAATCCTGTTTTCTGTTTTCCCACGTTAATACCGTACTGCATTGACGTTACCCTTCAGAGGAATGTTATGAGTTGATACGATATACTGAAAACTAACGTCACTGGTCTGACAGAATGAGCTCTCATTGGCACATACACCGGTCATATATATGCAATCCACAAACGTAATTTAAGTGGCAATAACGTAATACAATTTAACATTTAACAACCTGCATTTAACACCGCTCTAAAAGGTCACGTATATATGTATGGCTGTTAACGGTAACTACTCAGAAAAAAATATTAAAATTTATGTCAGAAATATTGTTTTATATACATCAACTACAACCAACATATTATCACAACAGTTGCCGATGCCGTATCTGATATTATCTGAATTGCATTTCCAACACGATCCTCTCATTGTCCAGGGTTGAATTGTGTACCTAAACGTTTTACCTATAAACTGTGCATCAGTTGACGTGTTTATACTTATTCTTCTAGATAATCGTATATAAATTACCTGTCACATATGCTAGTAGAGGTAGAATTAGCAAATCCTCATATTGGAGAGAATCACATCTTCAAACTATGGACACAAGTCATCTCGGGATATAGTATGTCCGAATCATACTCAGAAGCCGTCTCCATGTCAAAGGTTGGCAGCAATGGACATCCGATATTCTAAGTCGTGTGTTTTGGTAGTGTACTCAAGTGTACTCTCCACGTTGAAGATTAGCTGCAATGGACATCCGACATCCTGAGTCTTTTGTCTTGGTAGTGTACTCTACCAAATTGTGTCCTAAGAATGATCATGTTGTTTACCATCAAATTGTATATCGGCCTATCTCTTGGTCTCTGCCCCTCAACTCTACCCCCCCCCCCCAGTAATGATGTCTTTAACAATGTGTCTTGATAGTTATTTCCAGGCGCTCTCATGTATTAAATTCCCATTTAATTTATTGCGTACGTTTCGTCTTTTTCGTCATGTGAAGTGTTGTTATGACATCTTTGTTTTTTGTCTTATTCTGCGAAGTTCTCCCTCTTCACATATATATGTAAATATTCTTCTTCTTCTTTCGTTCACTTCAACAATGTCTATATCTGCAAGTCTGTCTCCTTAATAAAACTTACTGTCTTTTGTAGTTCATACAGTGGCCGATAGAGATTTGATTCCAGTGTTGTTTCCTCTGGCAAATATGTCAGCCTCAGCGTTTCATACTCAGAACAATCAGAACAATCTTGAAGTATATGCTTGGTTTATATATATATATATATATATATATATATAAATATATAATATATATATATATATATATATATATAGCCATCAATGCGGTTATTTAATGTATTGTCCATTATCCATACTTCAGAGCCATACAGTCATGTATACAAAGAAGATGAAGCACCTATGTAAGATTTTACTTGCATTTTAACTACGCATTCTGATTTTCTCACTTCTCATTTTGACTCATTTGATTTCAAATATACCCTCCTTTTAGTTATTCGTCAAGAAATAATGCTTTTTTCTTATGCCCAGAATAGTATATTGGCTTTATTTATTTTTCCTTCAGTAGTTCTTTTGCATAGCTATTTTTTCTTTAGACTATCCATTTATCATGGGAGATACATTTCTCCTTACACAATATGTACCATATTATTTCAGGTCACCCACTTATTGAAGTTATAATTAATGATCTCAATTTTAGGTTTAGAGAAATCAGAGACTTCGTAATACAATGTATGCCAATGAACCAGAAGAACTTACAATAACTAACATTAAAATGAAAGTAAGCATCACTTGCACAAATCACATTAATTTAAAGAAAATTTTGATAATAATTGGTGTCAACTTCATGATAACTTCAAATTAAATGATTAATAATAAATGATAAATGGTAAGATAAATGATAACACATATTCATTTTTATCACAAAATATTATAAGTCAGAGATAATTTTAGTTTACAAAGTCACATGTAACAGTTTATATCTTCTCAAGTCAGAAATACGTTTTGTAATAATGATCTTTTCCTTACTAATTGATATTTAACTTTTGCAATTAAATGGTTTATCACACTAATTGACAATGTCTGTGGAATCATTACATATATCTCATCAATTGTGAAATACGAGTTGCGATTCCTAGCTCTATCTCAATGTATGCCAGATAACTTATGTCATTAATATGTACATCGTAATAAATGCTAGATAACTTGTACCATCACTATTTATATCCAAGCAAGTCCTAAATACTGTTTGTTATCACTACTTCATTCTCAGAAAGTGCTAGATAATGGTGTACATGGTATTTCTGTATCATTAAATGAGAGATAACTATTCACATCACTAGGTGTATCTCAAGTGCTAGACAAATGTTGACTTATTTAGTTCTTTCTCAAGTATTAGATAACGTTTGGCAATACTATTTTAGTTCAATAAGTGTGATACACCACTAGTACTGGCTACGTTTATATCACCGAAGAGTCACCTTAAGTACACAGTGTATAACATCGCGCAGTGGATAAGTCGACGAAGGTGATCCGCTGGCTCAAGAGGGTGCTGCTAATTATCAAACAGATGTGCCAAAATTACCATAAAAATAAACAGACGAAGAAAGAAATTAGAAGCGCAAGATGACTATCAAATGAACAGATTAGACACGTTAGTATGCTAGTCTTCAGAACAGGAGACAACCGACTCCACAGTCACATGTATACATAATTTAAGATTGACAACACAGCCATGTGCACATGTAGATAGGCAGCCGATCATAACTTTCAAATATTTTCAGAATATTAAACGATGAGACAAACACACTGACCTAGCGAAACATCACTGGAAGAAGAAAAAATATATGAAACCTATGTTGCCAAAAAAACACCAATTAAGTTCATAAAAGAGATACAATTTCAGATGCCACGAAAATAGAATAAGAACAATTTACTATATCTGATGAGTCTATATATTTGAATGTTAGGCTGCAATCAGGATAAATTATCTATCTTAGATTAGATATCAATTTTATTTTTACATTTGGTAGTATATCGTTTTCAGGACTTAGCGATCAACCAAACATTTTTCTCTGCACTGATTTTATTGGCAATATCTTACGTCAAGTATGGTATCATTGTTTACTGATATACTTACCGTATATATGTATCATATTAAAGATATGTATAAACTACTATCATAGTGAATATTGTATCTGTTTACCGATGCAGCGGGTGTGACCAAATAGTTGTATTTACTCCTATAACAGATACCGAGCTAGCCTTTTATGTTCATGTTCATATAACAGATACACAGTTAACATACTTCAGATGTATGCAAGTTTAGCAAGGAACATAACATATGGAAGCTACATATATGAGTGTATATCACTGACCGTCCTCAAATTCAGTTATCAAACTGTCCAATGAAGGTGAACAACATGAAGATCTAAATTGGAAAACACTTTGCGACAAAGTTCGTTAGAAACAGATATATCTGCATCAAAATGTTTTAAGTTAGTGGAACTCCATGCGTGTCTGTGTACGACTTGGCCCTGCTGCCATCGCGCGTGTGTTTATAGCTACCCGCTTACTATCCACCACCTCGCTTTCTACGATCCCCAGGGCACCCTAACTGGCGCAAACACTTGGACATTGTTAGATAAATTGACATATATTACCCATGTTCTGTTAGCGATGTTCTGTGATTTTCACGTCAGTTTCATCTATAACTGTCGTATAATTATATATATCACCTTTATTTAGTTAGAGATACAAAGGGTATTCTTTCCCAAGATATGAACTGTTTTTAGGCCTTATATTTTCGTCAATTTAGATTTTTGAAATTACAAAAAAATATACAATTTTTCACTTTCCGTACCTTTATTCGACTTTTTAACATTATAGCTAAAGGTTCAAATATAAAACGATTAAAAATTATTTTCTTAAACATATAACATAAAACATATATAAAGCATATTATTACTTCAGATGGTAGATGTGTCACTGAGAGAAAAAGTCGAACAGCACGCATTCCAGAAGCTGAGGAACATCTAGTATAATAATTCATTATCAATAGAAGTAAGACAGAGCCCATACTGTTATATGGTAGTGAAGCATGGACAATTGACAATATTGCAAGAAAACATCTAGAGGCCACATAGATGTGGTTTTATAGAAGAATGTTGAAAATATCATTGACATCTAAAAAAAAGTAATGCTCTAATTCAACAACTGGTCAACTCAAATATAGAACTTATTAACTGTATTAGAAGACGACAATCACAGTTCCAGTGTCATATCATGAGAAGAGGTAGGCTGGAGAACATCGTAACAACTGGAAAGAACGAGGGTAAGAGAGACAAAGGAAGACGTGAGAGAATGTTGGATGTCCTGAAAGCACGAACTGATGCAGAATCTTCAGAAACTATATTTAAATGTATAACAAAGGACTGTGGAGAGACATGGTCGCCTACGCCAGAAGGCATGGTACCAATGAATAAATGAATGAATATAAAGCATAAAGCATTACACATACAACATATAACATCTATAAACATATTTAAACACGTGTGAATGTTGTGTTAGTTTTAACATATAATGGAAATGGATCTTCTCTCCTTGTCCATATGAAATTACATATGAAATGATGCAAAATATAGAAAGTATGTCCGAAATAGCAGTTGGGGTTACAATCTGAATAATATAAGTTATGCTGGCGATACAATTCTGATGAAGGAAGAGAACACGAATTGCAGGTCCTGTTAGGCAAGGTAGTACAAGAAAGTAAAAACAAAGGCCTCATTCTAAGCATGAAGAAAACAGACTTAATGTTCTTTAAAGAGATACACACCGCCGAAATGAAGTATTATTTTCAATGGTACAAAATTCTATCAAGTGGATAACGTCAAGGATCTTGGCAACATTTTAACATCAGATGTCTAGTACTCCAATGAATTCAAGAACATGACATCACATGCCAAAACAGCATTTAAAAAACAACAACTGAGAAGCATTATATGTAATGGAATAATACCAATGCATACAGGATCTTGAGTGCTACGATGTTATATTTAGCGAGTAATTCTTTATTAATGTGAAGAATGAACAGTAAACACGCGTGCCCAAGATACGCTGGAGACATGTGAGCTGTGGATTTTAAGAAGAATCATGCAAATTCCAAACATCCAAGACACTAATGTAGAAGTCCTAAGAGAGGATAACGTAAAACGACCAATTATAGCACACGTTAGATATAGACAATCAAGATGGTTTGGCCATGTAATGAGAAATGTAAAACTAGAACATATAATAGCCACCAAAAAGATCAAGAGAAAATACAGGGGGGGAAAACAAAAAGTGAATTTATGGATATGTTGTCAATGTGGCACAAAATGAAGTGACCAACTGAACGTATTAACAACACAAGAGTCAGAGAGTTGTGGAGAAGCATAATCGTCTACACCGGTAGGCATGACAGTTGATTGATAATGGAAATAATAACATACAATACCATATGATAGTTTATAATAATATTCTTCTTCTTCTTCTACGTTCGTTCTCAAACTCCTGCAGATTAACAGGATGTAGTCGGGAGAACGGAATGCGTTTTGTCATGGTTCACAGCATTGCTGCCATATCTGCGCCTTTCGGCCCAACACATCCGACTTCAGCATGTTATAATAATATAAATAAGTAAAGTAATTTTCTAGAATACGTGTACACATGGTTGAGTTCTTGTAAAATGTCTTGTATTTTACGTACGCGTCCCTTTATGAGGTACCAAATTTAAATGATGCATAATCAACTCTTTAATGCCGTATTGCGATTAGAGTTCCATCAGTTTTGATAGCTCTGATTTGTCATTTGTTGTAAAAAAATATAAGAATTATACAGAGTTAACGGTGTGTCGCCACACCAAATATGGACACATTTTTTGACAGCTGTCAAAGCATTGCCTATCATTCGGAAATGGTAATAGTTGTTCAATTCTTATTTGTGATCTCTTCCAACAGCAATGCTATTGTGGAGTAAAGATTCTAGAATTCTCCTTTATAAAGGCGCAATAGTCAAGGGAAACATTCACTTTCGAATGTTTGCACTACAACGTCGGAGACTAGTCAACATTTTTTCAATTGCTTAAAAAGTAATTTGATTTCGTTGACCAATTTCACAACCACCTAAACGTCACTTATAATGTTTTGAAAGTGTTTGTTATTTTATTTTCCTCCAGGGCCATAGGCCAGAAACCATAGCCTTCCATTTCTGTCTTTGTGTTGCCAGGTCTTTCAATTGTGGCGTGTTGTTTAGGTTCATTGACATGCTTTCTCTTTTAATGATTCTTCTTAGAGTGTCTCTAGGTCTCCCTCTTCTTCTTACTCCAAGTGGCACCCAATATAGTGGCTGCTGGGAAATTCTTAGGCTGTTCATTCTGAGAACATGGCCGATGGAATTCCAACGCCTTTGTCTAATGAAGGAAGATATATAGGTTTGGTTGCTTTCCTCTCTTATAGTAGTGTTAGATTTAAAGTCACTCCACTTAACATTCAGAATGGTACGTAGGCATTTGTTTTCAAAGGAGTCTAGTCTCTTATCTGTGGCTTTTGTGGCTTTCCAACTTTCGCATCCATATGATAGAATAGGGATGATGTTGGAGTTAAACAACCTGAGTTTTGTGGTGTTTCTTAGTGTGTTTGACGTCCAGATGTTACGTAGTTTTTGACGTCAAGATGTTTTTGAAAGTGTTTATGTATGCAATATGTAAATGTTATGTAAATATTGGCGCAAATATAGTTTTTCTTAAAAAATGTAGTTATTTTCATTAGAAAAAAGTAAGATGTATATTGTTTCCTGCTAGAATACTTTAATATAAAAGTTAATTTTAAATATAGAAAAGGCATCATTATTTGATCAATCGTGATGACCAAGGTCAATCGTGTCATCTTTCCACAGGACAGACGTGTGGTAATCCTAAATTAATGAAACAATTGTAGACAATGTATCCACGTATAAATGAGTGCGTGGCAACGAGTAATGATCATTATAAAATGTATGTATTGTTTTTAAATTACGCGGCTCTTAACAATTTGTCAGTTTGATCATCGCTATTCGCAGGAAATATCAGCAATGTAGTTCTTGAAATTAAATGTATGTGTGCAAATGGGATGTATATCTCACGAGCTGTAATTTATATCGAGACTTCGATTTGAGACCATATCTCAACATTCACGTGTATGCAATGAATAAGAACGCAAAAACTGGTTAGATATTTAGTCAACGTCTAGAGTCCCCTGCAACACTTCATTAGACATGGATTTCGTCAATCTTCTGGTTAGACTCCAGGGTCAAGAGGAAATGTGTGCGCAATGGGCAAGTGCATTCCCCATAAAAGCTGACCAAGAAAATCAAACATTCCAGGGAATAACAAAAAGAAATCAACAACATAGCAATTTTCGTGCATGTATTGTTAGAGTACTTACTCTAGACTCGACAGTACTGATCTCACATCAACAACAAACAGGAAAACCGCTCCTATGGATAGAGCACTATTTATGCTGAACTGTGACCAGAGATATAGATATGAACACAAGTTACTTTTATTCAAGTATAATTAAGTAACATCATAGACTGCTTTGTTTCGATTTCATTGGGGCAAATGTTTTTTTAAATACATCAACAGAAATATATGAGTGAATTATATCACTCCCAGCTCAGTGCTACATGTTGTCGTATTAATACTTGTTGTCTGAGTGAACTATATCACTCCACTTCAATGCGAAATATTGTACTATAAACACGTGTTGCCTTAGGAGAAGACACAGATATGTCTTTTGATTCATTACAGAAGGCAGAATGCCGTATCTCCGTCGTTTACGGGCTCGAAATGGAGCAAAGAATATCAACACGGTTTACATTCCATAGATCTTTTAGACTAAGGAAGTTATGCGGTGATGCTGGCTGTCCCATGAAGTATAGAAGTTACAGTGACGCATAACTCATGATGATAGTGAATGTGTCATACCGAAAGACGCATATGTCTCAGCACCCGTGTAACAACGCAATCGGTTTTTCTTGACTATATGCATTTTACAGTTCATATTTTCTTGTTTAGTTTCAGTTTAATTATTATTCTAAATGGAAATATTCAGTATTGATACCTCTTTAGTTTACTTATGTTTACATTCAGTATTTGGGCAAATAAGGTCCTTCCCCTCCTCGCCACACATTAAAATAGGTAACAACACCCATATAAATATTAATATACAAGAAACAATTGTGCTATATTTTATGCATGTTTTACTTATTATTGTCATCTCAACCTAATTTACATAAAATATTCAGAGAAATTGCGTTATCACGCAATAAAAACATGGTGTAATAGATGGTTTTAAGTATTTTAAATCGCACATATACAATATTTTAGATACACAAAAGACATACCTCTTTGTTAAAGTCCTTCCACTGAGGTCAAAATGAGGGGCTTTGTAAGACGTATACGTGTATATATACATATATATAATTGGTAGGGGAACGTCATGAGATGGAGAGTAAGCAGTCTGTTAGAGTGCACCACCAAGATAACTGACATAGGGTGTAAGAGTTATGTCACAAATAATGAAATTTTAAAGATATCTGCAATCTATTGCTGAAATCATGATATCTATATTTCCTATTTTTGCTTAGATGTAATTATTTCAGAGTGTTACACCTATTATATATAAATGCATGACTCAGAAACACTGATAATGACAAACAACTAGAAAACAGACTTTGTGCATTTGAGATGTGGATATATAGAAGAATACGGAGAACTTCATGGAAAGAGACGGAAAGAAATACAGATACTATAACAACACTTCGTATGACATACGAACTATTAAAGAGCGTAAATATCAAACAAATAAATCATTTTGGACATATTAAAAGATATGATACCTTGCTAAAGAACTTACATAATGGTAAAGTCGATGGGAGGCGAACAAGAGCTATGAAGATGTGTTAGTCACAGATAAATATCACGAGATTGGCAGGTTACAGTCCAGCAGAGTACATAACCAAGACAAAATACAGAGGCCGTTGCAGACGAACTGTGGGTGCGAAGACAGTACTTAATGATGATGAATGATATTAGACTTAAATAAAATAGAACACTCGTCTTACAAAAGTCTGTATCATTAAAGTTGCCAGGAGCAAGCTCACCTGAATATGTTATCTATGCAAGTGAAATGTATCATCTACTGTCACATTGTCAAGAAAGAAAAATATGCAATATAAATGTACGCACATTTTATGTTTAAATTCAATCTACAGTCGAAATATTAATTTTAATTGTTGCATAAATTATAGCATTACTGGTGTTAATCGTGCATGGATTTCTAAACTCCCAAATGTCAACAACTCTCGACCATTATCAAACACCACCCCACCCCCCCCCATTTATTGATATGATTAATGGTTATACACCTCAATAACAATATTCAAAACGGTTCTTATGTCACCGATGTGCTACCAATTATAAACATGGACAACGACAGCACAAGACAAACCTTACCTTTTGACAACTGAAATGGCATACTTACACAGAATCCTAGGAATATCGCTAAGAGACAGTGATAAATGAAGACATTAGACAAAGAACCGGCATCATCACAATCTTGGAATATATTAAGAGAAAACAGATCAAATGGTTTGCACACATCAGCAGACTACCATCAGACAACATTCCACAGCAAGCTATGCAACCTGATAATACAGCCTTATTGTGAAACGCATGATATTATATATATATATATACTGTTTTGAAATAGTCAAAATGCATGTGATCGGTTATTGCACATCAGAGAAGAGTGGTGGGGATTGAGATGGGGTCACTAGGTTTTATTATGTGGCATTGTATATTCCAATAAATTCCAAATACAATGAGGATTTCGCCAGGGGTGTGTCCTATCCCCTCTACGTTTTATTATATATCGACCAAATCCGTAAACTAAAAAGTACCAACGAAGAAGATAACATAAAAGACAAATTGAAAGAACTACTCTTTGTAGTCTACCAAGTACTAATTGCGACATCAGAAGAAACATTGCACGAATATATGAACAGACTCCCACACAACATGTCAAAAATGTCAACATGAAGATTTATATTGGTAAGATATAAATAATGGAAATAGCAAGGAAAGAAAGAAATATCACTACCTCCATCGATAATCAACACTTTAAACAGAAACAGTAATGCAATTACTTAAGAAGCATTATATCGAGTAAAGGTAAAAAGAATAAATAGATACAAAATAGATGCAACAAAACATATCAGATCCTAGAACAGGTGACAGTGTTCGACAGACATAGATTGAATATTCTTTAACTTAGGCTGAACCAACATCCCAGCAATCTGACGCTGTCTACGTGTGCTTGAAATGTGTGGGGGTAGCAGACAAACTGAGATACAATCAAGTACAATTGAAACTAAAGAGCAATGAGTTATATCGTAAATAAACACATTACAAATTCGACATTTCGAATACAAGAAACAAAGTACAAGAACAATTTTATACTGTATGGTCCAACAGGGATATTTCTTCAGAAACACATGCCAATTTTTAACAAAAGCAAATCATAACAATTTTCAAAAACAGGATTACTAGGGCATGTTTTTCTCACCAAGTGAAAATGCGATAGTAAAGCATAATGAGTTAAAAAGGTTACTGAAAACACTTACCTTGTCTATGAATAAAAATATATAAAAAGTATATATATAAAAAACATACAATAAAACCAAACAGGACAATTCTCCACGTATCGGCTCAAATGGAACCTTTTTCAAGAGTCAAACAACAGTAAACACCACAATAATAAACATACTAAATGACTTAGGCTGTCTAAAGCCACGTCTCCAATACATAAAACCACGTCTCCATGACGCAGGATTGGAAACACATCAAGTAAAAGAGAAAATGCGTGCATTCATTATAAACAAACTTTAAAGTGGGAAATTAGAGACAATAAAGATGTGGTTTATGGTGTTTATAATGAATGCAAGAATAATATAAGAAAAAGACCCCTTTTGTCACTTTATCAGACAGGTAGGTTTTAAGAACATAGTCACAACAGGCAAGACTGAAGGGAACAGAGACAGATGGGGAAAACGTGAGAAAGTATTAGTTTGACAACCTAGCAAGGCATGGAAACAACAACGATCCTGATAACAATACTGTGGACAGAGAGCCATGGTCGCCTACTCCAACCAGAATGGCATATGATAATGATTGATGAGTAATGATTGAGGTTTGTGTGGTGGTGGGTAGAGTGGGGTTTGGGAAAGGAAGGATACAAGAAGAATCATCATTTGAAAACGCATGGAATGAATGTGAAAACCAAATATAGACATAAAGAAATATATACAACCACGCCTAAACATACATACAAATGCATACACACACCAAGAGTTAAGAAAATAAATATATAACAAAATAGACACAGATGTGTGAAGGATACCCACACAAAATGCACATGCATGTAAATGTATCTACAACATAGGAAAGTGCTCACACCAGAACAGGCATACATATTGACACAGAATGGAGATACTTGCATTAATTTAAACAAGCGCTCACATAAATACACATATATATATACATAAATATGAACATGCATCCATATAAACACTTTCTCACATAAATAAAAACAATAACATGAACATTCAGCACACATAAAAACATATACATATATTGATATAAATATAAACGTTAGTTCACATAAAGATAATGCTATAACAACTGCATATGTATACATAAAATGTGTCGCCAAAGTAATTGTGTGGATACATAGAACCATGTAAAATAAACTGCATATACAAATAACTATACATGTGTGGGCACCCCATCGAAGAGACAACTACAATAACACCGAGGAAATCAGTCCTAAATATGTAAATGATTGAACAATAACAATATGGCATTCTAATGTACAATTGATGGACTAGATGTACAAAATAATAACATGTTGACATACACAAACGCAAGAAGACATAAAGGAAATATATAGAAGTACGGCAAACACAAAAATAATTACTCACGAAAGTGTACAAAGACAAATAATTACAAGAATCAGTGCAATACGGGAGTAGAGGGTATAAAGAAAAGGTTGGTAACTCAAACAAAACGGTGATTAATGTTCATTTCGTGTGGTTGTAAGACGCCCATATGGTAAATGAGACGATATTACAAGGACTGACGTTGCCGGTCACCGGTATAACAACGTAACAAACTGGTTACAGAGACATCAGAGCTACCATGATGTGACGGGCTGTTATAAATGATTAGCCACTGGGGAGTCACGATGATTCGTGATATCTCTCAAATATTCGGCGAATCTATCAGCTAAACGTCTACCAGTTTCACCAATATACTTCATATCACAACGCTTACATATGATAGAGTATATTAAATTACGGGACAAACATGAAATAGAATCCTTCATATCAAAGTTTGATTTAGGAAACTGTAACATGGGAGTGAGAATAACAAAAAGGGCAAGTCAAACAATTTCGATGACAAGTGACAGTTCCTAGTTGACACTGCAGAAGTGCGCAGACGAGAATGAACTAAGAGATCCCGAAGGTTTCTGTCCCTCCAAAAAGCGACTAGCGGAAGAGAGGGAAATGCAGGACTGGAGATGTGATCTAAATGGAGGATAGAGAAATGTCGTAATAGGATACGTAGTGCCGGCATATTATGAGGATGAAAATGCGATAGGTAGTCCTCAGGTTCGATTTCCAATTTA
>CM067298.1:53856544-54010811 GCA_034231615.1 Meghimatium bilineatum
GTGCGTGCGTGGGTGTATATATATATATATGTGATGTTTGTCCGTCGTAATCGACGATGGCCAAACTAAACCAAAAACAAAAATGACAAATTAGCTAGTCTCGCCACCACAACAGATAGTCAGCTTATGGAGCGAGCAGATATACTCACTGCTTTTCGTGAGTCATCACGATCAGAGGATTTTGACATCAATAAGCATGGGTCAATATCAAGAATGCGAGAATTGGGTGTGAGGATTGGTGTGGCCCGAAGAGATCCCTTAACAAAGATTTCAAAAAGAGTAGTGAACCAACATAGAACCGGAACCATCAGCCGTTTTACCCTGAGAGATTTACTGAAGCGGAGATCTGAGCACCTATGGACTTGTCCGGTGTGCGAAGAGGATAATCAATATACCTAATAATATTTTTTTACGTTCACCGTTTTCTTCTGCATGGTGTAATTTAATCGGCATTTCCCAAAAGCTGAGAGTGTGTACCATATCTCCGCACCATAAACACGCCATCGTGTACTGCATTAATACAAATGCAATAAATATTTATGATGAAGAAGGATAATTGTTCTATAACTCGCTTTTTTATACAATACAGAATATCATTTATACATTCTTGAAAGTAAGTAATGGTTCATTATTTATCATATTTACTAGATATATTCATTGACCATTATACTCATATCACATAGCAATTACAATACTGAATACTGTATGCATAGGCCTATAGTTATCCAACAATTTTTATCTTCGGCAATATGAATAATATTAAAATTAAAGAAATCGTGATGGTCTAAGTTTTATGTTTGTTATCAATATTTTATGTTTTTCGCTGCTTTTTCCAACTTCTACTGTCTCTTGCCGGATTGATTTTTGAAAAGGTAACCATGCCGAAACAACCTTTGAAAGCACATTTCCTTGTGCTGTTTTGCCACACTGGTCGAATCTGAGTGACAGATTCCCACGATGTGGCGTTTGGTGCTGAAACTATTTAGAGAGACTTTTAAGGGCTTTTAATATGTCTTCAGTACACCGTCTGTTGTTCTACGTTAAGGAGCTCTCCATATATGTATACATATATATATATATACTGTTATGTGCACCTCATTTAAATCTCCATTAGCATTTAATGAATGCATGAAATTTGACTGTAGTGAGGAACTCAGTAGCAGGTACTTTAACTTGTCGATGTAATCTAAGTTTCCAGATACAGCCTATAATATACACAAGAGAGCTATTGGCCTGCTTATTGATGGATTAGCGTTTTGTCTCTAATTTTTTTTTCCATTATTGAGATTGTCGCAATTATTTTTCACTAATAGGAATGTAATATAAATTACCAATTCTGTTTCAGTAAATACGTGATTAGAGAACGTTAGACAACTTTAGGAACATGCCTGCATGTGTATAAATGCTTCTAAATATTTTATCATTATATTTGATTTATAAATACTAGTATATATTAGCAAAGTAAGAAGTAGAAAGAACTGAAATATCACATATCAACACATGACTGTGACTGAGTCTGTATACACTCGAATGGTTGCTGTAGCGGAGAGCGGGACACGCAATGGCATGTTATATGACTATGTAGAACACGCCGTCTGCTATGCTAGTTTATAATTAAGAAACAAGAAGAAAGTAAGAAATAGTACAAATGTGTACACATTTCAAACGCACATAAATAGGTGTACTGAAAAATAGATAGATGCACAGGTCTGACACATATGCAGACATGCATTTCGTGTATACCTATATGACCAGATAAATACATATATCACACATATTTATGCAGACAGAAGACTTCAAGTGTATCACAAAACAGCGTATGTATTGTGAATTCCTAAGGGAAAACAACTGAAAGGTGGGCAGAAGGCATCAAGTACTCTCTTAGAATACCTTTAAGATTCCAGGTTCTTAAAATATATCTGTAGAAGCTCCAGAATCAATAGTCCGTCTGTTGTGTTCAAGTGAAACATTTTTTGAAAAAAAATAATTTGTGTTCTACGTAAGTATTAGTGAGGACCAATAGAGACAGATTATGGTTGGGACAGGGAGAAGATATCATCGGCCACGTATATAACCCTTTTTGCATTGATTATGGGAATGCTTCATACCCAGTTCCTTATCTGTGGCCATCGCACTTGATAGAAGCTGCAGAGACAAAAATACGACGCGGTGGATGCACAAGTTTGGACACTTATCAACGATAACACTGCAGAGGATGATGTAAAAAAGTAAAGTAGCCCATAACATTTATTAACGCCGTTGGGGTATGAGATGTTAGTTATCTCACTTTTCAGAGATTCTGCAAATGAGGGTGGTAGCCATCTCCTCTCCCTCGCAGTCTTTACTTCCCGGATTAATCTGGTACCCATTTAAGGCTGGGTCAACCCGAGAGCCGTTGCGATCTGAAAAACATTTCCGCCTCAACTGGGGAATGAACCTAGGGCCACTCATATGCTAAGCCAGTGCGCTAAAGCGGCTTTCATGATGTAATAATCAACAATGATCGAACAGTCGTTCGTCATCACTGCTGTGCTACTTTTCTACACGATCCGGTGGGAAAACTGTCAAGGAATCCAACTGGCCATTACTACAACAACGAGCAGTCTTACAATGGGAACAAAATCTACGACATTGGCACCGTCGTGACTGATGTTATAGTAGTACTCTCATGCAATCGTAATGAGTAACACAATAAACATGATCTGCAAAGTTTGAAGCTGAAGATGTCCGCGCCAATGGGTGCATTTTTTGTCACAAAATATAATTAGAAAGAGTACCTTTATATTGGTGTCACGAGAGCGGGTGTTTTAAGGTAATAAGCGAGCTGATAAATTGGCGAGCATGTCCACAGTTTTAATAGGTAGATCAACTGATCGATGTGACACAGTCAATGTGTTGATAGAAATCGCGTCATAAGATTTTCAAATGTGTGAATTGTAGTCGCTCTCTAAACTGTGCGAGATTAGTGTACAAATAATAATAGCCAGTATGGAGAAACATAAATAGATCTACGAACATATTGTTCAATCAGCATCGAACTGGATATTTCACACGATACACTCTGATTGATTTTCTGAGAGGGTTATCGCACTGGATATTTCACACGATACACTCTGATTGATTTATTGAGACGGTTATGACACTTGATATTTCACACGATACACTATGATTGATTTATTGAGACGGTTATCGCACTTGATATTTCAAACGAAACACTAGGATTGATTTATTGAGACGATTATCGGATTACTTATTAACTTATGCGTGGATGATAACCTGCAGTCCTACACACATCTTTACTGAGATGCACACTGTGGCGTGTCGACATTGGTCTTCGCATCGCTGAGAAGTATCATATCTATGAGGAACAGATATCTTCATGCCTGAAAAGACACAACAACAAACGAACAGTTGTTCGACGCTGACCAGAAGCGCCCAAAATAGTGAAGGGGATTACTTCAGTCATCTGCACACACCATAGCGACGCATGAACACAGTATACGTAACTATTAATGTCATCGTCGGCTACGTTCTATTGTTATTATATTATGCAGATCGACATGCATATATGTGAATGTAAATCGATCATGCATCGTAATAATGGAATATATATGTATGCATATATATGCGGAGCCACGTAGCGCTGTGGTTAGCGTATGGCTTCGCAAATAGCGAAGTACTGGTTTCACATATGAGTGGTCTGGGTTCATTCCCCAGTTTGGGCGGAACGTTTTTTTTCAGTTCGCAACGGCTCCCGAGTTGACCAGCCTTAAATGGGTACCGGATTAATCCGGACAGTACATCCTGCGAGGGAGAGGAGATGGCTACCGCCCTCATTTGCAGAGTCACTGAAATGTGAGATTGCTAACATCTCACACCCAACCGTTATTAATAAATGATATCGCTTATTTTATTATATATATATATATATATATATATATATATATATATATATATATATATATATATATATATATATATATATATATATATATATATATATATATATATATATATATATATATATATATATATATATATATATATATATATATAAAGCGGTGCAACTTCGAAGGGACAATCGTACACTTTTACAATTGCTGGTCGCTAAAACAGAGGTCTTAAAATTGGAGTAAATTTATGGTGGCTAAAGTGGGCTCAACGCTAAGATAACAATTTTTGTTTTATACATTATGTATATGTATGTGTTTATATGTGGTAATATATCATCTGCGCATTAATGTTGATTGTGTTATTTTCACGCAGCTCAGCAGAAAGAAGAATGGCGAGCAGTATTAAGGGCTCGAGTAGGGCCTCGTAAGTTTATTTATCTAGCCATATCTAACATGTGTTTTCAGACTTTCAGCTGAAATTGTTTAATCTGTGTGTGACATGACATGTCATCAGATTGCCTACATATTTGATTGTACCAAGTATACATCATACGATTGCCTACATATTTGTTTGTACCAAGTATACATCATGCGATTGCTTACATATTTGTTTGTACTAAGTATACATCATACAATTGCCTACATATTTGTTTGTACCAAGTATGCATATTACGATTGCCTACATATTTGTTTGTACCAAGTATGCATCATACGATTGCCTACATATTTATTTGTACCAAGTATACATCATATGATTGCTTACATATTTGTTTGTACCAAGTATACATCATACGATTGCCTACATATTTGTTTGTATACCTACATTGGGATCTTCTTCTGCGTTCGTTCTCAAACTCCTGCAGATTAGCAGAATGCAGTCCATAGAACGGAATGTGTTGTGTCATGATTTACAACATAGCTGCGATATATGCACCTTTCGGCCTGACACATCCGATTTCAGCATGGCTTTTGTTTGCTGACCCTATATGGGATGGGACAGCCAACCCCATCCCATAACCTCCTTAGTCGCCTTTACGACATGTATGGAAGGTAAACAGTGTTGCTATTCTTTGCTCCCCTTTCGGGCCCGGGTAACACATGGGTGACATTGGTATATAATGATGAAGACAAACACTATCCACCCGGCGTAAGATCCAGCACATTTGATGGCAGTATAACAAGAATAGCAAGCAGGGATGGTGATGATGATAGTGCTATCGACCTGGCATTGGTGTCATCGGTTTCTATGGCTATTTACAAATAGGATGTGCTGGGGCATCATGGCAGTGACCACCTCGCAAATGTTGTGCTCTTGAAAAAAGGAAAAAATAAGCGATCAGGTCAAAGATCTGGTCCTTTAAGTATGATGGCAGAGGAGTTGATATTGTGAGCAGAATACGACAAAAGAAACGTCGTATTTATATCTGTTATTCGCTGCACACTGTTCTGTTCGTCCTCGGTTAGTATTCCTTTCACATGGGTCTGAATGTATATTGGCATTCCATGGCTTTCTCACCTCGGGGTTTGTTCTGGTACAGACCTTAAGGGGCTGTCAACTTCAGTTAGGTCTGTAAGTTGTCTACGGAGTCGTTTAGCTTGGTGGATAAAGCTGCTCCTTTTCAGTCACCCCATTGCTAGATTTTGGAATCTTTCCTTCATTGGATGACTTGGCATACACTGAAACTTTTCTGCTTGAATTAGTACTTTTGTGTCTCTGCGTTCGCCAAGTGTTTTCATTCTTTCCATTTTCTGCATCTCTGCTATGGGTGTTGATTTCATTGCTCCCAACATTATTCTAAGTGCCTAGTTTTGCACTTTATCTAGATCTTGTAATGTGGTGTTTGATGCAGGACACCACGCAGCTGAACCATATTCCAGGTGTGGTCTTATGCCTTGCTGGTAAACTTTACTGAATATATTTCCACTGGCTCCCCATGTGGTTCCACTTAGTTTTCTCAGGATAGCTAACTTCCTCCTGACTTTTGTTGTTGCTTTGTTTATGTGCTGCTTCCATGTCAGCATATCATCAAAAGTAACTCCGTGGTATGTTGGTTGTTTGTCTTCTTTCAAGAGCTCTCCGTCTATATTGATATGACCAGCTTTTTGTTTTGGTAAGAGGGTAAAGAGTGTAGTGCTGCACTTATCTGTGTTAATGCTGACGCACCATCTATTTGCCCATAAGGTTAGGCATCGATAGCTCTTTGTATTTGTTTAGTGGCCACTGTCGCATGTTCTTCCGTGCACCAGATCACCAGGTCGTCAGCATACATTGCCACGTTGATCCCATGTGGTAGTTCAGCAACTAGGTCATTGATGTAACCAAGAAAAGTGTGGGTGACAGGACTCCTCCCTGGGGGGACTCCATGACGCAGTAGAACTTTCTTGCTCTTGCGACCATCTAATTGTACCCTGTCTCTTCTATTATGCAGGTATGCTTTTACACATTTGTACATTCTTGAGCTAACCCTGCAGTTTCGCAATTTCCTTAGGAGCCCTTCTTTCCAGACCTTATCAAATGCTTTTGTGAGGTCTATCCATGCTACTAGTACCAGTTTCTTATCTTGGAAGGCATCCTAAATCTCTTGGGAGAGGTAAGTTGCCAGATCTTCAGTAGAGTAGCACTGTCTGAAACCTGCTTGCTGTGATACAAGAAGGTTTTCACTTTCAAGGTACCACTGCATCCTGCATTGATAAAATGCTTTCCATTGTTTTACATAGACAGCTTGTGAGGCTGATGGGCCTGTAGTTGGAGACTGTGTTGCCATCTTTTCCTGATTTCAGGAGTGGTATTATTGCTTCTCTCCACGCCTGTGGTACATTACCTGTGGACCAGCTTGTGTTAAAGATCTGCAGTAGCTTTTTGCTCTTGCTGCAATTCCCAGGTTTCTAATCATTTCATTGGACACTCCATCATCTCCAGGGGACTTTTTCATTTTCAATTTGGATATTGCATGCTCCAGTTCTCTCATTGTGATTGGTGCCTCAATGACTTCAGGTATAGGTTCGCCTTCTCCAATGTTTTGCTGGTTCTCTCGAACCTCCTGTTGTTTGTCTGGGCTGACTTTGACGCTATTGTCTTCTGCAAAGGAATCTGCAAATTAATCAGCTACATGTTTACCTGTTAAATGTTTCTATCTTTATAAAGTGTGATCCTGGTATTTCTCCCTGTACCTTCATCATGTAGTTGTTTTACAATTTTCCATAATGTCCTAGTATCTCTTTCTAGATTCAGCGACTCTGTTTTTTTCTTTCCAGCTGCTCCGTCTGGCTTGTAACTTTGCTCTTTGAAATTTAGCCTTTGTTTGCTAATATTTGTTGTGCTGTTCTTGGCTAGGTCTGTTCTCAACCTGCTGTCTAGATTTTTCCATCTCATTGTGCAGCTTTTCCAGTTCATCATTCCAGTAGGGTTTGTAGTTTTTGCGTGCCCCCTGGGTATCGTTTTACTAGCAGCAAGTAGTATACATCTATTAAATTCACTCACTGCTCTATTGATATCTTTGTCCAAGTTCATGTCCTTAGCTAGAACACTGGTTAAATGCTGGTACATTTTCCAGTCTGCCCTTTTATAGTTCCACCTAGTGAGCGTGCTGCTGTCCTTGGTAAATTCATTGTGGATTTCCAGAAATACTGGTCTGTGGTCACTACCTCCAAGCTGCTTTCCAACGACACGTGTGATGTTCCATTCCAAGCCTGGTGAGTGGAATGCCAGGTCTGGTGTAGAGGTGGTGTGCCATGCTCTCGAGTAGAAGGTTGGTAGTCTGCTGGCTGGTTAATAAGGATGCGATTATTTTCATCCTGCCAGCTCTCAAGTTCCTCACCTCTCTTGTCGATATGAACGTAGCCCCGGCTATGAGAGTGGCTGTTTAAGTCACCACACAACATACGTCTCTCTTTGTCTGGAATTGTGTCTAGTGCCAATGGTTTATCATTTGGGCAGTAGTAGTTCAGGAGATGGAATTATGCACTGTCTGTTTTTAGGTGGAGCATCTGGTATTCTGCCCCTTCCATATATACTTCCATCTGACATGCGCTGATATTGTTTTTAACATGTGTCAGTATTCCACCCTTTCGCCTGTCCTTTCTGTCAGATCGGTATCACTGGTAGCATCTGATTTTGAAGGCTATGTCGCTGATGATGTGTGTTTCTTGGATACAGCATATGTTAACTTGTTCTTCACTGAGGACATTTTCAATTTCCAATTTTTTGCTGTATCCATCTCTTTTACTGTTGACACCCTCAGCATTCAGTGCATTATTTTTATTTTTCGTTTGTTTGTTTGGCCAGTAGCTCTATTCCCATGCCTCCTGGCTCCTCGGGGCAATTGAGAAGGACTTCCAGTAACTGAGGTTGGGCCCTTTCGAGGTATAGGGCCCGGCACCGTCTCTGCCTGAACTTCCGCCACAGGGCAGGCACCATAACTATTTATAAATACAGACATGTTTCCATTGTGTTTTGTGCATGGAATCCTGATTATATGTGCGCCTTTTGGCTGGATGCCTCCGTCTTCAGCACTCTGCTTACTTGAGGCGGACTATGGTCCTGCTCGAGTGGGACTGCCCGACCAGTCTTAGTTTCCACCTCCTGATGGCTGAACTAAGCCCCATCACCTCTGCACGGTGCTGGTCTCGATGGGGATACATCATACGATTGCCTAAATATTTGTTTGTACCAAGTATACATCATACGATTGCCTACATATTTGTTTGTACCAAGTATGCATCATACGATTGCCTACATATTTGTTTGTACCAAGTACTGCATATTACGATTGCCTACATATGTGTTTGTACCAAGTATGCATCATACGATTGCCTACATATTTGTTTGTACCAAGTATACATCATACAATTGCCTACATATTTGTTTGTACCAAGTATGGCATATTACGATTGCCTACATATTTGTTTGTACCAAGTATGCATCATACGATTGCCTACATATTTATTTGTACAAGTATACATCATATGATTGCCTACATATTTGTTTGTATACCTACATTGGGATCTTCTTCTGCGTTCGTTCTCAAACTCTGCAGATTAGCAGAATGCAGTCCATAGAACGGAATGTGTTGTGTCATGATTTACAACATAGCTGCGATATATGCACCTTTCGGCCTGACACATCCGATTTCAGCATGGCTTTTGTTTGCTGACCCTATACGGGATGGGACAGCCAACCCCATCCATAACCTCCTTAGTCGCCTTTTACGACATGTATGGAAGGTAAACAGTGTTGCTATTCTTTGCTGCCCTTTCGGGCCCGGGTAACACATGGGTGACATTGGGATACAATGATGAAGACAAACACTATCCACCCGGCGTAAGATCCAGCACATGTGATGGCAGTATAACAAGAATAGCAAGCAGGGATGGTGATGATGATAGTGCTATCGACCTGGCATTGGTGTCATCGGTTTCTATGGCTATTTACAAATAGGATGTGCTGGGGCATCATGGCAGTGACCACCTCCCAAATGTTGTGCTCGTGAAAAAAGGCAAAAATAAGCCGATCAGGTCAAAAATCTGGTCCTTTAAGTATGATGGCAGAGGAGTTGATATTGTGAGCAGAATACGACAAGAGAAACGTAGAGCTCAAGATGTAGGAAATCAGGTGTGGGATAAGCCCCCCACCCTGGTGGAACGAAGAGGTGCAACGGGCATGGAGCGAGAAACGGAAAGCATTAGCACTATGTCAGAGTGAAAGGAAACTTGTTGCGGCTCAGCCCATGGAGGTCGCACAATGTAAACGGAAGAACGATATCTTAGTCCAAACATTCAAAGATATTGAAAAGTCAGCAAAGGCGTCAAAATGGAACGAATTTTGCCAGGAGATCCACGTGAAAAGACATAAACATTGTTCTGGCGTTTACACAAATCCATGAATGGTATGACAATAAGCGTGGCAATTGCCGATTTCCGGAGCGAGGATACGGTCTGGCAGCAGACGGACGAGACTAAAGATGTAGCGTTTTTGGCACACTACACCGCACAAATTTGTCAGACAAATGTGGTGGCATATCAAGAAATCAGGAAAACTATTGCAGATACATGTAAGAACTTCAGCATGGAAAGACATATGATAATAGCAGTTGAAGAAATCAGGAAGGCGCTGAAAAGTACAAAAACACAGCACCAGGACCAGTTGGCATTAGATACAGCGACATTAGTCGGAGAGCGGATGAGGAGTTGGGAGAGTTGGCGGACATGTTCAATAATAGCGTTCTAAAGGGTACAATAAAAGAAGATTGGTTGCACAGCTATTTAGTTCCACTACCCAAACCTGGGAAGGACCACACCAGTATACAAGTCCAAAGAATAATAACAATGCAGAATACGATAGGCAAGCTTTTGGAAAGAATTTTGGCTTGGAAGGTGTCGTGTTATCTTGAGAGATATAAGTGTTTGCCAACATTGTTAGGAGGGTATCGCCCAGGAAAGAAAACATGGCAGAATGCAGCCATATTTGCGCAGGATGTTTTTGAGGGGTTCGATTCGCGCATGCAGACATGTACGGTCGCAATAGATCGTTAGGATGCGTACAGTAGGGTGTCTTTGGATATCCTGATGTACCATCTGTTACATCTTGCAGTAAATCCGTTTGTCGTGCGGTGGGATGATGCCGCCCTTACCTACAAAATAGTAGTTCTCAAGTGTGGTAACTTGACATCGGCACGAACAGTTATTAGCCCTGGTCTGCCACAAGGATCGTCTCCATCTCCTGTACTTTTCGATGTATACACAGTACATATCGCTGGCAATGAAATATCTTAGGTGCTGGCAGAACCATGTCATACACCGATGATATCCTGATGCATAGACAGGGCAGAAGTCGAGAATAGTGCGTCGTGGAACTTTTGAAGGTATTGGACATATTGACAAATTGGTGTCGAGAAACTGGAGCAGTGGTTAATCCTTCTAATGCATTCGTGACGTGGTTTTCCTTGAACAATACCCATGTCACAAGTTTCGTTGTCAGGGACTTACCAATATAGGGTAACCATGCAGTGGATACCCTCTCACTGTGGAATACCAAGAAATTAAAAAGCAGACCAACTGGCTAAGGAAGGTGCTGCCGAAGACCAACCAGATATACCAATCACCTACCATCAGAAAAAAACAGATGATCAAGTCAATAAGAAAGCCACAAACACCAACACAAGATGACTATCATATTATGAACAGACCAGAACAAGTTATAATTCTACGTCTCAGAACAGGACACAACCGACTCCGCAGTCACATGTATACAAAGTTCATGATTGGCAACACGGCCATGTGTACATGTGGACAGGCAGCACAGAGTGCCAAACATATACTTCAAGAGTGTTCTGAGCATGAAACGCTGAGGCAGACATATTGGCCAGAGGAAACAACACTGGAATCAAAACTCTATGGGACACTGTATGAACTACAAAAGACAGTGAGTTTTATTAAGGAGACAGAATTACAGATATAGACATGTTTCAAGTGAACGAAAGAAGAAGAAGAAGAAGAAGTTGTCAGGGAAATGTTTGGAAAGAACTAGCACAATGCGATATCTGGGTGTGTTTTTGACAGAAGTCTGGGTTTTAGGGAACATGTTGAACACGTTATCATAAGGGCAGGCAAAGGCTTAGTAGCAATGACGTTTGTGGCTACTGAGCAGTGTGAGCAGAGGTTGTTATTTCTTTTGTACCAGGGTGTGGTTGTGGATGTGGTGGAATATGCACCGACAAATTTGTTGCCTCTTAGCCAAACTCGGATGTAAAGATCGCCCGTGGCTTAACGGGCCCGAAAGGGGAGCAAATAATAGCTACACTTTTTACCGTCCACGAATGTCGTAAAAGGCGACTAAGGAGGTTATGGGATGGAGTTGGCTGTCCCATCCCATATAGGGTCAGTGACCCAAAGCCATGCTGAAGTCGGATATGTCAGGCCGAAAGGCGCAGATATCGCAGCAATGATGTAAACCATGACACAGCGCATTCCGTTCTCCGGACTGCATCCTGCTAATCTGCAGGAGTTTGAGAACGAACGCAGAAGAAGAAGAAGAAGATCGAAATACTGGTTAGAATTCAGAATGCAGCAATGCGTATCATTCTTGGGTGCACAAGTGACACATCGACAAGAGATATGTGATACCTACTTGACTGTCCAACAGCTGAGAATAGATTACAGTAATGCCGTGCACGTACGTACCTTCAAAGACATGCAGTTAAGGAACACCCATTGCATTCCAAAATATATAAAGTTAAAGGTAGAAGGCAAGAGAGGGAGGTCGTGGATGAGACGTGTTGATGTTGTCATACACAGCGTGTGCAGATTGCAGGATATGGCAGCAGGTACGGAACGGATAAGTCTACCCACAGATTTCGAAACATTTTTGAGATTAGTAATATTACTTAGCATAACATTCAGAGAATGGTATCCCACAGCTATGGAAAAGAAGTGTAGGCTTTGATCAGTGAGGATATCAAAGAGGGCGACGTGATTATTAAGAAAAAAGTAAAGTAACCCTTGGCATTTATTAATGCCGCAGGGGTGCGAGATGTTAGCGATCTCACATTTCAGAGGCTCTGCAAATGAGGGCGGTAGCCATCTCCTCTCCCTCACAGTCTTTACTTCCCGGATTAATTCAGTACCCATTTAAGGCTGGGTCGACCCGGGAGCCGTTGCGATCTGAAATACATGTCCGCCTCAACTGGGGAATGAACCCAGGGCCACTCATATGCGAAGCCAGTGCGCTAACCACTGCGCCAACGCGGCGATGTAATTATATACACTGATGGATCTGTGGTTAGACATGTTCGCAGTGCTTGGGCCTTCACAGTTCAATGCGCATGTCATGTTAAACGATCAGGAAGGAGAGTGATGCCTTTGCGATCACTACGAGTAGCATAACCACGGAGACTATGGCGGTGACCATGGCATTTGAGTGGGTATGCGCACAGAAATAACGTAGGTCTGCATTGTGACTCTACGAGTATGATTAGGAAGGCACATGTGGGTCTCGTTCACAAACAGTGGATCGAAGCCTTGAGAAAGGCGAAGCTGAAAGTGGTAACATTTATTTTCTTGCCGGGACATGTTGGTGTTCGAGGCAATGAAAGAGCGGATCAACTGGCGTTATGCGCGATTTTGACACAGGGTGATGGGGAAAACGACCGAGCTGACGTTTTGAACTCCTTAAAAGATATCTCGCGCAAGAGTGAGACTGATGCAGATGATGATTCCTTTTCAATGGCCAGGATTAAAGATCAGGGATTGAAATGCGATGTTGCTAGAGGTGAACATTTTGGATGGCGCAGAAGAATGATGGTCAACCAGTATAGGACCGGTACTGTCAGCAACAGTGTAATGGCGGATACACTCAAGGAGATATCGGATCAACTATGGAGATGTCCAGTTTGCAGTGATGGTGATCCGACGACTAATTAACTAACTAACTATCTAATTAACTAACTAACTAACTAACTAACTAACTAACACCTACATTTTTCGTTATAGCAGGTATGCATCATGTGATTGCCTACATATTTGTTTGTAATATCTAAACAACATCGGATTGCCTACATATTTGTCTGTAATATCTAAACAACATCTGGTTGCCCACATATTTTTCTGTAATATCTAAACATCACCTGATTGCCTACATATTTGTCTGTAACGTGTAAACATCACCTGATTGCCTACATATTGTTTTCTTAACATGTATACATCATCTGATTATTCAGTTCCCTATGGGACATAAATCTGGGATTGTCGCTCTCCACCGATTTACACCGGGTGCCTCTTGTTTGTCTTCAACATTTGATCCCATTTGATGTGGTCAACTTTTATATTGTTTTTCGCTAAGTGCTTTGTTCAGTCTTCCAAAACACCGCATTTCTTACAGCTTCCAGTCAAGCAGGTTAATGAATGATATCGTGGCGTATTTCTAATAATGTATCATATTGATCCACATTTTCTATAGTTGTTGTATCTTCACTGAGCTCGAGAACGCGTTGCTCTCAAATGCGTGGTGTGAGACTCGAACTTGGACAAGGGGTATACGATGTCGGTGAATGACATCTCGGCTAAGATGGCGAAAGAGCCAGGGTCCTACTCCTCTGTTGAGTTCTTCCCAATAAGGAACCAGGCTCACGGATGAGAAACGGTTCAGTACCCAATGGGCAAAGCACGTCCACTTACACGAGGCAGGTTCATAGACAGTGGAACACCTCGTGCGAGTCAGACGAAAGCAAAAATCGTCTGGGCGAAGAATCGCCACTACGCGTGCCTGGAGACAGATATAGAGGCTGTCACAGGCTAAGGGTAGCCCACCCGAATTGTCAATGCATGCCGAAATCGGATGTGCTAGGCCTACAAGGCACATAACGATGGCACAACGAAATCACGCTCCCGGCGGAAATCGCACGGATATCCGTGATGGTTACAATAGAGCGAACGCAAAACAAACAAACAAACATCTTCACTGTGCAATGTGGTATTATTTTCCAGTTATCATCGTTTTACATGTCTTTTGAGTGATTATCAAGCCATCACTACCCTTTGTTTCTGCAAAAATTGTCAGTACACTTATAAGACATTTGTGGTGCACACTATTGTGTCATATATTCGCCAGCATGTGGTGTTTTGTTCGTATATTTCAGCAGTTAGCATATATCATACAAATGCCATCAAATGTGGCATATATAGCAGTATCTTGTGTACTTTAAATAACTTCATATTTTCGTTCTGTAAATCGGTGGTTCAACGAGAACCATGTGGCAATTCTAGAGGCAACATAGACTTACATAGGAGCCATGGAGAACTATTTTGAAATTTGGGAACTACAGGCCTGTCTAGAAGTGATATATTGAATGTAACCATGTGAATGATACATTTCTATACGCATTAAAATTCTTGGTAATATGTGAAAACTCGCAACACATTTTTTTTGCTATTATAAACTACAGTTACGTCAAGTGCTACGGAAGGAAAAGTGTCTCAAACGAGCGACATGGACACAAAGAGTTTGAGAACCAATGCTCTACATCATATGTACATTATTAATGTTTTCAACAGCTGGAAGTTGGTCAAATGCCGTCTCCACAGGAATTAGATACAATGAATTTGCATTTAATTCCTGTATCTTTAATTGTCATAAAATTCGTACATTCTGCTATGTTGTACTGCTGTATGATTCCCTCCCATTTGTATCATGGCCTGCATCAAGCTCGGCGAACCTCCTCCCAGTACCTCTTTGTTTTCTAACTGTATACTTGACAAAGACTCATGTTACCTAATGTGCTTTAACTATTTTCAAAACTGTTTGTTTTATACTATTACAAATAGTATCATTATTATAAATAATCATATTCCTGCTGTTATATCTACCATTTACATGCTTCTTTCGTAGATCTAGAATTCGATTAGACCTGCAGATTTCTATCTATTATATTCCCTCTTTTTAAAAATATCATACCGATATCCGTGGAGCGTTACTTTCAGACTTGTTTCTTTGAGGCAATATGTTTCCTCGGAATCTCATATTCCATACATGTTTGATGGTTGTGCTCTGCTGTCTGAGGTTGCTGTCACGTTTGCACATGTCTGTTTTGTCAATCTTGAATCTATCATACATGTTTCTGCCTACTCGTGTTATGTTGTCGTGTTCTAATGCGTTAAATACAGCCTTGTTCAGGTCTCTGTATAATTTGGTAGTCATCGTATACTTGTGCTCCTGGATTTCTTGTTGATTAATTCATGTTGCAGATTCAATACATTTCACATGAAAGTGAAAGTGCCACTTCCGTACAATCACGTTTCCACAACGTGTCCTCAGAAATGTTGTAAACATCATATGGCAAGACATGATTCACGATACTACTGTCTTTGACAGATCTGGCATCCCAAGCATTGACACTATTCTTATACAGACACGGATTCATTGATCAAGTCATCTGCCACGTTTATCAGAACATGGCCTGCCAAGGAAACAACTCTCTGGGTTTCAGAATGGTATACGATCTTAAGGTGGCCAAAAGAAGTGCTATATAGACTCATTAAAGACCTCACTGAAAGCCTTTGAAATAGACCAAGTCACATAGATAGAATGTGCATAAAATATAGGTAATGGCGCTCTGTAGCTCTGTAACAAAGCACAGCATCATGTGAGATGAGGAAAAGTGCAGCAGCTCAACAGCGGAGTGTTACTAGAAAGTCATGAGTATACCAAAAACCATCTACTGTGGTCATCGCATGCCTGAACTGTCCAATGACATAGAATAGGGCGTATTAGTTATCTACTTACACATAATGAAGGAAATAACTCTACATTAATTTCAAACGTGAATATAAAAAAGGTCATCATCGCTTGTGATGAACAAACAACATCAATATTTGATCTTCACCATATGATGACCACAGGTAGCAGGTCACAATTACAAACACAAGATCTTCTTCAGGCAAAATTACCATGAATATCAGAAATGCTCATCAATATGCGATTGAGATATCATGTTCGAAGAATGAAACAAACAACCGCATAACACATCAGCTATTTACTGAGGAATTTTCGAAAGGGATACATTAGAGTAAGCATTCCAGAGAAACAAATTGTCATGCAATGCTTCAATGAAAACTATTTTCCATTAATCAGAATTGCTGGAACAATGTGGTCGACAGTGGAGTTACGTAGAATGTTGTAAATGTGCAAAGATTTCCAAACGTTTGAAAAAAAACAACGTTTAAGACATAGACTATAAGGCGTGGGAGGTAGGCTAAAACATAAACGAGACTCAAGTAAAACATGGTAAATAAATTACACAGTGTGATGGTATCCACTTCATGGTTATCTTGATTTCATTATTTAGAATAGATATGCCGTTGTTAATATATAAATTGCCGTTTATTTTGCTATGTCTTGTAGAGGTTAACAATTAATTGGAGTGATCATTTTCTCAGAGACACCAACATAACGACAGAACCAGAGGACGCCGATATGATAGATATCAAGCAAAAAGGAAGCACAAAAAGCATCCGTTCTGTTGGCATGTTAAAACAAGGATTAGCAGTAATGTCACGATTTGGAAAGAGACTGTCAGTTACATATCTTACTGTAAGTCGTTTGTCAAAATATGAAGCAAGTCTTTACATATACTACGATAGAGTGTTTATAAACTAGACTATATCATGCTGCGACACAGTTGTGAGTGGAAGAATGTTCAGTATATATCGAATATATATATATATATATATATATATATAGTACACAATGTGTGACATTGATAAACATTTCTACCCAAAAAACAGTCTTCTGATAAACACACAGTACTTATTCCAAAAATACATTTTCCTCCATGAATAGTATGCACAGGATATAATATTTTAACAGTTTTCACACACCACTACTATTATTATACTTCACCTACACCTACTATAGGTCCACCAATTCAAATATATAGGTACAATTATTACAGCGGATGGAAGAAGTTCAACAGAAATAAGATGCAGAATAGGACAGGCAAAAACAACATTCAGAAAAATGAAAAATAGACTGTGTAATATGACCTTGTCATTAGAGGTGAGAAAGAGAGTTCTGCAGTGCTATATAACCCCTATACTAACATATGGGTGCGCGTCTTGGACAATAAACAAACTGGAAAGTCGGAGATTGGAGACAACAGAGATGTGGTTCTACAGAAGAATGCTGAGAATACCATGGACTGCCAGAAAAACTAACGTAGGGGTGTTAAAAGAGTTGAATGCGAAATGGACCTTAATCAACAATATAAGAAAAAGGCAATCTTCTTTTTTTAGCCACTTCATGAGACAGGCAGGTTTAGAGAACATAATCACAACAGGCAAGATTGAAGGCACCAGAGACAGAAGGCGACAACGTGAGAAAATATTAGACAGTTTGACAACCTGGCACGGCAAAGAAACAACAAGTACTTTGATACATAATACTGTGAACAGAGAGCTGTGGAGAGCCATGACCGCCTACGCCACCCGGCATGGCTCCTGATGATGATGATGACCCCTACTATTATCATACTTCACCTACCCCTATTACTATTAAACGTCACGTACCCCTACTATTATCATGCTTCATCTACCCCTACTACTATTAAACTTCAAGTACCCCTACTATTATCATACTTCACCTACCCCTACTACTATTAAACTTCAAGTACCCCTACTAGTATCATACTTCACCTACCCCTACTACTATTAAACTTCAAGTACCCCTACTATTATCATACTTCACCTACCCCTACCACTATTAAACTTCAAGTACCCCTACTATTATCATACTTCACCTACCCCTACTACTATTAAACTTCAAGTTCCCCTACTATTATCATAATTCACCTACACCTACTACTAGTAAAACTCACTGAGCCATACTAATGGTATACTCCACCTATCCCCACAACTGTTATACTTCACATACCGTACCACGATATGAGCGCAAGTTTTATCGCATTACTGGTTTTCTTTTATATGTATGTGTATGGTATCCTTGATAAACGCCTTTTGGTAGAAACGTCGATGTGTGTGTGTGTGTGTGTGTGCCTATGTGTGTTGCGTGTTCTTAGCAGAATTTCGGTACGTTGTTTCACGCTCTACATTACTACGTGTGTACTTCACCTGCCATTACTACTGTTATACTTCACCTACATTACTGCTATTGTACTTGATCTACTACCCTACTACTATTATACTTTACTTACCCTTACTATTATTGAATTTCATTTACCCCTACTAATGTTATACTTCACCTACCCCTACTAATGTTATACTTCACCTACCCATACTAATGATATACTTCACATACCCCTACTACTATTATAATTCATCTACCCCTACTACTAGTATACGTCATCTACTCTACTACTATTATAATTCACCTACCCTTACTACTATTGTAATGTATCTACCCCTACTACTATTATAATTCGTCTACCCTTTTGCTATTGTAATTAGTTCGTCTACCCCTACTAATATTATTCGTCACCTACCCTTACTATTATAAGTCATCACCTACACCTACTAGACTTCATCTGTCCCTACTATCCCTATTATCCCTAACTTTGAGCCGCGTTAGCGCAGTGGTTAGGGCACTAGCTTCGCATATGAGTGGTCCTGGGTTCATTCCCCAGTTGAGGCGGAAATGTTTTCAGATCACAACGGCTCCCAGATCGACCCAGCCTTAAATGGGTACCGGATTAATCCGGGAAGTAAAGACTGCGAGGGAGAGGAGATGGCTACCGCCCTCATTTGCAGAGCCTGTGAAATGAGATCACTAACATCTCACACCCCTACGGCATTAATAAATGCTATGGGTTACTATACTTTTTACTTTTTTTTACTACGAATACACTTAATCAACCCATATTACTAATAGTCTTCACCGAACCCTACATGACTGTATGTATCCATCCTAGACTACAAATAATCGTACATATATTAGACTTCAATTATCCCTACTAGACTTAATGTATACTATTACTATTCGACTTGAGTTATCCCTACTAGACTTAATGTAACCCTACTACTATTAGACTTCAGTTATCCCTACTAGACTTCATGTATCCATACTACTATTAGACTTCAGTTATCCCTACTAGACTTCATGTATCCATACTACTAGTAGACTTCAGTTATCCCTACTAGACTTCATGTATCCATACTACTATTAGACTTCAGTTATCCCTACTAGACTTCATGTATCCATACTACTATTAGACTTCAGTTATCCCTACTAGACTTCATGTATCCATACTACTATTAGACTTCAGTTATCCCTACTAGACTTCATGTATCCATAATACTATTAGACTTCAGTTATCCTTACTAGACTTCATGTATCCATACTACTATTAGACTTCAGTTATCCCTACTAGACTTCATGTATCCATACTACTATTAGACTTCAGTTATCCCTACTAGACTTCATGTATCCATACTACTATTAGACTTCAGTTATCCCTACTAGACTTCATGTATCCATAATACTATTAGACTTCAGTTATCCTTACTAGACTTCATGTATCCATACTACTAGTAGACTTCAGTTATCCCTACTAGACTTCATGTATCCATACTACTATTAGACTTCAGTTATCCCTACTAGACTTCATGTATCCATAATACTATTAGACTTCAGTTATCCCTACTAGACTTCATGTATCCATACTACTATTAGACTTCAGTTATCCCTACTAGACTTAATGTAACCCTACTACTATTAGACTTCAGTTATTCCTACTAGACTTCATGTATCCATACTACTATTAGACGTATCCTATCCCTACTAGACTTAATGGATACCTTCTACTATTAAACTTCATCTATCACTACTAGGCTTAATCTACCCCTATTAACATTCACCAACCAATTTTTGACTTCATCTAACCATACTACTATTAGACTTAAACTATACCTAAGAGACTTAATATACCATACCACTGTTACACTTTACATATCCCTACTATACTTCACATATCATTATTACTATTTGTTTTCACCTACACTAATATATATCACATACACCTTCTGTTATCAGACTTCACTTATCCCTATTATTATTGTGCTGCATTTACTACTATTAGACTTCACCTATCCCTACATATATTAACTTTTCATTATAGTGTGAAATATTTAGTGTTCAAAATAGATATACAACGAAAATGTTTAAAATGCTACTTTTCATAGAAAGTGTTCACATTATGTAAACTAATGTTTACCATGTTAATTTATATATACATTTCATTCACCTCTTGTAAACCGGAGTTTACCATGTTGCTTTATTTATGAATGTATTTTACTCTTGTAAGCTGGTGTGTGTCATGTTGTTTCAAATATAAATGTATTTCGCCAACTGTAAACTGCTGTTTTCCATGTTACCTTATATAAAGATCTTTCAAATGTTGAGAACTGGTAGAGTTGAAATAAAATAAACAAGTTGGGCGTTCAAATTTATTTACAGGAAGAGTCATTCTCTGAACTGGATGCCAGTAGTAACACAACACCCAGCGCGACTTCACTTATGTCATTGACCAATATCCTAGGAGGAGCACTTATTTTCCAATCAGCGACATCTGAGGACATGAAACAGGTGAACGCATTTAAAAAAAAAATGAGTTCAATAATCTACAGTCTATTTTATTCACTGTGTCTTATACAGTATCAATATGGAATAGATATAAATGATAGTGTGCTAGTAGACATCAACACATATTAAACGGAACAAACTTTTGTGGAACGACTTTACCGGTAACTAAGGTACAAAGGGATATAAAAACATATTATACAAGGGACACAAGCATACATAATGCAATGCGTTTTATTGAACCAAGTAATCTTGCATGCGTCCGGCTATGTGGCGGAGTGGTAGGCCCCGTCTGTGACGGCCAAGGTACCGAGTTCGATCCCGCCACAGACAATTGTGCATCCGGGCTGTTCAAAAAGTACTGGCAAACTACTGAACGTATTTATATTGCCTAGAAAATTACTACAGTCAAAAATGCTGGGTTGATAAACACGTCCGGAATATGATATGCTACTAATCTTGCATAAGAACTATAGTAGGCGTGAAATGTGGTTTCGGTGGTTGTTGTTCTTGATATTCACATTAGTTCTGCATGATAACTTTCAATATAGTATACAGATGTGACACTTATTTTGTGTTTCTTCATTCTACACTAACCCAAACTCATTCAATGTGCAGAGCCCCGTTATTTTCATTGTGCTTTCGTAACGCGTAGATAGTAGATGGTGAAACGTCATTCATTTCTTCTACCCGCTCATTATTTCTACCCGCTGCACACTACGAGAGCCCCCCCCCCCACCACCAATACACCCATGGTGTGTCACTCTGAAGGAATGTAGAGTACAGATATTATGAACAGATAGTAACTTTTCTGCTCCGTAGATCTCAATTATTTCAGGAGATACTCTAAGCATTAACCGTCAAGTTTGAGCTAGCAGCGGCCATGTTTGTTATTGTAGCAACAAATGCCAGAGAATTGTCATGGGCAGTGACTGACTACATTGTGGGAGTACAAAACTGAACAATGTGATGGTGTCTACTGAGAGTAAACAATACAAGCATAAACAAATCAGAAATCATGCTAATCAGCAAAGTCACAAAAGAACAGGTGCTACACATAAAAATACACGGAGAGAAACTACAATAATTAGAACATTATCAATATATCGGACACATAATTGCAAATGATGGCAGTGGTGAAACATAAATTAAGGGAAATATAGGAATGGCTAAAAGTAAAAGTACTTTCAATGACATGAGGAAAATAATAACAGCTATGCGAATATACTATGTCATGACCTTCCCTCCTAAGCTCACGCATCTGCCTCAGATAGTTGAAATATGCAACTAAGTTGTGCGTTTTCTCACATAATATAGTCTTGCGTATAAAATATTACTGAAAAGTTAAACCGGTACCACTCATTACACTCACCCCCCCCAACCTCTTCCCCTCATAATTCCATTTTTAGAAATATTTTATCACAATAACTGCACAGACTGCACAGTTTACATAGTGTTACCAAAATCATATTCCCGAAAATTCTTAAACATCTCGTCTACAATAACATCTTTACCCAAGTCGTCAGCTTTCCCTCTCCGACAATGTTGTTGTTCATGATTTACATATTTACTGTCCTGTTTTATCAAACGGTTAAATGTGATTTTATTTAAACCAAGAGCATGATGTGTTCTCGTTTTTTATGACTGTTTATGTCGTAGTACAAATAGCCACTTCTAGTTTCTCAGAGAAAGTAAACGTACAAGTGTGTAGTCGCATGTTGCACAGTAGTGAATGTATAATTCAAAATCTTATTGTAGTAAATCTTACTTACATATATAAATTTCTGAATCCGAACAAGGCACCACAATAACACCACGTTCAATATGCAATACGCCTTGGAGTAAACTGTAGTTTAGTTATCAATTAAAATTCAACAAATATAAAAAAATAAGGATGATAATTATATCATCTAACCAAAAATGCAACGAAACTGACATAAATATCCTGACAAGGTCTCTTCTAAAGCATACCCATTATTTCCGTGTTTTTCTTTAGTGACAATCTTCTTCGTAAAAAACAAGAGCATATTCGTGCAAAACAAATTTGCAAAATCAGTCAATAAAAATGAAATTTGTATCTAACTAAATGACAAAAAATAGTATATTTCGCACTCATGGGAAACGTGATTTCCGTTCAATAGGGGATCGAATTGAAAGTGCATAACATACAAAAACAGTTACATTTGACAGCTGTTTATTTTGGTCACTGAATACAACTTCTTATCGTGGTTTTAATTGGCCAATATTTTGATACTTTGCTCCACAGCCACTGATGAGTTGGACAGGGGAAAAAACAATAAACCAATAAGGTGTATTTTCCCTCATCAACCAGGATTGTCTGAAAGGGCTGTGCAGTAAAATGGCACATTATGTGCATTTACAAAATGTGTATAAATGTATACTTTATAGAAAAAATTGCTTAATCTAGATGCATTTGTAAAGAGCAAAATGTGGTTTCATAGCGGCATGGGGGAATTAAAGTTGGATCCAAAATAACTTTTCAATCTAACAAGTAGTTGTGGAAACAAAAGAATTCCAACTGTGTAACAAGGATTATGGAATGAAATATTCCTCAGACAATTTCTTCTCATAATGGAAAATGATACTTGTATATAGTATAGCACAATGTGTGAAGAATATAGAAAAGCACACGGCCCCCGACTGCCCTAGGTATATTTCCGTTGTGAAAAAAAGAGGAATATGCCAGAGCTCACTGATACTCGCCATACTCTTGCCAATACTAAACCATATATGTTTGCCACGGCCAAACACAACACGCATTGCACATTAATATTCACTATTATAGGGCATATGACTCAATCGAGGCATATCATGGATGTCAAATACTTGAAAGACTATTGAGGAGGCGACCTCAAACTTGACATTACCTGCAATAGAAGAACATGAATAGTGAAAATAATACCTTTCACGAAACACAAAATGCAGTAACGGTAAAACATACCTTCAAATCTCTCAATTAATCTCTCAATATATATATATATATATATATATATATATATATATATATATATATATATATATACATATACAGCGGGAATGTATGTTATGTTCGGTGATCGTGACACATAACATAAACAATTCTTTATTGCAGGACTACGTGCTTCTTGGTAAAGATATGAATCTTGAAGAATTAGGTAATTTCATGGCCAAATTCTGGAGACTTCGAACTCCAGATATTGTTCTGTCAGTCATTTCAAACAGTGACTACTTTGATGGTGGAGTAGAAAGTGAAGTAGAGGACTTTCAAATGGGATTAATACAGGTAAGGAAATGCGGACATGTGTATGTCTGTTCAAGCACATGAAAAGACACCACGTTATGGAATAGTGAATAAATGAATTGAAATAGTACAGACGCATGCTTTAAAACAGAAATTTAAAAAAAAACTGTATTTATATCATAAATGTGTTTAGAATTAACAAATACAAACTAAAACTACAAACATTATAAATGGTACCAGATGGCAGGAGAAAGACCAAGAATAACTATTGGAATAACAACTATCATTTATGGCACGATGTTGTAAATAAATAAATTTCAATATAACAATCAATACAAGGTAACTGAGTGAAACTTAACAACAATTAGACTTACGTAAAACACAGGTTTATATATCGTCTCAATGGGACACCATAGACTATATCTAAAACTAGTGGGTAATGATGGGCAATGATGAGCACACAAGAGATCATAAAAATTACAATACACAAATCATATTCAACATTTCAACCAAAAGGTCTTTATCAAGACACAAACAAAACATTAAAAGACGACGAATTGAAAAATTATCACAACGTCCAACAAAAATATTGAAATGATATGCCGGAAGGTCAGAAAGTACATAAAAACGTAAATATATGTGGAAAAGAAACGAACAAAAAGATGAGTAAATGACGGAACAAAAAGAATAAAGACAAAGACCACACCAAACCAGTACTAGACATAAGAGTGGTCGGAATTGAGTCCAAAAGGCTTGAGTGTACCCAATTGCTTCACATGTTGCTTTACATGTCCTTACGTGGTTCAGATGCGCTCCATTTCATTTCCCAAGGCCACTTTCTCCATCGATGAGGCCTTTACATGTGAATCCCGTAATGTCATTTACGTGATCATATGTAAACGCTGTGGCAAACAGTACATCGGGGAAACCGGCCTACGATTGAGCGATCGCTTGTGTAACCATCTTCATGCCATCAAGCACAGAACACCCACTCCTGTGGCCACACACTTCAACGGTGTTAATCATCATGGTGCTTTGGATATTCAGGTCACCGCCATCAGATCTTGCACCACCGATTATAGATCTAGGTATGCTCTAGAAAACCGTCTCATTTTCGAATTGGGTACACTCAAGCCTTTTGGACTCAATTACGACCACTCTTATGTCTAGTACTGGTTTGGTGTGGTCATTGTCTTTATTCTTTTTGTTCCGTCATTTACTCATCTTTTTGTTCGTTTCGTTTCCATATATATTTACGTTTTTATGTACTTTCTGACCTTCCGGCATATCATTTTCATATTTCCGTTGGATGTTGTGATAATTTTCTATTCGTCGTCTTTTAATGTTTTGTTTGTGTCTTGATAAAGACCTTTTGGTTGAAACGTTGAATATGATTTGTGTATTGTAATTTTTATGATTTCTTGTGTGCTCATCATTGCCCATCATTACCCACTAGTTTTAGATATAGTCTATGGTGTCCCATTGAGACGATATATAAACCTGTGTTTTACGTAAGTCTAAATAAATAAAGTCTACATGAACTATACAGGGCATAGTTACATTGCACGAATTGATCTGATTATATAACATATATGAATATATATATATATATATATATATATATATATATATATATATATATATATATATATGTGTATATATATATAGTCCGTATGGTAACAAGAGCCTTGGATTCTAGTTCAAGGCAAGATGCAAAGAATAGGGTAAATGTCTTTTTCCCGGGTATGTGGTAGGAAACCAAGGATAATTGGAGGGGGCTATGGAATGGCTGACAGCGTATCACTTGTTTAAAAATGATTAGTGTCATTACATGTCTTATCTCAGCTTCTAACAGTGTAGTTCATCATATTAAACTCCCCCCCCCCAACCCTGATAACAACATGATACAGACCAGCGGACATTGCACACTTGCCTTTTGTGGCAGACTCGTAGGTGGCGGAGAATGCTAGGTGTACCATTACTGCTGATGTATCAACAAATCTGACATTAGAATGCATCACTATTTGGTCCAGAAGAGTAAGTTGCCCTGATGGTAGAAAGTGCTCATATTGAGATACCTCTGTACTAGATTTCTCCCTGTTATAGAACAAAGTAAGCATGCATAAACCCACTTAACACACTGCCTTTGAGATAACAACACTAATATAGATTGGATGTCACCACAGTAGCTCATATTATGAGGAACTGTACTTTAGAGATAAATTTGTGGGGGGGGGGGTATCAAGATATATCTGCTCCTAGCTAACAGGGAATATTTCATTATGATATATATATATATATATATATATGATAATTAGAAGACAACATTGATGCCTTTGAGATGTGGGTATATAGAAGAATAGGGAGAACATCATGGAAAGAGAAGAAAACAAATAAAAAGGGTGCTAAAGACACTTAATATGAAGAAAGAACTACTAAGAGAAATAAAGATCAGGCAAATAAAATATTTTGGACACATTAAAAGTCATGATACCGTATTGAAGACCTTATACAAGTGGGAGAGTAACATCACCCAATGGACAGCTTACAGTCTAGCAGAGTGCACTACCAAGACAAAAGACGGGGGATGTTAGAGATCCGTTGCAGCCAACCTTCGGTGTGGAGACGACACTTGATGATTTTATATATATATATATATATATATACGTGTGTGTCAATGTATATACATATGCATAGTGTAGTCGTCACTGCAGCAGTAAAAATACGGTAGGCTTAGTCTGGCAAAGTTCTAGGTACAGAAACAGATAATCGAACAATCTCATGAATTGTAAAGGTATGATCCCAGAGGGAGAGCGTAAGATATCGAGATCAAGGATAGCATATACAAGAACAGCAATAACGGTGATGAAGCTGTTACATGATGAGCCAAAAATCGTGTTGACTTGAGGAATCACCGTTAACAGAAAGGTAACGAGTATGCTGTTGCTCTTCACAGTTGAACACGTCGCAGTGCATATAATCTACTGTGATTGACCTTTTATCAAGTAAACATGATACATTAATTCTTCAGCGGAGTAAATGTGATATCAGTAAACGCATAATATTTCGTATTCGTAGACTCGTAATAATTCCACTTTGGAAATAACAACACATCTATTAAGCCATGCATCTATGTTTTTAGTTCTTTGTTTGAGTATTGGAAATTTTACTTAGTCAATGCGTGGGATATTTTGTATAAATACAGCATGCAAATGCTGCAGTTTTAAGTGCGTTGATTGTTTACGCAGCGTATAATTAATTAACTGTATCAATGTTATATGTGTCTAATTGTAACGGAACGACAGTTCATACTAGTAAACGTATGGAGAAGATACGAATATTAGTAATTTAGTATGATTTTGTGTTCAGCATCTGTGTGCTGCCGTACGTTCTCAGATCCCTGACAGATTATATGTTTCTTCAAAAACACATTTAATCAACTCCTCATCGCCAGTGCAATTTATTAACGGTAAACTATTGCATGATAGCTACGCGATAGTGATGACAATAATAATACACTAAAAAATCATTCACTAATGACGTCGGTCATAAAACACATTCATATATGTTTTATTTATGCATATCACAAGATAGTTTCAGTTAAATTTCATGTGCATCTAATAGTCATAAAACATATTCTTGGATGATACAACGCACCATATGAAAAAAATGTGCAGTAGGCAGCTCCTTATAAGGTATAAAAATCGAAAATAAATATCACATAGGCTAGTCAATGAATGATACAACACTTCATCTGCTATAAAAGTCAATTAGGTAGTCACTTACAGAGAACGACACAAAGAATAAATGAATAGAATGAGGGTGCTTGGTTGAAAATGTCTTGTAGCTAGAAAGGAGAGGTTTCGTGGGCAAGAGAGAATGATGGTCAATCAACGGTGTACTGGGACCGTCAGTCAACGTGTAATGTCGGTTGCACTCAAGTAGAGATCTGAGCACTTATAGACTTGTCCGGAGTGCAGGGACGATGATCCAACGACTAACTAACTAACTAGAGTACGACACTTCACTAGCATCTAATATTCATACAACAAGTGCACCTAGGGTACTCATATCTGAAATAACGTTAAATAGGAAGCTCTATGAAAGGTACACATAACATCTACACTAAATGTTATATGGGAAGCTCTATGAAAGGTACACATAACATCTACACTAAATGTTATATGGGAAGCTCTATGAAAGGTACACATAACATCTACACTAAATGTTATATGGGAAGCTCTATGAAAGGTACACATAACATCTACAATAAATGTTAAATGAGACCCTCTATGAAATATACACATAACATCTACAATACATGTTTGTTTGCTTGCGAAGGAGGAACATTATCATTGTCATTACATGATTGGAAACGCATACAATCCCGGTAAGTATTTTGCTTTAAGATATGCTGATCATTAATGGTTGGTTTCTTTCCATTAGTACAATAATACAGTATCAAAGATAATATGATAAGTTTGCGCATCAATCATCACGTCAAAGCTGCTTTGTCACCTCATACGATATGCATGTAATGTGATAGTATCACTCTTCGGTAATCCATATCGAAACTAGGTAAAGCATGGACAAGTGCCGTGCCTTATGCATGTGTACCACTAGGTGTAAATGGAAAGTAGAAGTGTTCAATTCTTTTTTCTAACTGTGATGTTATGTTATGTTATGTTCCTCCAGGGCCATAGGCGGCGCATAGGGCAGAAACCATAGCTTTCCATTTCTGTCTTTGTGTTGCCAGGTCTTTCAATTGTTGTGTGTTGTTTAGGTTCATTGACATGCCTTCTCTATTAATGGTTCTTCGTAGAGCTTCTCTAGGTCTCCCTCTTCTTCTTACTCCAGGTGGCACCCAATATAGTGATTGCTGGGGAATTCTTAGGCTGTTCATTCTGAGAACATGGCCGATGTAAGTCCAACGCCTTTGTCTAATGAAGGAAGATATATAGGTTTGTTTGCTTTCCTCTCTTATAGTAGTGTTAGATTTAAAGTCACTCCACTTAACGTTCAGAATGGTACGTAGGCATTTGTTTTCAAAGGAGTCGAGTCTTTTATCTGTGGCTTTTGTGGCTTTCCAACTTTCGCACCCATATGATAGAATAGGGATGATGTTGGAGTTAAATAACTTGAGTTTTGTGGTGTTTCTTAGTGTGTTTGACGTCCATATGTTGCGTAGTTTATTGAAAGCACCCGCTGCAAGGGCAATACGGTGTAAAATTTCTTTTGATGAGTCTCCATCCAATGTTAGATTGGTGCCTAAATATGTAAAATTGTTGACTTTTAATAATGGAACATTTTGAATTTCTATGTTGTCGTTGGATCTCGTAAAATCTAGTATATGAGTTTTTGATGTGTTGATTTTCAACCCTATCTGATTTGAGTAGTGTTGGAGATTGTCAAACTTAGATTGATCATCTGTGTGGTTTGCGCTCAAAAGGGCTAGGTCATCTGCGTAGTCAAGATCTTCGAGAACGGTATTATTAATCCATTTTATTCCTGTCAGCTCATTTTCAGTGCTCTTTCTCATGACCCAGAACTGTGATAGCGATGACATAATGCAGCCTTGCTGTTCCAGTATGTATATGATGCAATTTTCCCATGTTCTCTTTTCAGATGGTATTTTACTGAAGTCTATCGATGAAATGCGATCTGGTTCCATACTGATCTGGAGCCCGAACCATTTGATTTTTGTGGAATGTCTATATATTCTTTGCAGAATGATTATTTCATCATATTTCTTATACTGTAATTTTTTATTATATCTCTTTCGTTTCGTGTGCTGTTCTCCTGCATTTCATTCGCATATTGCGGGTTTATTGTTTTAATTTATCTGTCAGAAATCTGGTCTGGCATTGGCTGCACAGTGCTGAAATGAACACTGTGTTTATTAACGTTCTATTTGAGATCATGTATATATTCTGGTGTTTCAGCAGTGGTGATAATTTATATAAAACTGCGTTTTCCTGCTTGCATCGTGATTCTATTTCTCTATCTATTATCCCGTATTCCGAGAACACGTTGACTAGATACTTAAATCATGTAGCCTACTTGATTGAGTTTTGTGCCGTCGGTGTATTTCTTGTGGGGATTTATTTCTGCATTTCTTCTGTATTTCTGATTTTGGTTTGTTGATTTGGCAATGCTATTTAATGCATTTAGATGGGGTTTTTCAGTTCAGATGTATCACTGTATATCAACGACTGATCGTCTGCGAATAACAATTCGTTAATCGTCTTCTTCTTATGCGTCCGTTCTCAAACTCCTGTAGATTAGCAGGATGTAGTCCGGAGAACGGAATGCGCTGTGTCATGGTGTACAGCATTGTTGCGATAACTGCGCCTTACGTCCTGACACATCCGACTTCAGCATGGCTTTGGGTCACTGACCCTATATGGGCTGGGAGAGTCAACTCTATCCCATAACCTCCTTAGCCGCCTGTTACGACATGCATGGAAGATAAACATCGTTGCTATTCTTTTCTCCCTTTTCGGGCACCGCAACACACGGGCGAATTTGTTAATGTTATTTTTTCCCCGTTCTCTTGTTCTGGTTGGTTTTCTTATTATATTATTGTTTAGGTTTCTGTTGTTATTTTATCTATACAGATACTGAACAGAAGCGAGGATAATACGCATCACTATCTGGCTCCAGATGTTATTATGAATGTGTATGACATTCTTTTCACTTTTGCTTTATAGATTTGATAAAGTGCTCTGGTGTTTTCTAAGAGTTGACTGTGGAACCCATACTCTTCTAAGTATGTACATAGTTTGTCTCAAGACAAGGATATTAATGAAATGACATGATACCCACTTTTTAATAATATAGTGCATACGCGGATGATATTTGAACAAAACATTCCACTTTATTCAGGCTGCCAGACTGACTAAAATGTGGATTCTGACAGAAGGCATCAACGCTGGTGTCCCACGAATAATTGGAGAAGCTGTAGAGAATGAGCGAATCAAAAGAAAAATTATTGAGAGCGATGTTTCGCGTAGCGTATCTGGAAAGATTGTTGTTGTAGGAATTGTAGGTAGTGAAGACCTATGGTACGGAGACAGTTTGGAACGATCCACAAAACCTATGGTATGTTTCTGTGTATATTAATTAATTACAATTACGTGTAGAAATAAATTGTGTTTATTATCTTCAATTGAAAGAAGGGAAATTAATTATCATTAAAATATATTGTTTTATCAATGTTTGTCCACCTGCATTTCTGACTGCTTGTCTTTATGTTGATGTACTTGCGTTCCGTCTGAAATGTTTTAATTGTGATGTTTTTATTTGGTTCAAGGAGCCTATACCGTTACATGCATTTGCAATTATGATCTATCATCGCATCTCGTGCTATGATTATCAGACAGAACAAATGATACCACTTATCTACTCAGTAGTTTTCAGCTTCTTATATTTGTTACTATTTGTGCAATTTTCAAGTGCAATGAGCAAGTTACTCCGGCTGAAACTACATGGCGCCTTCATTTTTCATATATTAACAATGTCGGCGATGGCTGGTTTAATTATTTTAGAAGCAAAATGTACCTCTTATGGTTAAGAAATCTTTCCTCAGCTGCGGAAGTGAGTCCAAATTCGTTATATCAGTCTTGGCGAAAATGGATATGCTGTGCCGAAATGTGAAAATAATGCAGTTTTCATATTAATGCTGGCGGTTCAGAGTACTTCACAGTCTCCAGTACCAGGTGGGTCATGAGCAAGACCTTGGCAGTTCAAACAAGCAGGTGTACGTACCTCTGAAGAATTCTGGCGCACCACAGCAATAGATGTCGTCTTGCGCATTGCTCGCACGTAGCGACTTTTGGAATCTTAGGTGCAAATGTATGGATACCTCATTTCTCATCTTGGAAACTAAATTAAAGGTCGACCGTGCAGTCGTTCTGCCGTCGTTGCTATACGCAGCAGACCCAGACACTGTCTGTGATAATGCGTGCAATGCAACTTAAACGTGTTTAACCATCGGTGATTGATATTGCCCATTGGTGTTCGTTGGTTTAATCACATCCCTGACACATAGACGCTACAAAGGTATATGTTGGAGAGAAATTGGGTATCAAATATGCAGAGCGGACCCCCCATTATCGACACGCTTGATAATATTAGAAGAAAAACAGACGGATATGCATAATAATCGTTCAGATGACACACATTTGCCTCACAGCATGAGTCAGCAAGATTTCCTCATTCGGAAAATGTAACGATTTAAATTGTGATGCAAATATGTGGCAGCACAACGGATCTGGTGCAAATCCCTACTGAGCCCTGCTATTTCTTCAGTGACTCCTCAGTCCTGCCTATATATATCATTCATTTACATACGCTAGGATAGAGTCTTCCAATGGGACTACTCTATGATGAAAACTGGGCTTCTTCATCTGCAATCATTCTGAATGTCCTTGCCATATTGATGTAGTCCAGAGAACAATGCGTTTTTTATGAATTATAACCGTGCAGTATAAGGAAGCGTTCCAGTGGAGGTTAGAACACAATTTCAATGAATACTTGAAGATATCCAAGCACTGCATGAGAACTGCTTAGAAGCCATAGTTCTTGATTTTTCAGCCTGACTTGGATTAACACAAAGTATGTATAAACAACTTTGAACGTTGCACGCACATAGAGGGAAATAAACACTCTAGGAGAAATCAGACATCTGTCTCATCATTCCTGTTTAATAAATAGTGTTTACACAGCAACATAATTTTCAGAACTCGGACTGGACCTCTCCGTCATCGGTGAACTTACACACGTTAAAAAATCTACATGATTGTCTTCTTTACTACTCTTGTCTCTTTTTGCAAAGTAGGAATACCATTATCAACTGAAAATAAATATATCAACAGTCTGTGTGCGGGCGAATGTAATCGTAAACAAGTGTGCATGCTCATATGCGTCTTGTCTTTTCCAGATCCAACGTGTACTCTTTTGATCACCGCGTCGTAATATGATCTGCTTATATCGGACATTAACATTGGCAGCTCATCCAATGTTTCTGCATTTTCTTCTGCACGAGACGCAATGCACAGCTATCTTTCGTCACTTTAAGCCGACAGCGCTGCTGGGTTTGTTGTCGTAGATATCTCGGTGATATTGCTTGTCTCTTTGCAGTCAATTCTCATTCTATCTACAGCCACGGAAATGAGCCTAAACCTTATTGACTAGAACGACAGCATGAGCGGCCTTTTTACTGTGTCATGGGTACACCACGGGGAGGTAGGTTTAGGATCTTGATTATCTGCTAACCCTGAGTCTGCCAAGAGCAATATGGTACCCTGTGCACGCCGTGAATTAGTTAAAGGATGGAATCTTATGCAACAGTCTTTTCTAACGTTTTCGTTCCACAGCATCCTTTTGGCACATTTTTTCACACTTTTCCCCTCTGAATGAAAATAAAAATTGTGATCTTCTACCCATACTGTTTTAACTTTTCTTTATCTTTATGCTATGCTATTTTTACTTTTTGGTTTTCATTGAGATTGATGTTTGAAGTGTGGAATAAGATGATAAATATCGAGCACCACCCACCCCAGCCTCCAGAAAACCTTAAATAGACCTTCTGTGAGGTGTTCGCTCCATGTTGGGAAACACGGCTCCAAAGAGTTGTTTCTCCAACTCCTAATTGTGTACACTGTTTTGAGAAGAGATAATTTACCGAGAGTATTGTCAACTAGCATTATGATGTACAGTATAAGCAGTAGCCTTCTCTTGACAACACTGCTCGTATAACTGAAAAGTGGATTTACACATAGATAACACGCACGCACACATACACTCACACACACACAGAAACACACGCGCGCGCATACACATACATATCCATGACTATCTCCGTATCAGGTAAATACTAAATAAAGTAAACATGTTACTGTAAATAGATAACTATCAATATAAAATAATAATAAATAATAATAATGCATAGAACAAAGACAATTATCGACGTGCCAGTCCTATTGGGACCTATATCAAGAAACAAATAACAGTAAAGAAAACACAACCATAACAAATATATATAACCAAGTTATATATTTTTTTAAATATATTTAAACATATTTAAAACTATTTAAAGTCGCATCGAGAGTTAGGCAATGATGCGTTTTATCACCACTTCTGTTTATTACATATATCGATAGTATTATGAAAAAAAAAGACAAGATGCAAAATGAAAATATCAGAGAACTACCTTTTGCCCACGATTAGTCTATATTAGCGTATGAAGAAACTGAACTTCAACGTCATCTAACATCCATGGACATTGAGTGTAAGAACAACAACATGAAGATAAGCATAGACAAAACACTAACCATGACAATATGAAGGGATACATACAATCTAAATATAATACTGTCTGATGGTAGTCTGCTGATGTGTGCAAACCATTTGATCTGTTGTCTCTTCATGTATTCTAAGATTGTTATGGTGCTGGTTTTTTTGTCGGATGTCCTCATTTCTATCTCAGATGGGAACAATCACTGTTGTATTCCACTCCTGTGGTGTATTTTGTGTCTTCCATATCACACTGAACAGACTGTATAGCTACATTATACCTGTTGCCCTAAGTATTTTTATTAGTTCTATATGCAATCCGTCCATTCCTGGTGCTTTGTTGCTTGTCTCTTAACGATATTTCTAGGATTCTGAGTAAGCATGCCATTTTAATGATTATATACAATGAAATTCCCACACCTGTCTTATGTTCGCTCTGAAAACTTCCCGTGTACAATTGGAAATTTCTCAGATTACGCAAAGTCAATAAATATACACACTTTCAGCTACATGGTATAATGTCTTGATAGTCATTTCATTAGTGCTCCAGACTCTTTTGCCACCTACCGGTGTTCTGTCTGCAGGAATGTTGCATTTTAAAATATTATTTTATCGTTCAGTTTAAATTCAATGTAGGTTAACATGTAGAAACTGAAACATATCAAAAGCATTGCTACATTATAAGTAAAGTATTCACACCATAGATTATATATATAAGACTTGCTGCCTTACCTAATTGGTCGTACTGATGACTATACATACGTATCGTATATCTGTTTAGCAGTTTACTTGCCCCATATATTACATACAAATGTACATGGCTTTATTTATAGGACAGATGTGGTAAGTTCGTGATAGAAAACATGGGGGATGACAACCACGAGTTGAACCCTCATCACACGCACTTTCTGATCGTGAACAGTGGTGACCAAGTAGACAAAGATCTTAAATGGAACACCCGCTTCCTTGTAGAATCACAGCTAATTAATCAAGTAACCAGCAAAAAAGGAAAAGGCATTGACGGTATTCTAGAAAGTGTTTAATTAATTCTAAATTTAATTATGATCGTATGTGATCGTATGCCCGCATCGTATGTGATTGTTTTTAATTGTACATGTTTAAATTAAATGATGAATCGAAACTTTTTATTTATAGTATTCACATTTATAGTAAAATTTCGAATTGTTTTTTTGCTCGTTCTTAAACTCCTAGTAGATCTCTCGTGTAGAAGGTCAATGATCCTACTATATTTCCAATAAGATGCAATCCAGAAAAATAAAATACATTGTGCTGTTTTTTTAATTAACGACCTGACACATCCTACTTCGGACTGGCAACTAATGTAAATAAAAAGCCTAAAGTTCTCATCAAATCAATGTAAATACGGATACCAATGTAAATAAAAGACTGATATTACACCAATGTATCCGTATATTTATAAATACATTCACCATATTATATAAATAAATCAACTTCGCAACTCGGTTGTGTAAAATCAATCAGGTTCTGGTGTCACAGTTTATTTAGTTATATAATACTCTCAGTGATCAGAGGAGTCTGATGGAAAAAGAACATGAATGTTATTATGTTTCTCATTCATTCAAACCAAACATCACACTCGTCGACTGAAGTATATTACATTCATTTACTTACAGTTTTGTTGGTCGTAACGGTGTCTATTGGTTTTGTGGTTCTGTGAGAGAGTTCTCTAATTGTTTTCTAACCCTAACACTCACAACTAGTCTATTAAATACAGTAATCTAATTAACCCATTAACTAACTATTGTACGCATGTGGTTGCGTCTGTGGGTCTCACTAATGGCCCACTAAACATACCATCCATGCAACAGTAAACCTTAGTGGATAACATGCCGTTATATTGAGGTTATCTTCTTATAGAAGCTTCGTGGCATGTCATCTATACAGTTATGATGTTGTTTTGTTGTGGAAATGTTTTTCATGTTTGCCTGAATATATTTGTATGCACCCTCTGTGGTTGGGAGGGAGCCAGAGATGTACTGTGCAGCACGGAGTAGGAGGAAACTGACATCACTGTTTTTCCTATGGTTGAGGCCCATTATAGAGGCACATTGACTCAGGACGTGACAATCCTTTTGACTTGAACATTTGGTTGCATGCTTGGAGCAATAGAGAAGTTCGGCATAACCATTAGTCAATTGGTGGCGGGGAATGAGCACAGTGAACCATATCTTGGCTACAGTGGCTAGGAGCAGTGCATAGGTTGAAACCTACCTTCCTGGAGGTGTGATAGTTATTCTCTGGCTCCGTCCCGGGGTGGGCCGAAAATCCACAGACTTCCCAGCAATATAATGCCATCTAATGGCATTAGTTCAAAGGGCATGAGCCCATGGACCTCTGGATCAGCAACCAACCAACCAACTAACTATTGTCTCTGCTGTTGGTTAAGTCGAATATCCTGGGATAATGTTCACCGAATGTTATTGTGTTTTTACAAAGACGGAAAAGTGTATTTAAAATTATGATTGTGTCTTTCTTTGTAAAATTCCCTGGTTATTATAATATGACTGTTTATATGTACTAGCTCCTTTGGGAGTGTTCTAAGATGAATCTAGGTTGTTGGTAAAGCTCGAAGGTTCAATCTACTGTAGATGGTAAGTTTTGCGACGGCCCGGTTCCATCAAGGTTCAAGATTCTAGTTGTCTATATCGAGGTCTCTCCTCATGCTCGAAAAATAATTGGTTACCAGACGACTATGTTTCCTGGTTCGAAATTCAGGAAATGCTGGAAAAATCGCGTAACTGCTCGTCTATAGTCGGGTTCCAGACGACTATACTCCACAGTTGGGAATTCAGGAAATGCTGAATAAATCTTGAAAAGCTTTCTTGTTATCTTTTGTAGTTGTTGTAAAATACGCCACTAGTGTTCTTCTGTATGTCATCCCTCTTTGGAAGGATACTGACTCCCTCAACTAACTCAAAACTAATCACGAGGCTATCGTTGGAGAGTAAATGACACTCTCGTAATATAAGATACTCTGCTCTCGAACACTAGAACTTTGTAGAACGTAACTCAGAATTCCACCTCATACTAACTAAACACTTACTACTAAAATTCCTAACAGCTTACTTTATAAAACTACCTAATGTGTAGTTTCACCCTCGGTTACTTGTCCCCTAATAATAGACTCTAAATATCCTTAACTCGTTCTAAAATATTATATGAAACGTTACTGAAAGTTCCTCCTGCCATATACACTTGAATTGTACACCTATACTAGAATGGTATCAATGGTAGCTTATCAACAATAAATAACTATGCGTAATTCATCCTACTATTCTGTACATCTTCATTACACACCTATGCTAAACTGTTATCTGTAGCAGCATGTCAACAATAAATAACTATGTGTAACTCATCCTACTGTTCTGCACACCTACTCAAAACTGTTACTAATATCTATAACACACCTGGCAAACAATAAAACTGACTGTACTCGTGTGTTTATTCACGGGATTTTACTGACATAAATTTTCACTGTACTGCTAATGTTATTTCTCCTATCACTATGACAGAAGTTCTTCGAAACACAGTTGATAATAACTGTTCTAAAATAGTATTCTACTCACTGCGTTGATTGTAAGAAACGACTAACATCAGTTGATATCTTCAAGTATGTAATATTAAGAGACTCTTTTATTACTTTGTGTAGTTGACGTTTTCTGTTTCTGATGACTTTCTGCAGTTCTGACTTGTTAAGTGTCGATGTTTCCACGTCTAACTTCATATATCTGACTTGTTTTATGACGGGAGTCAGATGTTGTGATTTGACTGATGGTTTCTCCTCAAAACGTTAGACGCAACTGCTTTCATGGATAATATGCTGACTGATTTTGTCTCCTCAAACGTTAGGACTCAAACCTGAAGTCTTGGGCGCTTCTCTGATAATATCCGAAGAAGGCCATACAAATGGTTTTCCTTACATTTTTGGTAATTGGTGTTGTCTCACCAAACATCAGGACTAAACTGAAGTCTGTAACATATCATTCTATCTGTGTTCATAGTTCGATCAACTCACAAACCCCATGGATCTCGACAATCGTTCAACTTCCTCCGTGTTGTCTACCAAAATTCTTAGCCACTACTCAACCTTCCCGAATATTCTGTTGCAACCACTTGTTTACATAAAATTTCCTTCTACAACTATTATAATCTAACTAAACGTAATTTGGTCAAAATCTCTCTTAACTTTCTACACTTCGAAACATGTTTTTCTAGTCAATCTTCTTCTTCTGCGTTCATTCTCAAACTCCAACTGGATCTAGCTGGATCATGGTCCTGCTAGATTTCCAGCAGGATGTAGTCCAGAAAATGGAAATTAGTTGTGTCGCTGTTTTTTTGCGCTAATGGCCCGACACATCCGTCTTCGGCGAGTATTCAATCTAAAAATACACGTTCCTAGCAAACCCGATTCTTACCTCAAGTAGAATAAGAGAAAAGATAATTCATTCTTGGATTCATAAGTTCTAACCATAACTGAGTTCTTTACCTTCTGTCATATCTTAGTCAAAAAAGTACGTCTGGAGAATGACATGTTACACTTATAAGTTGACTGTTCTTACCACTTCCACTGAGTAGTGGATGTCTGTAGCCGTATCGGTAGAAAGTTAATCGTATTAGAGAGCTGGGGCTCATAACACACACCGAACATCCACCACAAAGCTAACCCCCAGTCAAGCAAGCGTGATCTCTTTGTTGTTATAGGTATCGATAACGACACACCCACAGACGCACGCACCCTTACATTACTGGAATATGTTTCAGGTATTATGTTTCAGATTATTCATAATCCATGTTTTTAATCTCACAAAATGAAATCCAATTAGTAAAACCAGTAGAAAGGTGTAACGGTAAAATTCTAACATCAGTAGAAGATACTAAAATATGCATAATTACAAATAGGCAAAGCACAAAATAAAAGAAGTGAGAAGAAAGTATGAATCAGTTCAAAGATATAGACTTGATGAGAGTCAGGAAATGTGTTTAATTCTCTCTTTAGTTAGACCGCAATATTTCACCTTGGGGCTATTAGATGTATGACTATCCCAAAACCGGATGCCTAATTTTAGGAACTTCTGTGACAGCACCGTCTCGCTTCGTATTATTTTATATTTCTGGGACACCAAATGGCGCGTAATATTTACTGTAGAATCATTACTCTTTCACATCAAGATAGATAAAGACCAAGATTGTTCATATTATAGAAAGAATACCACCAAGACATGTACAAGAATTGAAGAAACCAACCAGACAAACTAAGTTCTAACTGGGAACTTTCCAAAAATACAGGGCGAAACAATAACATACAATCTACATTAAGCGATGTCGACAATTTATGACAAACTACCTAGCATTATTAAGGAAGGGATTGGCAATGGCATATTGCAAAATAACACGGCTGAAAAACATATAGAAAAACAGCAAAATAGTAAATAAACTGCTAATGCTACGAACTTTTATTATTTTTTTCCATTTGCAACATATGACTGTGAAACATGAACCCTAATTAACACAGCGGCAAAGAAGATTAACGTCTTTGAGATGAAATGCTACAGAAGGATACTTAGAATATCATGGAAGCGAAAAACGAAAAACTCAGATATTATAAACAAATTGAAGATTCAAGAGTCTTGGTTACTAAACACAATAGCAAAAAGAAAACTACACATGTTTGGTCATATAAAGAGACACAACTGTTTAGAAAGACGAATAATGGAGGGCAGAGGAAATGTAGACCAAAGAGACGTTGGACTGACGACATTAGAGATAACATAAATACGTCGTTGGAAGATGTAAACCGCATCTTCCAAGAGAACGTCCGCATCGTCGCTGAACCCTTCCAGAGAAGGATTCAGGGAGTTCAGGGAGGTCATTGGGAAGACATTGTTCTGGAGAGAATACATCACATGACACACCTAGCATTACTGACAACATATATAATTATTTGAAAATCTTCATAACATCAATGGCAAACAATCAAATAAATCGTTTGTGGCACCAAAAATAGAACGTGGAGGGGGGGGGGGTAAAAATAACTGCGTTGTGGAATGGTGAAATCAACCAAGCAATTCGTTAAAAGAAGCAAATATTGAAAATCTGGGTAAAATAGGTAACCAACATATTTATATTCAGTATCATCTAGAGAACAGAAACGTCAAACGACCAATAAAATAAGCGAATAGAATGCGTGGAAGGAATAAGGTGAACACTTCCCTGACACATGCACCAAAAGACAGAGAGAAGTGTGTAAAAGGCAATGACAGTAAGAGATGATAGTCGCAACCCAACTACAATAATAACCATCAGCAACGTTGCCCCAATAACAGCGGAAAAGACAGGTAAACACAATGGCACGAGTATTTTTTTAAAAAGTTGCCATCCTGTAACTTGTCTTCTGTCCTGATGAAAGATGTTCAGCCGAAACATTGCCTATCACTACGTATAATTGCTAGCATGTTTTATTTATAAATATTGGTAACACTACATATTTTGTTTTCATCTCTTTCTTTGAATGTCTGTAAACCATGACACAATGAATTCTGGTCTCCAGACTACCCGCTGCTATTCTACAGGTTTTTGAGAGCGAACTCAGAAGAATAATATGTAACAGGCATGTGAAATATTACCTGCATCGTGTATTTCGTGTATGTCTTTCAGATACTAATTAAAGGACATTTGCATGCATGCGTTATAAATAATGAAACTTATTGTTAATTTTTAAAGAAATTTTAGATGAATGGAATAGAAGACGCCAATCTCCACTTGTGGGTCTTCTCGTACAAGGAGGTCCCAAAGAAATTGATAGAGTTTTGTGGCTACTTAGGAAACAGATCCCTGTGGTTGTAATCAAAAGAAAGGGTTACGCATCTGGACTACTAGCTTATGCTTACTCTGAAGGCTTGAAGGGGTTGGTGTTATTATGTGTGCGTTTGAGTTTATGTTGTGTACACGTATAGGCACAAAAAATATATACCCAGCAGATTGATTCCAATGGAAAATACAATAAAAATTCAGCAGAATATGGGCCCATATCTGTAGATACCGTATCATTTATAAACCAAATTCTTTACGACAACTGAATATGTGATGGTGATGATGATGTTCCTCCTTCGCAAGCGAAGATGAGCATGGCATGAAAAATAATAAATGTGATGGACAAAAATAATAATAAATAAAATTGATAAAAACTAATTTGGTTTGTGTGACTTTTGCTATGAAAATTGAATTAAAGTGAGGGAGAGTTACACACTGTCGTCAACCTCACTCTCTCGCCTCTACACATACGATATCAGAGGTAAGACGAGTCAAGACTCTTGGGTGTGTGTCGGAGTGCAGTAAATGACCAGGGTTCCTTACTGTCTCCCCGTGCTCTTTGACGCTCTACGACGCTAGATAAATGACAAGAAATACAAAAATAGGTAGGTGTGTTACCAAAATGAAACATAAAACAACTTAACAACGAGATACAGAGACAGACGACGTTTCGACTATAAAGCCTTCATCAGGACAAACAAACGACCACAATAAAACAAGTCTTACATGGAGACAAATAGGGTTATAATGAGGACAATAGCAGATAGGTAATGAGGGAAGAAAAGATGTGGAAGCATGACAGGTGAGAAAAACGTATGGGGAGAAGTTAGTAGTACGTAGGGAGGAGAAAGTAGACTGAAGAATGTGAGATGAACAAAGGAAAAGATATGGTAGCAAGTAAATTACATTAAAATAAAATAAAAATACTCACCTCAAAAGTGGCAACACAGAATGAATGTTACAGACAAGCAATCATGATGTAAGGGAAGAGCAAAATGAGATGATACGAGGGATCAGGTGGGAGAGAGAAAAAGAGGCCAAAGACGGCAGGAACAGAAAAGAAAATGAGCAAACAGAAGGAAGAGAATATGAGCAGATAATTGTGATATATGAGAATAAAATGGTAGTAAAATAACTTAACTGATGCAGCGACTAGTCTATGGTCCTCCCATGTGAATGAGCACACGCATAATGGCAATAAAGTAAAGAATGGACAGTGAAAGTCAGATTCCTATCAAGGGTCATGATAGCACGTATTTGTACAGGTTAGAAAAATAAAGACATGCCACAGTAATAGACGGTACCCGAGGCGCTGAAGTGAAAAGAAAACACACCCGCGAAACGGGAACAATAGAAAAGACAATATCCTGGTATGGTCACAGTGCATACCAACTGATGAGAGTAAAGGGGCGTAAGTAAATAGGTAAATAGCCATAGAGAAAGAAGACAGAGTATAAGACAAATGCAGAGGTAAGAAAAAAAAAAAAAAAAAAAAAAAAAAAAGGTCGTGGTGGATCGACGAAATCCCCTAGACGGAGATACGTCACGCAAGAAAGTGAAGTGCGGGTGGGAGGGAGCCCAGAGGACACAGGGAGGGTACAACAAGGGAGGGTATGGGACTATCACGGGGAAGCACGTCGTGAGATGGTATCAGGCTGATATAGCGAGACATAGGAAGAGGGTGCCGGAGATAAGGGCACCAGAGAAGATAGGGAATAAGGAGACAGGAAAAGAAGACCATAGCGGGAGGAGGCAGACCCGGAGTTACAGCCAAATCATGTGAGGAAGTGGAGGGTCGTAGCGTCGTAGGTGACAAAGTAAGGGTCATCTGTCACAGTGTCGCAGTAAAAGGAGGTCGGTGTAGCAGAGGTTCCAATAAAATGTGACGGAAGATGCACCAAGGTCACAACCACAACGACAAGTACCTTGTAGGCCAGGTGTTGGGAAAAAATACCGGTCGCATAAACCGAAGATGATAAAGGGATGAGTTAGCCGCACGTCGCAACCCCTATGTGGGTATTGCTCGCACTGTACACTAGCTCATCTATGGGAACAACGATCAAAGGACAGAGACTCTGGCCACGATACACGATCCCTTGGTTTGGGGCATGCACCGTGGGGAGCGAAGTGTCCGATGAAACGAGGTTCGCATCTGTGTGAGACCAACCGTACGTTGCAACCCGTTTGGGGGCGTTGCCCGTACTGCACGCTGGCTCCATAAATATATATGGGGGAACCACTGCATCCGAGCCATCCAAGTCGTGTGAAGCAGGAAGCCTGTTGGCGCTGCAAAGTCTATTTATTAAATATAAAAAAAAAAAAAAAAAAAAAAAAAAATGTCAGTCATCAAACAGTCACCACATACCACATGCTACGTAACTGTATGGGTAGCCGCCCCAATTGATAAGAAAGTGGCCAGAAGAAATATGATAATAGGTACGTGGTGTCGCCCACGGGCCACAGAGAATGGCACAAGAGAAAGAGCGGACATAGCCCTAAGCAATGGAAATAGAGAAAGTAGACAGTATGACAAAGAATCTAAAGGAGAAGAGGAGGATGAAGCATGGGTGAAACAACCCGTAGAGAGAGAGTAGAGTGGGGTAGCGAGGTGATACAGATCAAACATCAAACCGACGTACCAAACCGCAACAGACCCACCCCGGATGAAGCTGCACCGGTCCCAGTCCCATGGCGTAACCACCCACCAACACACCAATCGCAACGTGACATGTCACCGTAGCCCCAAACCCTGGGTGGGGGCCCCGGCCGAGCCACCACAATAGAGAGCAACAGTATCAAGGAGATGAGCAGGAAGAAATAATGGTAAGGTAAAGATTAAAGGAGCAGCAGGGAGGCAGAGCAGGGGGGGCAAAAGGGGGGGGGGGGTTAAGATATTATTGAAAGTATAACTGGTCATTGATGCCAAGTGCACTTTTAATTACATGCGACAGCCAAGGTTCTGGTAAGAATCTATTAGACGCTGAACTCCTTCCCTGTACGTAGGGGACTTATGATTACCAAGAAAGTTTTCACAGACCCACTTGAATGCTTCCCAGTCTAATTACTGTTTAGCACTGTATTTTACATTATTGAAAAATATAGCTTGTAATTTTCTAATTTCCATACGCACGGGTCAGTGCATCTTGTTATTTTAAATCCACTTGGAGATTGAGATATGACTCACTGGTAGTATTTCCCTTCACCTGATGTATACTAATGTATAGATCATATGTAGCCCTTTGATACCTAGTGAAGGTGAAAAGCAGTAGAAGAGGGCTAAGACTGACATGTGTGTATCTGTGTGATTACAGATGGCGTACTATTAACGTTGGGTTAAAAAAATGATGTATTACTACTTTCACTTTCAACATGGCGTAATTAACCATTAGCACTATTTAGTATTTGAATGAAAATGATGTCATTACACACCAATGCAGCTGTTTTACATTATATGATTTCTCAATGTTCTCAACCTCCTGCTTGTTAGCAAGATATACTTCAGAGAACGGGATATGTTATTCCGTGGTTTACAGCTTCGATCTTCTCAATGTGATCTGGCACATTTGTCTTCAAAATAGTTCTTTGATTAGACCTTTGGATGAGACAGTCAAAGTCACAGTCGGATCTCATTTGTCTCATCATAAAACATGAATAACACAACCACAGTTTAGTCCTTAGTTCTTTCACATTCCTGTTCTGCAACAAATGGGTGTGTTGATATTATCAAAGTTTATATTGAAAAATCTGTTAACAATGTTCAGCTGGAAATCTTTATTCATGAATTGACTGATAATACGCACTTAACTGATGTCTTCATGAGGACGATAGTTCGCCCTATGGATGTGATGGTGCTAGGACTTCCCTTTGAAGTGGTCGGAGAAACTAAAGCAAACATTTATACACATTGTTTAAGCAAACATTTATACAAATTGTTTGCTAACAAAATGTAAATATGTATGTGACATTTTAGTTGATGATTATTATTACTTTTACAGTGAATATTTGTCAGTAAGTGTAAGGATATGATCTACAAAATCATTGTGAACAAAATCTATTTTGTGAAATTAAAGAATTATGTTGTTGGTTTTAATATTTTGTTAAAATTACGAAATATTATCTCGTTATTTTTAGTATATTAGTATTGTCTCATTTAGAAATGTTAATTTCTTATGTATGACATAAGTGAATACAAATAGAACTAACATTCTGCAGAACTTGATCACACACTACCAGATATAAACGAAGACCAACCTCTCGTAACGTCTTAAAACGGTTTAACTATCAATGCAAAATATTTCAAATAAGTTTAATTAGCGTTTTTTTGTGTTTTAAATGAAAATAAACTGTTATTTATCCTCGTTTATTTTAATCAATAATGACAAATAATGTACCTCACCACTTTAAGAACCATTATGAAGTATAAATAAGAAAGAAACTATATGATTATTTCCTTCAGATTTTGAGAAAATGTTTATTGTCAAATACAATGTAATTTGTGTATAAAACAACATTATTGAGCACTGTAATTAGTATATCGTCTTCTTCAGCGTTCATTCTCAAACTCCCGCTCAATATCCTTTATAGAAGGACCATGGCCAAGCGCATACTAGATTTCCGGCAGGATGTATACCAGAGAATGAAAATCCGTTGTGTCGCAGTTTTATTCGCGCAAATGGCCCAACACACCCGTTTTCTGCAGTAATTTGTATATAAACAGTATTATGGAGCACTGTAATATGTGCATAAAACAGTATTATTGAGATGAACGTTTGTGAACCACCACTCCATTTTCAATAAATGTAAAGCTTCTTGAGATCCCTTCCTATAACTGTTAGTGAAATTTAAGGGAATTCCCATACCAAATCTGAGCCAATTATAAACGTGTCCTCTTTATCCTTCAGCACTGACAGTCAACACCTGGAGAATATCGTCAAGCCACAGCTCATGCAAAGTGTGATTGAAGCATTTCCAGATTCGTTCCCAGACAACGAATTAGGCAGAAAGAACTGCAGGGATAAAATTCTAGAGTGTGTTAAACACGCAGTCCAGGTATGGACAGTTGTGTTTCTAGAGTGTGTTAAACACGCAGTCCAGGTATGGATAGTTGTGTTTCTCGAGTGTGTTAAACACGCAGTCCAGGTATGGATAGTTGTGTTTCTCGAGTGTGTTAAACACGCAGTCCAGGTATGGATAGTTGTGTTTCTCGAGTGTGTTAAACACGCAGTCCAGGTATGGATAGTTGTGTTTCTCGAGTGTGTTAAACACGCAGTCCAGGTATGGATAGTTGTGTTTCTCGAGTGTGTTAAACACGCAGTCCAGGTATGGACAGTTGTGTTTCTCGAGTGTGTTAAACACGCAGTCCAGGTATGGACAGTTGTGTTTCTAGAGTGTGTTAAACGCTCAATCCAGATATGGTAAGTTGTGTTTCTAGAGTGCGCTAAACACACAGTCCAGATATTGTAAGTTGTGTGTCTATAGTGTGCTAAACACACAGTCCAGGTATGGTTAGTTGCGTTTCTAGATATTTCTTTCCAAACATATCAGAAGAGAACGTAAACGAGTATCGTGCATTTGGTTAACTATACCATCTCCTGTAACACAGAAATGATATTCTGATGTTCAGTCGAAAAGCGCAGACATAGAGGTTAATATAAAACAGGAATAGATCAAACGGTTTGCACACATCAGCAGACTACCATCAGACATCATACCAAATCAAGCTATGCTACACAGATAGAGCGAAGGCAGACCTAGAGGCCGACATAAAAACCTTGGACCACTGAAATAAAACAGGCGAAAAAGTCCACAATATATTAAGCACACAAGCGGGCCGTCTCCAGAACACTCTTCCACCACTGACACCGAAAGGCAACAAAAGGTTTTTCAGCAAATAGAAAGATAGAAATAGATAAAACATGGGATAGTGAATTCAGTTGTGCTATCAACTTCCCGCCAATAAACTAAGGTTGCCATTCTGGCTATTTTATAACCGTATTCGTGGAATTTAGACATTGTTAGCTGTCACTAGTTATGATATTTACGTTGGATCATGTGTATAATTGTTGCTATTTTTTGTAGTGTTGCTTCTATCACATATACTTTGAAAATAAAATGTTACTAAATTGTGTTTTGTGGAGCTGTACATCTACTAAATCATTAATATTGCCTCATATGTTCACGTATAAGTGTTGAAAGAGAAGTACACATTACAACGTTTTCGGTTATTTTGAAGTGGAAACCTTATGATGATAAGTGAGCCACAAGTCAACATAAATGGATACACATTGTGATTATAGGCGAGGGAAGAATATATTATATTTTTGGAAAGAACCGAAGATCGCGTAATCAACACATGACTGGGACTTTGAGTCTACATACACTCGAATAGCTACTATAACGGAAAGTGGAGCACTAATAGGATTGTCTCGTGTGCTATAATGCTTAGTTTCTAATCAAGAATCACTAATGAATATACACAGTTTTTACTTTATAAAACAAAATCATTCGAAACTCGTGTAAATATAAAATTTAACTTATGCTGCAAGATAATTGAACGTAAATTGTACAATATGTGTAGTCATATGCACAAACGTTGCTGATTTAGACAGAAGTTAATTTGTCTTTAGAGAACGCTTATAATATTTAATTAACATTGCACAATATGTTATTGAATTAGCAATATATATATAAAACCCAAAAGATGTCCATGGCAGGGGAAGGGGGTATCTAAGTGCGTTTCACACAGACAGATGGATGTTGCGTTGTTTGCACCTTTCGCACAAGTTTCTTTTTAAAAATAACGTATGAGATTATTTCCATAAAGAAAATAAACCACATTTCTTAATAACATGAACCGAAACGCACATCAACGTGTGTGCAAATGACATTTGTATGTTAACATCAATATTAATACATTCTGAATATCTTTGAAAAATCCTTTTAAATCTTGTATTCCTCATAACGGAAATTCCATTATGGTTTCAAATATTAATGTGCGCGAAATAAAACATAAAATATTTTTTTGAAACATTATATACTTAAGATAGACGAGAAAAGTATATACACTTCCATTGCCATTGAGAATGCTTCTAAAACCAGACGGCTTCTGAGAGGAAATGAAATGTTATTTTTTCTCTTCAGAGATTTGTCGACAACTGAAAGTTTACTTTACATCAGAAAATTGTGGTAAAATGAAAACTGTATGTAATGTCAATTTAACATTGTTTTCAATTGAATTTCTCGTAAAGTAAGATGGTTTATTAAGGTTTTAGTTGTTTATATACAACTGCGAAATTTTTCAATTTTGTATCTCTAATTTGGCCAGAAAATGTTTAAAAATCTGGTAACCTGATTATAAAACATGGATTTTAAAACGAATGCTTTTGAAGCTCGAAACAAGCATAAATATATGACCGAGCTTTGGGCGGTACGGCCTTAACAGCAGAATCAAATTACGCCTTCATACTTCATGTGAGTTTTCTGTGAAGTTGATTGCTCTGCTATGGCAGGCAATATAAGATATGTACATAGTGACCAACAAAAAGTCCTAACATAATCAAAATCAGAATTTTCAAAGGTGTGAATGCTTTTTTTGTTGTTTGCTCGTAGGTATGTATAGTCGACAGTCAGGTTTCTTAAATGAATTTCATTTAGCATGAGTGGATACATTGTAATGTTGTTATTCTACGTTGTAACAGTGACCTGCGTTATAACTTGCCGGAGTTCAATTCGACTATTGCCATGTTTCCATTGGTCATTTATACTTTGTTTGACCAACCAATGTAAAGCGCGTATATTGTCGGATTGGACTTACGCAGTGCAGTGAACTGGTTAACACTCTGCCAGATTTACGAAGGTAACATGTATCAAAGATGAGCGATCTGATAGCTAATAAGAATAATGTTTGATAATAAAAGCTCAAATAATAAAAATTAAATAACATTCATTGCTCAATATAAGGTTTTTCATGAGCAATGTATGATTGGCACGTGTGTTCGGTTAATCTATCAAGTTGTGGGGACAATAACAGATGCTCTTACTTGGTGTTCAATGGGTATCTGTCAAAAGTCCAAAATAGAAAGAATCAATACATTATTGATAAGGTTTGGGTTTCTCATATTATTGGCATGTTAAAAAAAGCATCTTCCCAATAAACTGTTGTTTAGTTAGCTGTGCGTAAGTAATTGCTCCGGTACAAGTTAAAAACAGTGTCTGAAGGAATACATGAAAAAACATTATCTGGATCACTGCAGCTTGAGAATGTTGTTGGGAAATCATAGCGTTGCAGTTCCTTGACTCTTCAGGCATTTACATTTGTATTTTGTATAAATGTATAACCAGCGATAGTGATGTATGTGCGACCACAATAACGAAATATCGCTGTAAAGCTGTAAACCATGGAGTGGTTTATTTCGTTCTCCGGATTATATTCAATATGTTCGTGATCTCTGGAGGACGGTCCATCACAGTCGTGTACTATTTATTTAAAAGGAATTAATCTTGTTATGTAAACCTACGGTAACAATGCCATAAGTTGATTAAAGTTCCCCTTCGCTGAATTTACGTAAGGGTAGAGATATGCTTTCTCTTAGGCGGGCCTTTTTAACCTAAGCGACGCCTTCATTCGGGCGAGACTTGTTCTTTGCATGATGTATTAGCGTTTGGTTGCTTTCTGCGATATACCACTTGACAGTCCATTTTGTCATTGCAAGATCAGTGTAGATATTGCAAACTTTGAAAATATAACACTGCAAGCAATTCAAAATAAGTGTCCAAATAAAATAAGACATCGTACACTTTCCTTTCACTTCAAAGACATTCTTCATTTTTTTTTTTACTCTGCAGTATGTTTTATTCAGAAAACCGATTGAACATCTCATTCATCTGCTGAATCACAGACATTAAACATAACGGACTTTTCTTTTCTACAGCACTCAGTTTCACTTGAGAAGAATTAACAACATGAATTAACTAACATCATAAAATATTGTCTGGGTAGTCACGATCAGACATCAGACTAAATGAAATCTCCTGCATCGTTCATGCAATAATAACAATCCCATCCCTAATATTAACAACTCCAGTTACAAAACAGGAACATAACTACTGTTAACATATTAGATAACAGTCATCATGTTTTGATTCTAGGAGTGTGCGAATACTCTCAGAAGGAAATCGCTAACATCAAAATCTTTAAAACGAAACGAACATATAAACTTGAAATCCTGGGCACACTACTATATTTAAGAAGATGGTTTCAGTTGCTTGCAAACCCTTCTTTGTAAAATGCATCATGATGTTTAGTACTAATAAATTAGTACGTCAGAGGATAAAATAACTCCTGCCTGGAACCGTAGCTGCGTTCCTCAAACTATAATGAAAAATATAGCACAAATATCGTAAAGACTAGTGTGTGAATGATTACCTTCAGAAAACGTATATAATTTCACATAAACGACTCTGAAAATAATATACAATTGTAAATGACGACGATGATAAACATGCCTGAAAAATAGATCTGAGAAATAACACAGAGTATGCACAGTTTGTGCACTTAAATACTAATCCTTTACAATCAATAATTATTTGTCTTCCAGGGTGAATGTCGTTATATAACTGTTCTTGATCCCAGTATCAGCGGGGTTGATCAAAAAGATCTCAGCAAGTTTATACTCACAGCTATCTTCAACGGTAAGATTTCGTCTCCTTCTGTACTATCGTCAAGTGTCCATCATTTATATTATTCTTCTTCACCTGCATCATTGTGTCATTATTAACCTCATTCTTTCGTCATCTATTTCTTCACATTATTGATATCATCATCATCTTCTTTTTTCTTCATCACAAGCTTCACTATCATTGTTTTATTCCACTTATTTCTCCCCTACTTCTTCATCTTCAAACACATTTGTCATTATCTTCATCATCATTTGCGTTGTTTTCATTACTATTTTCCTTTATGTTTTTATCACCCTATCCTGTAATTTCAACTGATTTTTTATTTCCAAAATGTCTATCTTCTCCATCCTTCAAAGTCATCATGTCATTTGCATCGTATTTTTATACTTAATGTTCAACTTCGTCTTATTTTCATCATCTTTATCTATTTGTTTCGCATTCCCCCTCTTCATCTGCCTCTCCATCTTTTCATCCTCCCCTGCCTGACACATACTGTACAGTTTTCTACAAAAAATATTATTGAATTATTTATTATTTCTAAATATAATTTCGTTTTAAAGTTTATATTGAATTTCTGAATGTAGAAAACAACAGTTATATTCAATATAGACATAATATAAGTACTTTATTACTTGCAGCACATAGGGATGAATACCACACAAACACTCAAGAAAATGTCAACAAATATTTAAGACTTACGCTAGATTGGAATTCGCCAGAATTTGCCAGAAGGGAAATTATTGCTAAATTGGACAGACGCAACCTAATAGTAGGTCTAATCACCATGTCAATAGTGCGTTGCAAATCTATTTTATTCACTTTATTGCAAGTAGTCAAATGTAGTGATAAGCAAGTTTGTTTAGCTTGCATATATGTTTGTCTTGCATGTTTTTCTTCTTATAACCCATGCCGTGTGGCGTTGGTTATCATGTCTTTCACAGAACCTTACTTTTCGTGTGAATCATCTACGACACTGCTATTCTCACTTGCCACAGTGACAAGCTTCATGGCATATATCGCGATCTTCCACTACACCCACTGCTCTTTAACGTGACTATTGCCACGATTGTCTACATTATTCCTCTTCTCATAATGCATTCAAACGACGAGTTGTCTCATGATGCGAGCGAGCCACACTCGTTTTATATTACCTTCCTTCATTGTGTCGTCATTTTTCTATGTTGTCCGCACATAATCTAGTGTTCTTATCATTCTTCTATAAAACTAGATCTTAAAAAAACATATTTTTCCTTCTTTCACTCTATTGTAATTTCCTATGCATCTGTCCATAATATAGTGTTCTTATTCTTTTTCATTAAAATCAAATCTTTACACCATGTATACAATTTTTCACTTCCTGAAAATAAAATTATTTTTATATTGTTTTATAATTTCGATGAAAGGTATCATATTTTTATTGATATCACACACATGAGTTTCGCATATGCGTTTAGAAAATATTTACTCTGCCGTTTGTAAGTTTTGTCACTTAACAAGCATCGGGGACACTGATATTGGAACAATATTTTGTCCGATATCCATATGATATTTCTCTCTAGCAACATGGTACCGGTTGCCACCTATTTTATTAACTGCAGTGATTACTATACATTACTGGATGTATCTACCACTGCAATTTGGTACTGTACATTCGATCACAGAAATCACGTCTGACATTGTTATTCATGCATTACAAGTGATGATGACCATTTGCTACATCCACTTTTGAAATTCAGTTCGAGATATTTCCTTGGCTTGTTCGTAGATGGTTAATAATTCCAACCGCAAATTTGTTTGAAGATTTTGGGCTTGGAATTACCACTGTAGACGGTTTTTGAGCCATCCGTGAATTTTTTGGTACTCTTCGTTGTTGAACTGCTCCATTTCTTCTCTTTTCACAAGATGATGCGCCCTTTTGACTGTAGAAAACCATATAGACCTATTTTGCGAAAGTTGTTCCCATGTATTTTGGTTTATTTCAAAGGATTTTATTGTGGCTTTAACTCTTTGTCTCCGTGCGGTTTTCCTGCTATGCCGAACACGATAGTAAATTCATATTAAAATGTAGATTTGAGCGGCTTTTCGGCATAGTGGGTCTCCAAAATGTAGATATTAGCGGCTCGGTGGATATAAAGAGTTAACGTGTGCTTGTAGTGCTAATTTTGCCCACCTTGTGATCGTGTATCCTTCTCCAGCTTACCAAAGGGGTATCTTTTGCAGGCGATGATCTGGCATACATACCAGATGACCTGCCTAACGAATCTGTGTCTGCATTCAGAATAGTACCAATGCTAGGGATACCAGATCTGTCAAGGACTGTTGTATCCGGAATCGTGTCTAGTCATCTGCTGTTCATAACTTTTCTAAGACAAGTTCTATGAAAGTTATTAAATGTCCTCGCATGACGTCTCTACACATCCCATGTTACAGTAGCAAATAACAGCACTTGGGGTACCATTGCTCTGTAAACATTTAGTTTTGTCTGTAGGTTAATGATATTTCTATGCCACACATTTGCGTACAATATGCAGAAATTGCTGCTGGACTTAACGATTGCATACACTTCATCATCAACGTTAGTATTTTATGATAAAGTACTACCTATGTATGTGGATCTATTTACAGCTTTCCATGCTATGCCATTTACCTGTATGCAGGGCTCGTGATATATTCTGTCAGATAGTGGTTGTAACATGACTTCTGTTTTCTGCGTGTTAATAGTAAGCTCAATGTTGGTGCAAGCTTTAGAAAATATGTCTATAATACTTTGTAGATCAGCCTGTGTTGGAATTTAGGGCACATTTATCAGCAAATAGTAGATTACTGATTGTGTGTTATTCCGAGCCCCCGAAGATTGAACTATTTTCAATCGTTGCGTTATTGATGTCGTCTTCCAAGTCCAGATCTCTAAAAGCATCACCGAACAAAGCAGAGAACATGATGCTGAACAGGGTAGGTGTTAATACACATTCCCGTTTAATTCAATTTGAAACAGGAAACGTCCGACATAAAGCGTACTTATTGAATTCTAGAAAACTCAAACCATCTCATTAACATGATTCACATGGTCAATTCTTCACCTGCATCAGATTTGATGATCGTGAGTTTGAATCAAATATCCACACCAAACTCCCTCCCTATTATCAGAATCATTGCCATATGATTTTGTTCAATGATTAGAATGCGTAATACGAAAAGGGTTCTGCAATTTTCTAATCACTGTCAACAAACATAATAAAACACAGAAATATACGATTCGTCCAAAAGACCTTTATCAAAGACACAATATAACTGGTACGAAACATCACTGCCCGCAGTTATATATTAGTAGATATATGAGATAAACCATGAATTCAGAAGAGCGTCAATGATTATAGCAATGAAATGATACGAATGCATTCAAGTACCACTAGAACTGCAGTGATGCAAACTGGTGAATATATGACATAAAAGGTAAATGACATAACGAATAGGTATGTTATATGTTTTTGTAACTGAGGATACTTCAATATGTGTACGGGATTTTCGTTGTTATTGTAATAGTCATTGCCACGATTAGTCCGTTCTAAGTGACTTCAGCACACAGTTTTGAATGTCTTCATCTTTTTTAGAGATGTGGTTAGTCAAGCACGGGAATATCCAGTTTACTCAAGTTGCCAGGCGATTTGATGCCATCAGAACGGACTGGTTCAATACCCGTTGGTCTCAACAATGAAATGATAGAGTGGAACAGAAACTAATCAGAAAGTTGACTGACTGTCATAAGATATTGACACGCAATAGAAAAGTGGAAAACATAAAAAGATATTTACACATTTGTATGACGGAAGAATACTCCCAAAGATCTGTAGTTTTCCAAACTGGTGGATATATTGATTCTCAAGTGTATCTCGAGATCGGTCATCTGAGTAGCACAATTTAATGACGACAAAAATTCCGGTCCGATGGTTGATATGGACAAATGCCGAAAGAAACACCTCGCCTAATGAATATCAAATGCCTACATTGCGCCACGGCCTTGGCTGTATCCGGAGCTGTTTTATGTTTATAAAATGTTGATGAACGTTTGTGTCGTTACAGAAGTACAGGAGACAGGCTGGTGAATAATTGCAATGATCATAACGAACTTCTCACATAATAACCGATATCGTCGCTGATTGTACCGATTGTCGATCCGCAATGACAAGAGGAAAAGTCTATATAATGTAGATATACGAGGTAGATACACACAGTTCCTGAAACAGTCGACTAGTATGTGAATGAAAGATGATATGTAGATTATATGTTTAGAAGCTGGCAATGACCGTGACATGATAGATATGACCTTCACATATATTGGAACAGTATGCATATTCTCCCGACCATGCACCGGATAGTTTTGTTTCTTATTTCCTCGATTGGAATCGGCACTGAAAAGAATGAATTACGGATGCAGATGATGTTATCACCAATGTCATAACACCGCTGATTGAAAAGTCAAAGAATAGGTTAAAGAAATAATTCATGAAGCTGTATGCAAGTTGGAACTTGTGTGCAGTTGCAGAAGGGATAAACTTTGAAAGAAATGCACTGTTCATAATTCAAGTGTAACTTATTTCTATATAGTGCACTAAGTTCGGAAATTGTGTTTGACATGAACCTACAGCGTGACCACATCGTGCCTCAAGAGCATCATCATGCACTAATAGTATTTTCCCTTAAGTCCACAATGTTGACTTTATCTTATCTATTTATCTTAGCTATTATCTTATCAGAATGAACATAGAGAAGTCACATCGAGTTAAAATGTAAACTTTGCCACAATAAATGATCTGTGCCACAACGATAGGAGTATATGCACTCAAAAAAATGTCAAATAATCTTTAGCATGTTCTTTCCATGAATGAAGACACTTAATTCTGGCATTATCATTATTGTTTTACCTTGTACGCTGTAAAGTCGTGAAATCTAACTTGCTATGCTGACATCAGTCAGTTACTGTTATAAAGACTGGTTGTGTTGCTTCACATATTCTATCACAGGTCAAAGAAGATCTTTTCATGGAAGCAATCCTATTGCCTGGACGTGAGCAGTTCGTTGAACTGTTTCTGAACATGGGATTCTCCCTACGTCACTTCATGACAGAAGATCGCTTGCAGGATCTATACGAAAGATCCTTAGATAACGATTACTTTGTGCACTTGTGTCTTGAGAACATTCTCCACAAATCAACGGTATCTTTATATAGGCAAAGTATATGTATATATAAGAATTTCATATACAGTTTTGTGGTAAAAAAAGAACTATTTTAACGTCATATACAGGTTGTGCTATATTAGAACTCTACGTACATATATATATATAAGTATACGATAACTATTAAAATGGCAGAACATTGTATCACCGATAACGTGCAATGGCAGATATTACTATATTAAAATTAGACAGTTAATTAAGTTTGCATTGTTTGTTATAGCGGCACAGTATCGAGGGTATCTTCAGGCCCATATCGTATTGGATTATTTCCATATAATTCTACATGTCTACTTTGTTATCTTTCACATTTAATTAATCGTTGTTGTTCTTCATTTTCTTAGTCCGTTTCAGACTCTTGCAGAATTCTTCTTGATTCTTGATTAGAAACTGGCCTCGTAGCACGTGGGGCATTCCCATAAGTGCTCCGCCCTCTGTTCCGGCAGCCATCATACTCGATGGTGTTTAGAGTCCAATGTTGCCGAAACAGACGTCGACATCAGGGCGCAACTTTGCCCCTTATGACAGGTTTCTTTGTTGTTCCGTCCACCCACGCCGTGCGCGTAACTAGTTCAAGCACAACGTCGGCCTGTCGGAACAACAAGGTAACTGTAATCGAAGGTTACGACTACAGGATTGCATAGATGACGTGCCATGAAGCTTCTATAAGAATATAACCTCAATATAAATGCATGTCATCTACTAAGGTTTATTTGTGCATGGTTGGTTTTTCTAGTGAACCATTGGTGAGACCCACACACGCAACCGCGTGCGCAACATGTGCAGAATTAGCAGGATGTAGTCCCGGGAACATAATACGTTGTCTAATCAGCTTTGCTGCGAGATCTGTGTCTTTTATCTTGACTTAACCGACTTCATCATGACCTCTGCGCCACTTCGACCCCAAATGGGATGGATCAGCTGAAACGACTAATTAATCACTTAATCGTTTCTTACGTCATGCATGAATGGTAAACAGTGAATCTGTTATGTTCTTCTCCGAAGCAACACGCAGACGTCGCACATGGTAATTTAGCTTTAATTATCTGATGTATATCGATGGAAATATATTATGTCCTAGCTATTTGCCTGAGCTCTTTGTCTGGGATCACTGATATTGTTGCAGAGCGGATTAATACACTCGAGAGTGTTAACAATGAGGCAATTCGGGTAGTTGTAGGAGAATATTGTAATGTCCATCGCATGTATCATTCACACATGTTTTATCTCGATGATGTTGTCTCATTTAGCAATATGTATTAGGTACTAGGTATGTTGATCATCTTCTTTTCACACTGGGTATGTCTATATATGCTCAGATCTCCACTTCAGTAAATCTATCAGGGTATAACGGCTGACGTTTCGGCTCCATTTTGGTTCACTGATCTGTTTTTAATAAAATATTCTTTGTTAGATGTTCTCTAAGGTCCATGCCTATCCTCACTCTCAAATCGCGCATTCTCGATATTGATGCATTATCATATGTCTTAAAGTTCTCTGTGCGGATTCTGGAAGAGCACTCAGTATGTCATATGCTGTTCATCTGATATGGTGGAGACGCTTAACTAATGTGTCGTTCAATTCATTTCCCAGCACTCCCGTGTGTGAAAAGGGAGCCGCGTATCGCAGTGGTTCGCATATGAGTGGTCCTATGTTAATTTCTCAGTTGACGCGGAAATGTTTTTCAGATCGCAACGGCTCCCGGGTCGACCCAGCCTTAATTGGATACATCATTAATCCGGAGGGTAAAGACTGCGAGGGAGAGGAGATGTCTACTGCCCTCATTTGCAGAGCCATTGAAATGTGAGATCGCTAACAGCTCACACCCCTGCGGCATTGATAAATGATATGGTATACGTTACTGTTACATCCGTGTATCCAGGAACAAAGATTGGCGTGATGTTTTCGCGGTAAGGCCAATAATTTAGCTCTCTAATGACTCCAATCATCCCCTACGTACCTCACCTGTTTTTACTTTATGTATAATGTTTATTAAATCTCTCTCTGCAATTCCTTAACTTAAAAAAAGCAGTACAGTGTTTTTGACAGTTCATTGAGCCACTTGTATACACGCATGGAAGTAAACGCGATTCAAGACAATTTAGTATTTGTCTTGCAAACACAACTTTCAGAATTAGATTGCTTGCTGTTGCGTAAATGTTCCGCTCTCTTCGTGTACTGTTCTTCGGTGTGATCTGGCAGGAAAGACACATTTACATCCCTAGTGGCAGATGACCGAGCTATCCGTGTTGTCACATCCCTATTATCGGATTATTTGGAGATGAATGCCAAGAACTCAACATCCACGCTTACATAGCTAAGTTATCTGCACTCTCTCTATTGAGTGTAATGAACGTTTTGACTGCCCCCATAAAGATCATAGGAAAAGGTATTCATTTCTCGCTAGGGGTTTTCCTTCTAGTGCGCAAATCTGTTTAGCGGTATCCTCTGCGACCTTCATTCCTGATTTGCCTTTCTTGAGTCTGCTTCCCTTTATACGGGGGAGCTTACTGTGTAGTGTGTGATTTATGTTAGAACTAATTCTAATGTATGGACGAGAATGTCTCATCTCATTCCTGTGAGATATGCTCGGAAAATCTAGAAAGTACCTCATATACACAGAGTATATGTCCCAGATGCAACCAATGATGACCCGCAACGCTTTGTTTTGAATTCTCTCCAGTCTTTCAATCTGTGTTTGACTGGTAGTGATAGTGACACCTGCATATTCATTTACAGGCAAGACACCAGTTTCATCTAGCTAAGATTATTTGGTGTCTATGCTGCCTTGCTTGATGTACATGGAAAATAATGATCTTCAACGCCATTCGGCACGGCACTTGATGATAAATGCTGCCATCATTCCCGGAGCTGAAACACTTTTTCTGGAATTTATGATTAAAGTGTATCCTAAAACAAAACACTACAATAAAATCGCACAGTCAGGTATTGTAGAGATGAAGTCTTGATTACAGTGTGCCCTTTTATCTCCACCCTCGGTGTCGCAGACTTTGTATTATTTCATTTAAGAACACATTTTACATTTATAAATGGACACTGTCCCTTGTGCTTCATTTTACTTTGTCGTATTTTTCTTTCACGAATGTCTTATGATGTTAATGCTTCGTTGATAAAGTGTATGATATTGAAATACGTTTTTTTTGTGTGTTCATATCCCCAGAAACTGTGTGTATTAAAGATCTTATTTCTCCATTTACTTTTCTGGAAGACTGGATTACTCTCCCCATCTTTCTTTAATACATAAAAGACTTCAACTATTAGTAACATGAAATTCTTTGAATATATTTTCCCCTACTCATATGGGGCCTATGTTGTTGTTAGCAGAGCAAATGCTCTAACATTTTGTAATGAAACACATCCAAGTGTGCAATAATGTGGACGTATTACTGTTAGCCTACTGTGATCACACGACATATATGACATAATGAATTCAAAATCGTCAACATTGTGACATGCAACAGATCCTTATACATTTAGATTTATATTTGTTTTTATTTTTGCTTCCTAGCGTAATAATCACTATACATTTTATATCTGATGTGATTACAATTTTTAGATTTATTTTGGGACTGGTTTGGAATGCGTGCCTACCTTTTTGATTATCTCTCTTAGCTATGTTTAACAGTTTATTTTTTTCATGTATTAATTTAAATATAAATTTATTTAGTGTTATGATTAGTTATGTACAATTAATCAATGTAATATTAACTAACCTTAACCCATAACCCTATATTACAAATGCATATTTAAATTAATTATTGATTAATTAGTGAATTGATATAATATTTAGTTGAATTGACCATAAACTACGTTAATAAGCACTACTTGTAAACAAAAACCGGTTATTTTTAAGGGTTGTCCATAAATTACGTATTGTGGGCCACCTTTTAGCCTCGCAACTGTCAATAATCGTGAAGAATTCAGAAACCAACCCTATTTTACATTATGTTCAAAAATAGCGCAAAAAATAGCAAAAGTAGGAACACGAATAACCAAAAAAATATTTCCATATTATTAGAAAGATTTTTCAAATTCAAGCATTTTAATTGGTACAGAAAAAAGTGTACTGCTAATGTCAATTTTTGTCACACCACCAACCATTGTCTACAATTGTAAAGTCTTGTCAGACCACACTTCCCTAATTGTTTACGTAATTTACAGTTATCCCTCAGATAATATTTCTCAACGGTAGCTCTTTAGATATTGTTACATTTCAATGATGTCGTTTAGTAGTGCAGTATTTTTTTTAAAATATATATTTTAGCTCTTCAACGTTGTGCCTTTTTACCTACACGTTTCCTCTGACATACGTCCAATTATGTCATTTTCTATTTTTTTATACTTTTTATAATATCATTGAAATATGATAGATGTCCATCAATTGCAAGTATCATGTCGTCCGCACCAAGTCTACTTTTGACGTTAGTGAAACAAAATAAAAGTGAATGATTTGAATATGTAGCGATACACTATTCACTTAAAATTATTAAGCAAGAAACATTTGAAGATGGAATTAGAAGATGATGATGATGAATCAATCCCTTTCGCTGTGAGCAGGAAGTTCTTGGCAGCCCGAATTAGAATAAATGGTCAATGATAATCGTGGATTAATAACATAAATAAACTTTCGACATAATTTTTTTTACACTCATCCTAATTGAAGGAAGACAGAATTCCAAGACAAGCCTTCATGTGGACAACAGACGGGAAAAAGAAAACAGGAAAGACCAAAAACAACGCTCAGAGCATTTATGAATGAATTAAAATCAATAGCGGCATAAATGCACAAGACCTGCAATCCCTGGCAACTGACCGACTGACATAGAGAACTATGACATCCGTCCCATGTGCCAAAATTGGCAAAAGAGAAACTGACTGTCGTTCGAATTGATAAAACCACAGATGTTTGGATAACTTTCTGGATTTATATCCACGTGGTAACTCCTACAGCCCTGATGGGTTATGAACCTTGTTATTACTAATATTACTCTTTTACGGTAAATTAATATAAACAAAATCAAACGAGACGTTTTCAATTGCCATTTTTTTCGCCTCAAGCAATATACTGCAAGCACTCGTTTTGATGAAATGTTTAACCTATGTATGTGTTCCACGTGAAACTGCAATTTAAATAATAAAAGACAATTCATTATAATTATTTCTATATCGTACAGATTTTAATTCAGTATACTGTTTATTTATTGAATAACGTGTAATATACGTATATATACACACATACTCATACACAAAATATAAACTGTGCATATATTGTGCATTCATGTTATTATCGCACATATACATGTGCTATATTAGCACATGTGTTATTGTCATACATGTGTTATTGTTATACATGTATATGCACGTTGTTGATACACCTGTGCATGCATTTTATTGTCATATATATGTATGCAAGATGTTTTTGCACGTGTACATGCATACTGTTGTTACACCTATGTATGCATGTCGTTACACATGTGTAATCACGTTATAGATATACCTGTACATGCGCGTAATTGCCATCCCTGTATATGCAAGTTACTGTTAATCCTCTATATTCATGTTATTGTTACATAAAGACAGCAATGGCATTTCTCGTTCTCTTTAAGACTTCTCTAGGGAAACATTTTCTGCAAGGTCGAAGATGCAAACTGAACAAGATCTTATTCGTGCTAACAGGCATTCCGAAACTAGTAGATACAAGTCTACTTTCCCTTGGTCGCTTCGCGCATAAACAGGAGGAGAAAGAAATAGCAGATCGCAAGGTAGGTACTCGAGTGCCTATGCAGAATTACTCATTTGACCATGTTCCTTTTGACCGTGCTAACTTTTGTAGGTACTGTATATCTAAACAAAACCTAAAGGACATATAGTAAAGGTGGGATCTGACCTGTGGGATAATTTGGTTCTGTCCACCTAAAACAAGCGAGGCTGAAATAACTATTCAATAAATACAAGATCTTTTCCCACAACACCATCCTTCACTTCAATTGAATCATTATAATAACGCACATAATAACCGTCTTGTTGTGGTTGGATAGGTACAGTGTGCCGAGTTCATGGTTAACACGATATTGACATTCAAGTACAAGCAAAATATGTCCTTGGAGATTGATACCAATTGTATGTACCTTCAGAATTGTTAGAAGCATCATGTCAAAAGTAATTAGCGTTTCTGATTTGTAAATTCTAAAATTCCGTATAACTCATTCATTGTTTGCAGATGTTAGAAATTGGACACTTTATGTCAATGTGTCATCGCCGACTAGAGGTTCCGAAGACCATATAAATAACTGCTAATAAGATGCTTACCAACTATATATATATATGTGTATTTGAAGGTACTGATGGCTGGATTGCGCCCTATATTATTATTTATTTTCTGTAAAGTTCTGGCATAACTCATATAAAGAGACAAAAACTGATTGGATAGACAAATAACTGAGGGTAGAGCACGTGGGCGGATGAGAAAGAGCAAACTAAGAAGACTTCAAAATAATATGAATACGTCGTTGGAAAATGAAAGCCGCATGGTCCAGATATAGAAGTATTCAATGAGTCCAGTGAGAAGACAATGTTTCGGATAGAATTCGTCACATAACAGAATTAGTCCAATGCGACAAAGCAGAACGAGCAAAGGTACCAACATTGTCGAGAATATTTAAAATATATTTGTACAGAGAACAAATGTTACTTTAAAGGATAGAAAACAATCTCGTGTAAGGGATTCTGCTCCAGAAATACTTTTCAGTGATAATTTTTTTATTCATCAATACTTGCATCATCGAACATGACATTATATACACACAATGTCGGTTTATATTGGTAAACAAGTGTAGATATCAAAATCAACCTGTCCAATTCAGCTGCAAGTGGTTATCTGGTTAATAAAGCACAATTGCAAGATAGTATACCTTTTCTCTGTTAAAGTTCCAAATACACATAAATACTATGGCTTACTGGATAAGCCAATAATCAATGCGCAGTAAGAAGGAACACAGGTATATCCATTATTTCCAAATTTACTCGGGAGTGAGACAGGGATGTGTACTATCCCCATATTGATCATAACATACATAGTTCACATCTGCAAAAAAGTAAAGACAACGGAAGAAAATAATTGGGAGGATAACTTAAACGAATTCCTATTTGCAGACAACCAAACCCTATTAAAATCATCAGAAAAGCAACTACAAAGACACATAGACAGATTACATCAAACATTCCAAATTTTAACATGAAGATAAATATAAAAATAACTGAAGTAATAAAAAAATAGAAAGAAACACCTATCTTATATATATATATATATATTCAACATTACAGGCGTAAACAAGTAACAGCATTTACATACCTAGGAAGCAATAAAATAACAGCCGGCAAGAGCTGCAAAGAAATACACAATGTATGTAGTAAAGCATACTAAGCTCTAGGACGAATGACACCAATGTTCATAAACAATAAAGTAGATTCAAACACCAAAATTACACTATTAAAAACGTTTATTATGCCATCGTTGTGCTACCAATGCCAGACATGGGCAACGACACCACAAGACAAACGTAAACGTGTGACATCTGAAATGGCATGTTTACACAGAATCCTACGAATATCGCTAATAAACAGTGAAGAATTATGACATTAGACAAAGGACCGGCACAACCCCAATGGTATAATATATTAGGAGACAACAGATCAAATGATTTTGACACATCAGCAGACTACCATACCACAGCATATCAGACATCACAACCACAGCAAATATGCTACACAGATACAGTGAAGGCAGACGTAGAGACCGTTCACGAAAATGATAACCACTAAAATAAAATAGTGGACAAATTCCAAAATATACTCAGCACACACGAGGGACATCTTCAGAAAACCCTTCTACCCTTGACGCTGAAAGCAACAAGGAGTTTAGCGAATAAATAGATAGATAGACTGGATAAGTGATTCAAATACGGTCAATAGCTATAGAAGATTGAACTATATAATTTGTCTACTTTATTAATTTATAAAAGTAATGTGTATCAGTTAGGATAGAACCACAATGGATTTTGTAAATGCCAAAAAATGCAGTAACGAGTGTGCCACATTGACTTTCTGCACTCGTCTATAGAATATACGCTCACGTTTACTGCAAACGAAACAAATAGACCAGTACAGTGTTATCTAGGTCTAGAAATTACATATTTATATAAGACCATACACAATTCATATAGAGAAATAAATATAGTGGTTTAAAAAACCCAAATGAGAATACATTAAAATACGATAAAGGCGCCATGATACCTGGAAAGTTCCAATTAAAATGTAACACTACACACTAAGACTGCTGATAGTGTCTACGATTCTAGAGAAGTTGATGCAAACCGTTTTATTAGATTGCCGTATAAGCAGCTAAGTAATAAATTAATACGAGTATTGAAAAATATAGTTATTTAAACAGTTTAAACAGTAATTAATAACTTGCAGACGTGTTCACCAACATAACCTTTTGTTTGTGGACGGTGACCTTTTTTCCTTTGACAGTAACGAAGGATAAAATGTTAACAAATGAATCCCTACCTGTTGCCTAGCACATTATCAATAACTCACGATTAGACGACACTATGAATTTATTTTAATATATTTGCATCCATAAACCCATACCCAATTATGGTCTCTCTGGTACTACATTAGTGAGTATCAACACACAGTTTTCCAACAATTTCTATCTTTAGTGATGCGGATACGAGATGAACAATCCCGACCTGGCAGTCCATGATGTTGAATTTCTATAACTTTCGTTTTCTTGCTCTACTTCTTCCACTTTTGACTGATCTTTAACTGTAATATTACTCTTGACAATGAAGGAATTATGTCGGCATTCATCTCCACACCATGCAGATTTTAGCTTTTTTAAATTATGGATGGTAATGATTTTTGTAGACCAGTATTTTATTTCTTACACACACAAATGTCTTAAGAGATACGTAGAATTTGTATGTAACATTCGTATTAGGAGACATGTAACTGTCTCTCCATGTCTGCGCGAGGGACCAATTTTAACAAGTCATATTACGCAATAGATATCACTAAAAAGATATAAAGCCTGATTTTCACCCTGATACTGCTTTTGCAAATCACGTTCAACCTTGATATAGTCGCAATCGCCATCGTTGTCTATAATAATGTTTCGCATTTTCCATCGATGCATATCTATGATTCGAGGAATTTTAAAGTAGTCATGTACTGAAGTGTGTGCCTATTCACCATGATGTTGTTCTCTACTTCCATGACTCTGGTGTTTACTAAGATCGTATTCCTTTCAGGGTTGATTTTCATTCTATACTTGCTTTCAACCGTTTCCACCTTTCTTGCTATGTCTTCTTGGTTTCTCTGACCCAGCTATATGATAAATATCACCAGAGATGCAAGGATTGCAATGTGAACAAGATCCGATCGATATATATATATATATATATATATATATATATATATATATATATATATATATATATATATATATATATATATATATATACACAATATTATAAATATGTTTAGAAGAAACGATTTGATACATTTTATACTTTTATTATGCGTTATTCTCATGACACATTTGGTGTATTTGCAAAATGGCATCCTAATTAATGAGTTTTTATAGGAACCTAAATGATTAAACATGACATGCAAATGACTGTTTATATATTCTCAGTTGTTTAATCTACATGGCCTTTAGATTAAGGGTCGACAAACTACGATGGAAATATGACCGCCAAGGAGTCTTCACTTACCATGAAAACTGGTTTAAATATTGTATACGCACCGAACCATAGAAAAATAACGCAATCAAATCATATTATAGGTAGTCTTCTGGATTGATTAATTAACTTATAATCAAGTAATCAAATACATGAGTCGAACAGCACATGCAAAAGCAGCATTCCAGAAGATGAGAAACATCTTGTGTAATAATTCATTAACAATAGAAGTAAGAAAGAACATACTAAAATGTTACACAGAACCCATACTTGTATTTGGTAGTGAAGTATGGGCAATTGACAATATTGCAAGAAAACATATGGAGACCGAAGAGATGTGGTTTTATAGAAGAATGTTGAAAATATCATGGACAGCTAAAAAGGATAATGCTATAATTCTAAACTGGTCAACTCATATAGAGAACTAATTAATTGTATTAGAAGACTACAATGACAGTTCCTGGGTCATATCATGAGAAGAGGAGAATTGGAGAACATCGTAACAACTGGAAATATCGAGAGTAAGAGAGACAGAGGAAGCCAACGTGAGAAAATGTTGAATGGCTTGAAAGCCTGGCATGATGCATAATCATAAGAAACTATATTGAAATGTATAACAGAGGACTGTGGAGAGACATGATCGCCTATGCCGGAAGGCATGGTATCAATGAATGAATGACACCACGTGCATTCGCTATATACAGATTTAACACATGATTGAGGATTAATGAGAGTGTTGCTAACTAGGAAACTGTGTTAAAACGTGTGACCTAGAGAGATACCATTCAACTTGGACCTTCAGCGGAATCTTTTAATAAATCTTTCCGACCCATCTCACAAGTACAGTGTTAAATCCGACTCTATTGTCTATTGTCTTTCCCCAGGTGGTTTGTGATCCACTCTTGCCGTTAAACGTAGGGGTGATTGGAGCACGAGCTTGCGTTCTAAAGCCAGAGGTGTGGCCTCGGCTGTGCTATGACCGTGTCTGTACAGGATCTCCCTGACGTTTTCTATCCATGTTTTCCGTGTCCTTCATCTGGCTTTGTACCCTGATCTCATTTGGTTATATGCTTGTACGGGCAACTTTTCGTGATGCATTCTCATAATGTGGAAAAACCACTTGATCTGTTCTCTCTCTATGTAATCTGATTCGTCTACTCAAAAGGTTGCCTATCTCTTCTTTAGAGTATACTTTCTATACGAAAATTAGCTGCAATGGTGCCACATATATAATACAATAATAGCGTTAGCAAAAATAGGTTTGATTATTACTAGCATGTGCATACAGTTTTGGTGATAAAATAATAATATGTATTGATTGTTGGATCGTAGGTGTTGTAAGTAATATATGTAAATGTTTTGAGAAGTAATATATATAAATGTGTTGAAAAGTAATATATGTAAATGTGTTGACAATTTTATCTATAGGCTTTACTGGCTCTGATTTACTGGGCTGTGTTGACAAAAAGAAAGACGATGGCTAAAGTGTTGTGGAAAAGGACATCCGAGCCAATTGCTGTAGCCCTTCTCATATCAAATATGTACTATCAAATGTCAACACATTGGATTAATGACGTGGATCTTAAAAAAGAAATGAAGGAAGCAGCTATGTAAGTTCACTACACTGTATTACAATACGAACATCGACACAATAATTCATGTACATTTATGAATACGTTTGCATTAATGTGGACTTTTACGTACCCTATACAAATTTCAACTATGTGGCCCGTAAATAGGGCCGGCCCTAACAATTGCGAGGCCCAATGCGAAACGGATTGCGCGGGGGCCCAGTCTGGGTAGGGAAGAGGATAATAAAATAAAGTATAATATTAATTTATGGGCCTACAAGTGCGGGGCTCACTGCGGCCGCATAGGTTGCAATGGCCTAAGACCGACCCTGCCCGTAAACTACCAGCTATCCTGCCCCCTTTACTCTCCCTCACCTGCAACTCCATTTCGCGGGCCTCACTTGCACGATTTTCAACCATATGCCTTGTGCTCAAAATGTCGTGAATTCGATTCTAAGTCGTAAAGTCACTTTAAATGATAACCCCCAGCATCTGAATTTTCAAGAGATACTCAGGGAATAGCGTTTATAATTAAGTAGATGCGTGCCATGATATACAGAGAATATCGTGTAAAGTTAAGTAGATGCGTGCCGTGATACTCAGAGAGTATCGATTAAGGATATGTAGATGCGTGCCATTATACCCGAGATTGTCATTTAAAGATGCGTACATGCGTGCCAGGATACACAACGAATATCTTTTTAAGTTATGGTCTTGATACTCAGAGATTATCGCTTAATATTATATGGATACGCGTCATGATATTATTGGCCATAAATGCGACCATCCTGTTACGGGGAGTGGGAACATGTGAGGAAACTGAAGCGCAATAAATTAAGTCATATACTAGACACTTGTTTATTTTCTACTATGTCTGTATATCATTCCTTACCACATTGCAATATGATCTACGATCCATACCATCCTGCTGCAATTGTTGCACATAAATGCATGTATTATCGCGTATTATGTTTAACCGAAGCAAAGTTCGGTCTCGAATTCGTGTTCCTACTTTTACATTCACAATCTGTAATTTGCCTTTTTTCCAAGATGTGTGTCTCAATCATACTGCAACAACGCCGACTTTCGTATGCAAAATAATGCAATAATATCCTGTTCAATCTTGTCATCTCACCACAATAATAAATAAAAATAATAGAGAGCTATGAACGTATGTTTTATTTACATTTTGAACATGTACATTACACCCACGATTTTTGACAAAGTAGGAAAACGCTTTTCCAGCTTCGCATGATGATTGTATAATCAAGACTGTATATTATTAATACGCAACGCAACAATATTGGTTCCAACAATTCCTTAAAATTGTCTGATGAAACAGACAGTTAAAATAAATATACTTTCCTGGTGTTTGTTTGAGAACCGCAAGAATTGCGAGCGATTTGCTATTGCTTCCTATATTTAGAGAGGTGGATATTCTGAACGTCCTGTCATACACAGGAGACTTCAGCTTTCGGCTTAGTGCAATATCTAATGAAGCATCCTTCTATTCATGGGAGTTATATAATTGTATAGATGATATAATATAAAGCTTCCATAAGAGAGCCTCAATATAACGACATGTCATCTACTAAGGCTTTATGTTGCATGGGTGTTTTTTTCTAGTGGCCCACTGGTGAGAACCAGAAACGCACTGCATGCGTCTTTCGTGGTGTATGTATGGCCGTCTGTTGATGTAAGGCATGTCAGGGTTATCGGTTTAAGAGGTGGTTTTGAGGTACACAAATACGTTGCCAAGAAATGAAAAACTATTTGTGAATATCAAATCATAACAATTATCTTCATGAATAAAAACACATTGCAAATCACATGGTATTGATACTTGTACGTGAGTAGCAAAATGACGAAAATTTGAATCAATGACAACATTATTATTCTGGCAATAATATAGCATATAACTGTAGGCATTTTATTGTATTGCACGGTATGATTACTGTATGACAGTACTGTATTCCAGCAGTACTGTCATACATCACTGTATGAGTACATCTTTGGAGTGTTGATTATGGTTATGGTCATATTATGAGGCGACGTTATCGTAATCCTGTCAAACCCATATATGCTCAATTACCTCAAGCAGATGATGAAATGTATGCGTGCTGACGGTCCTTGTGTTTCTGTGGTGTAATATACTATTCATATGTGCATGTAACTCCTTGTAGCGCACTTCTAAAACAGTACTCTTGAATATCGCCTATCAGAACAATTTCTATGCAATTTTAGTTCGTATGGATTTCCTGTTACTATTGGAAAAGGAAATGTAAATATGTAAATATTTAAATATGTAAGTTGTCTAACAATATTATATTCCAGATATAGGTATCACATATATAGAACAAAATTGTACAGGTACAGGTACGATTACATAAAAAAGGCCATCCAGCGTTAAGAATGCCATATTTTTCTCCAAAAACCCAAAATGTGTTCAACTTGTTTGAAATCTGATATTTAGATCTTTAAACTGTACATCGTTGACTGTAACATCCATACTAGTATTAAAATACTACAAATAACACAGTCACTATATAAATAACAGGAGAATTGCAAATAAGTGGTGATTTCGTTTGCGAATCATTAGAAAGAGATAAACCACACCGGTTCGACGTTACGGATCAAAGGCATTTATCACTAACACAACATAGCATACGATGAGTAAAGGACGTCACTGGCAAGGATGACATCACAGAAGGATATGAGAAAACATGCATGAATTTCGGAAGGGGATTAATGATAACAAGGAATGCAAAATGGACATGTGGGCTGTGTGCACATAAAGTTAACAGTTATTTTTACCGATTATTCACACCATCCCCTACTTGTCAACAGATCGTAATTAATTCAAGAGCCTCCTCCCCTGATTATGTAATAACAAAATGTAACTTTCCCTCCCTAGTCAAGATACCTTTAACAGGATTACGAAAACATCGCCTCATAATTTGACCATAACTATAATCAACAATCCAAAGATGTACTCATACAGTGATGTATGACAGTACTGCTGGAATACAGTACTGTCCTACGGTAATCATGCCGTGCAATACAATAAAATACCTACACGTATATGCTATATTATTGCCAGAATAATAATGTTGTCATTGATTCAAATTTTCGTCATTTTACTACTCACGTACAAGTATCAATACCATGTGATTTGCAATGTGTTTTTATTCATGAAGATAATTGTTATTATTTGATATTCACAAATAGTTTTTCATTTCTTGTTGGTATATAGAAGTATAGGGAGATCATCATGGAAAGAGAAGAAAACAAATAAAGAGGTTCTAACAACACAGTATGGATACATGTTAAAGGAAATAAAGATCAAGCAAATAACATATTTGGACATGTTAAAAGACATGACACCTTCTTGAAGACATTACGTGAGGGTAAAGTCGAGGTGAGGCGAGCAAGAGGTAGGCAGAGATACAAGTGGGAGAAATATCACGATGTGGACAGGCTACAGTCAGCGGAGTGCACCACAACGATACGAGATAGTGAATGTTAGAGGTTTGTTACAGCCTACCTTTGTTGTGGAGACTGCACTTGGTGATGAGAATAAAATCTCCCACACGCACTTTAATAAACTTGGTGAAAAAGTACGATATATCCACACGATTATTGAATTACGATAAATCTACACGATTATTAAAGTACGACAAATATACACGAATATTTTCCAATTTCTCGAAAGCAATTGAAAACTAAAGCAATTTTATTTCTATATAAAATTGTAACATTTAGTTAGTTAGTTAGTCGCCGGATCATCATCACTGCAAACTGGACACATCCATAGTTGCTCCGATCTCTCCTTGAGTGTATCCGTCATTACACTTTAGCTGACAGTACCAGTCCAATGCTGGTTGACCATCATTCTTCTGGGCCCTCCAACATGTTCACCTCTAGCAACACCGCATTTCAATCCCTGATCTTTAATCCTAGCCATTGAAAAGGAATCATCATCCACATTAGTCTCACTCTCGCGTGTTATATCTCTTAAGGAGTTCAAATGGTAAGCGCGATCCATTGCCCCATCGCCCTGTGCCACAATCGCGTACGATGCCAATTGATCCGCTCTTTCATTGCCTCGAACGCCCACATCTCCCGGTACGAAAATAAAATGTAACCACTTTCAAGCTCGCCTTTCTCATGGCCTCAATCCACTGTTCGTGAACGAGACCCACTTGTACTTCTTAATCATACTCATAGAGTCACTCAAGATGCAGACCTGCGTTACCTTCTGTGTGCGTAGCCACTTAAATACCTTGGTCACCGCAATAGTCTCCATGGTCATACTACTCGTAGTGACCGCAAAGGCACCACTTTCCTCCTTGATCGTTTTACCTGCGCACTGAGCTGTAAAGGCCCAAGCACTGCAAACATGCCTAATTACCGATCCATCAGTGTATATAATCACATCCCCCTCTTTGGTATTCTCACTGATTAAAGCCTGCACTTCTTTCTCCACAGCTGTGGGACACCATTCTCTGCATTCGCTGCTAAGTGATATTACTACTCTCAAACAAGTTTCAAAATCTGTGGGTAGACCTATCCATTCCGCACCTGCTGCCACATCTTGTAATCTGCACACGCTTTGTATGACATCCTCAGCACGTCCCATCCACGACCTTCCTCTCTTGAGTCTGCTGCCTTTAACTTTCTGTATTTCGGAATGCAACTAGTGTTCTTTATATGCATGCATTTGAAGGTACGCCTGTGCACGGCAATACTGTAATCTATGCTCAGCTGTTGGGCAGTCAAGTAGGTATCGCATAGCTCTTGTCGATGTGTCTCTTGTGCATCCCATAATGATACGCATTGCTGCATTCTGGACTCTATCCAGTCTTTCGATCTGAGTTTGGCTAAGAGTCAGAATTGACAGTGCATATTCCACCACAGCCACAACCAAACCCTGGTCCAAAAGAAATAACAATCTCTGCTCACACTGCGCAGCAGCCATAACCTTCATTGCTGCTAAGCCTTTTCCTGCCATTATGCTAATGTGGTCAACATGTTCCCTGAAACTCAGCCTTCTGTCAAAAAACACACCCAGATATCTCATTGTGCTAGTTCTTTCTAAACTTTTCCCGGACAACGAAACTTGTGACATGGGTGTCTTTACCAAGTGATTGTTCAAAGAAAGCCACGTCACGAATAACTTAGACGGATTAACCACTGCTCCCGTATCTCGACACCAATTTGTCAGTCTGTCCAGCGCCTTCTGTAGTTCCACGATGCACTCTTCTCGATGTGGCCCTGTCTATACACCAGGTTATCATCGGCATGTGACATCATTCTGCCAACACCTGTGATTTGGTTGCCAGCGATATGTACTGTGTATACATTGAAAAGTACAGGAGATAAAGGCGATCCATGTGGCAGACCAGGGCTAATAAACGTTGGTGCAGATATCCAGTTACCACACTTAAGAACTACAACCCTGTGCATCAGGGCGGCGCCAACCCAACGCACGAAAAAAGGATTAACTGTGCGATTTAACAGTTGGTGCATCAAGATATCCAAGGACACCCTATTGTACGCATCCTCTAGGTCTATTGCGACCGCACATGTCTACATGCGCGAATCGAACCCTCAAAAACATCCTGCGCAAATATGGCTGCATTCTGCCATGTCTTCTTTCCTGGACGATATCCTCCTAACAATGTTGGTAAACACTTATTTCTTTCAAGATAACACAATACCTTCCAGGGCACAATTTCTTCCAAAAGCTTGCCAATCGTATTCTACATTGTTATTATTCTGTAGCCGTGTATCCTGTTGTGGTCCTTCCCAGGTTTGGGTAGTGGAACTAAATAGATAACATTTATAGACATAACGCTAAGAAAGTAAAAGATAACAAACGAAAGATGAAAGAGCTAACTAAAGTCCAAGTAAACTCCAAGAGTAAATAGATGGAGTAATGTGAACACACCTTATTTTAAAAAGAATACAATTCAAAAGAGTAGTTTACCCATGTGAACACGACTATGTGTCATCACACGTGAATGTCGTAGGAAGGAAAAGAAAGAATAACTCCTCGAAATATATCAAGTAAATGACCCGTGAATCTCCAGAATAAGATTATCTCAGTACTTCTCTCAACGGTTGTGTTTATCCGACACTCCAGCGGAACTAGCAGTTACAATGTGCACTTACTACACAAGGAAAAAAGTATTGTTCCTGACTTTTCAGGCAATTTGTCATTGTTTATTATCTAGAGCTCTCGCAACAGTAGTGAGCATAAGTTGGCATTAGAATTTAGTTCATACATAAATGCATTACTGATAGCATCGTTTATCGTTTATCGTCTAAACATGACATGTGCACATTACTGACCTGTGAGGATACAGGTTACCTTTACCTCACCTCTCGGACTGGCTGGTAGGTTATGAACATATTACATTAATACATGTTCCCACCCACATCTGCACATTAGTTCAAGTCCAAAGGTTAGGTCTTCATACGTTTAGGTTTAAAGTAAATGAGCGTAGAATATTGTCTGTTAAACTCGTTACTGTCTGTCTGTCTTCTTGTTGTTGGATCGAGAATGAAGACAAGTTACGTTCCAGATCTGCAGTCTTGTATAAAAATAAGATTCTGCCAGTTGTAGTCGGCGTCAAATATGAACGAAGAAAATACGTTAGAGAGGGATTTAGGTTCTACTCTCTTGTAGTTGTCAAATGTGATCACGTTGGTCTTCTAAAGTAAATGCTGAAATATTTCTGCTGTTTCTACAGTAGTTCAGTTATTGTCAAATTTTTCGACGTCTATTTCTAATTTAAATATGTCAGTGAAATCCTCCTAATGTAAATGTGGTTTAAATTGCGTATTGTCAACGCATACTGTTCCGATGCTAAAGTCAAATGATTGTTCAAAATCTAGGTTAATTCTATTCGATTTTTTAAAATTTATAATAAACTGTTCATTTATATCGCTAGTCTCATTCTGTAGATAGTGGCAACCCTGGGCATTCAGGTTGTATGTATTTACAGGTTCTCATTTTACATCAGGTTTGTCATTCCATGTTGACATTATTCCTATCTAAATTAGCTGCAACTTTGTAATTTATACATTAATATGAAATACTAGTCAATCTATTTGGCTGGTCTATGTTTGCTACTAATCTAGATGTAAATTAAGGACTAAGGTAAATTATGTCCGAATTAGTATTCGCTATATCGACACGAAGTGTTAATTAATAGTTACAAACGTATTTATTTCATATCTCTTTCTATGGTTCAGCGTCTCTCTGAAAATTATACACGATTTCTCTACATTTATTAGTTCTTGCTCACAAAACTAAAAACCGTAAAGTGGATCTAACTCATCCAAGTAAAAAAATCAAAGGGAGGTAATTCGTCTTTTGTTTTCTCAAGGGGACTCAATTCATTGCTCGTCCATTGTCACAAAGTAATGTGTTGTCTGTGTTTGTCTACACACAATTAGAATGTGACGGTTACAAAAAATGTTCACGTCAACTTTATTACCCTTGTCAGCAGCTATCAAACTGTTTTATATCCCCTCCCTCCCCCACTCAATATATTTTTTACAGAATACATGGGCCGTAAAACGTGACAGTTACACTTATTATTTATGGTTATTAAGAACAAAAGATAGTAGTGTAGCAAATTTCTGTATATATCGGCTCTCATGCTCATACCCAATTCCATAATCCATCCTGGGAGCAGTATTTAATGTTAGTCACCTCTACATACAGAGTACCCAGATAATCTTTTCCTTACATAAAGGCCTACATGAGACTAACATTCTTAGATAACTCAAAAGAGATTCTACTATGCTCATTAGAACACAAACAAAGCAAGGTAACAGAAAAACTAGAAACGGCAGACTGTCATACTAGCGTTTATTTCAATAGTGTTTATTTCAATAATGTTTATTATAATATTGTTTATTATAATATTGTTTATTACAATAACAATACCGTTATTTCGGTATTATCTCTCTTCAGTCAGTTTGGAAGGCTAGCCATAGAGATGATGGATTTAGTATATACTGACTCCAGTTTGATGGCTTACTATTCCCTTGTCAACCCTATCAGTGATTTCAATAACTTGAACGTAGTAGACATCGCTCTAATAAGCAACAACATCTTCTTCATTGCACATCCATGTTGTCAGAGGTCCATGAGAGCAAGATGGCTTGGGAGGATAAAAATCAAGTCGTTTGACTGGGGTGTTATAAATATCCCAGAATATCTGAAGGTTGGTATCAAGTTTTCTTTTTCAACTGTTCCACTAGTAACTTAAATAGGAAAATTAAATCGTTAGCAATAGTAAAGACGATGTAGTAACGATAGATGACGTTTCGACTAAAATTTCTTCATCCGTACCACACAAAATTAGGGCGAGCAATAAATAGTATATTAGGAGGAGAAAGTAGATAGTACAAAGTAGAGAAATAAGTAAAGTATATTCTCATGTTATATAAATATATGTGCATGTATGCGTTCTCCAATACGTAAACGAACTGCGGGACAATGATATTTGAAAGAGGCATGTGTGTAGGAACATAATTTTGAAGTAAGCCATAACATATTGATCATCATTTAACATCTTTGGTTGCACCACAACATATGTCAAATGTGTTCAACTTTATATATATATATATATATATATATATATATATATATAATATATTATTTTTCTGCCATTCAGATATATCTGTGCCTTTTCTTGGTGTTTCCAATGTACTTCTGGCTCACCTTTAAATCTGAACAGAGACGAACAGACATCCCCATTGAAGGTAAGAAGAGAGTACATGATCATGAAACATTACATTCAACAACACTGAATGAGAAATTCATGATACTCAACGGTTTACTTTTGCAAAATATACTAGATCCTTTCTAGATTGATTTGTTCGCCGAAGAGATTGTCAAATATTTCTTGATAACCCCATGCATGATGTGTTCTTTCAACGGAGATGTACGTATGTACTTGACTGCTATTTGTTGAAATCTGCTGTAAATGTCCAACATTTTATGGAGTGAAAAGCACTGCCTGGCCACAGCGAAATGTGAGAGTTTTGGGGTGGTTGATCGTATTGTATGAGGGTTTGAGTTTCATCTTGCCGACTGGAATAATTATCTAGCAATAATTAAAACATTGGGTATAGAAGACATGAGGCTCAATTTGCATCAAATCAAATCAATCAACAAAAAAACCCATAAACTTTCGGGTCGTAGGGGTACCACATTGGATGCTTCAGCACACAGAGTCCTCCAACGAATTATATCCTCAGCGATGCGGATAAGTGTGGAAATATCTTGCCCTGTCCATTCCTTGATGTTGTCTGTCCATGTCTTTATTTGACCTCCTCTGCTTCTTCCTCCCTCGACAGTTCCCTGCAGTATTGTTATTGACAAGGAATCGTGCCTGCATACATGTCCGAACCATGTTAGTTTTCGTCGTTTCAATATTGAAATAAATGGCTCCTGGACACCTGCACACATCTCTACTTTATTTCTTACGTACACATTGGTCTTATGTTCCCTATAGGAAATTCGTAGAATTCTTCTGTAGCATTTATACTCGAAAGCCTGTAATCTTCTCTCCATGCCCGCAGTGAGTGTCCAACTCTCACAACCATACAACACAACAGAAAGCACCAGCGACTTATACAGTTTGATTTTCACTCCAACACTGATGTTGCTTTTCCAAATCACAGTTAGCCTTGACAAGGACGCTAAAGCCATCTCCAGCCTTATTTTTAGTTCTGCTTTGCATTTACCATCGCTGCATATACTGGATCCAAGGTATTTGAAGGTATTCACCTCCTCAAGCGTATGTCCATTCATCATGATATTAGTCTGGTTTTCTGTGTCTCTTCTGTTTACCAAGATTTTGCTCTTATCTGTATTGATTTCCATTCCATACTTGCTGGTAACTTTTTCCAACTTTGATGTTAATTCTTGCAATGATTGTTCTGACACAGCTATAAGATCAATATCATCAGCGAAACGCAAGTTGCAAATAGGGCGACATCCGATCAATATAGACGTTTTGTAGTCATGTACTGTCTCTTGTATGATGTGCTCTAAGTACATGTTAAAAAGTACTGGGGACATTATGCATCCCTGTCAAACTCCCACAGTTGTTTTGAAGAACTCTCCAATTGTACTGTGTGACAAGACATCACTATTTGCATTTTTGTACAGAGCTTCAATAATGTCTATAATTGTGGTGTCAAAATTAAAGTTCCTCCGTATGCGCCACAGACCATCATGCCAAACACGATCTAAGGCCTTTGTAAAGTCAATGAAGTTGTGGTATAGTTGTTGATGCTGAATATGTTTTTCGATTGATTAGTGTTCGGATGTTATATATTTGTTCAACAGTGCTTCTGTTTGCCCTGAAGCCAGCTTGTTCTTCTGCAATTATTTCTTTCGACTTGTGTTTTATTCTGTTAAGTAGTATTTTGAGCATCACTTTACTGTGGTGTGTTATAAGGCTAATTGTTCTGTAATTTGAACACACTTTCAAATTTCCTTTCTTGGGAATTGGTATTATTAGTGATTGTGTCCAATCAGTGGGCCATTGTTTTGTGTTCCATATATTTTGGCATATTGTGGTCATAATATTTACCAAATTAATGCCCCCGTATTTCAACAATTCTGCTGGAATGTTGTCTACACCAGGTGACTTCCCTCCTTTCAATGTTCGTATGGCCTCTTTTATTTCATCTACTAGAATTTCTGCATATCCTATTTCTCTGTTGTTTAGTTCAGAATTCTGTAATATCGTGTAGTCAGGATTACACTTGCAGTTATACAGCTCCTTGCAATACTCTGTCCATCTTTTCACTATATCTGTTGTTTCATTGAGTATCTTTCCGTGTTTGTCTTGTATTGTAGATATATTTATATATCTATATATCTATATATGTAGATATATTGTAGATACAATTTGCATATCCGATCTCAAATACTTACATCATCATTATCAAGTGCCATCTCCACAACGACTTTTGGCTGCAACAGATCTCCAACATTCCATGTCTCTTGTTTTGGTGGTGCACTCTGCTAGACTGTAACCTGTCCAACTTATGATGTTACTCTCTCACGTGTATCTCTGTCTACCTCTTGCTCGATTCACTTTGACTTTACCCTCAAGTAAGGTCTTCAATAAGGTGTCATGTCTTTTAATGTGTCCAAAATATTTTGTTTACCTAATCTTTATTTCTCTAATTAGTTCTTTCTTCATATTAAGTGTTTTATCACCTATTTATTTGTCGTCTTCTCTTTCCATTATGTTTTCCGTATTCGTCTATATACCCACATCTCAAAACGTCAATTCTTTCTTCTAATTGTTTATTTAGTGTCCATGTTTCTGATCCATGCATTAATATAGAATAGAAGTAAGATTTTATAATTCTAATTTTTAATTTGTTTAGATGTTACTATTTTCCTCATGTATTTTAAGGTTCGTTCGGCCATTCCTATTCTTCTTTTAATTTCTGTTTCACATATTTCGTCATTTGTGACTATGTGTCCAAGATATTGATAATGGTTTACTTGTTGTAGTTTCTCTCCATGTATGTTTATGTTTAGCTCTTGTTATTTTGTGTTCTTGCTTATTATCATGGTTTAAAAAAAAATTTATATCCAGTCCATATTCATTACTTGATTTATTGACTTGATCAATTAGTATTTGTAGCTCATGTTCACTTTCTGCTAAAAGAACAGTGCCATCTGCATATCTCAGGTTGTTTATTATTTTCCCATTGATCCTGAGTCCTGACATTTCTTCTATATTTTTAAAGATATTCTCTGTGTAGATATTAAATAGGGTTGGTGATAAAATGCAGTCGTATCTTACCACTCTTCGTATTTCTATTTATGGTGAGTAGCTGTTTTCACACCTTAGTGATGCAGTCTGTTCGAAGTATATATTTCTAATCAGTCTGATGTCTTTTCCATATGCAAATACTTACAATCGTATCTTAATTATTCAATGCTCTGTAAACGCCCCCCCCCCCATCAATGACAACGATGATGATGAACATATTAAGTAATCCCGTTAGCGATGAGCACGCAGCTCTTGTCTGCCCATTTCCTTTCTGACAAAAGCATATATCCCCTCAGTGAGTAACTTAGATGTAATCCGAACTATTATAATGTTCGCTGTTATGAAGACGTGGTTGTTTTAGATGAGTTTATTGATGCATATTTAGTCTCCAGAGAGAGACATTCCAAAAACAGCAATATCACAGGATCATCATATCGTACCAGGAGTATAGTAACACTTTTTGGTCAAAAGTTCATCATTCTTTAGTCAAACCGATGACCACTCTGCACTAATGACACACCTAGCATTCCACAGCACTTAGGAGTCTGCCACAAAATAAAAGTGGTACATCATCCACTAGCCTGCATCTCTAAGCTTTAAATTAGGATAATTTGATAGAAGGCAATAGTAATAGCTCGAGAAAATACATGCAGTGGTCATTATCATTTTTCACATGTGACAGGTTGTCAGACGCACCCTAACCGTTCTTAATCGCTTCCTACGATATTCCTGGAAAGAACACATTAACCCTTTTCTATACACCATGAACTGGAAACCCATAGCCCTGTTTGGTAGAACTTGTGCTGCAAGATAGAAGGATGTTGAGCTCAATGAGCATATGTCATTATCCATAATGTATTGATTTCGTATGACCTGGAGAGACAGTCCAACAAAAAATTAAAAAACCACATTCAACAACAATAATACTGAATCTAACCATCAACTGTTACACATTCAGATATTTAATCTTGATTTTTGATTAGAAACTGGCTACACATTACACGGCGCATTCCCATAAGTGCCATACCCTCTGTTCCAGCAGCCATCCTATTGTATGTAGACACAGAGTCCCGTTGAGGTGTTGATTGTGTGATCTTTAGGACTTTCCAAAAAATTTACTTGTCTGTCCCTCACCTCTAGATTCTCCCATTTCTAACATTCTCTGTATGCATACGCTCTCATCCTCATTGAAATCATCTTCATCATGAAATTAATCAGATATTTAATAAAACGGAGAACAGAACATCATAGAACATGTCCTGTGTCAGAAGATGGCAATCAGCATTATAAAACTTCAATCGTCTCCATCGTCTCCCGTGTAATTATTGAGTAAAAACAGAGCACGAGTACATCTTATCTGCATATTGCAAACAGCGTAATTTTGTTCAGTATACATTTTTTTGGGCTGTACTTATTTTCTATATGAACGGTCACAATGCACAATTGCCTGTGTCGGAGATCGAACTTGTACATTAGCCGTCACAGATACGCACTGTACCACTACGTCACAGAGCCGGGTCAATTTTTAGAATATAATAGTATATCTATCACATCTATATAACCTCTACCCATGCCAATGTGCATGCAATTATTACTATAAACATGGGGAAACACGTTATAAAATGGAAACTATAACCTGAAATTAATTAATGATATAACAAACTTTATATCCATAAAATGTTGATCTAACACATCGGACACATGTTTCAATCTACCTTCTGAAAGATTTAATTCAAACATATAGCAAGTGTGTTGTCACTGCGCTGTCGTGTATTGTGGGATACACAGTGTTATCATCACTATATATAGAACAATATCATATATATGGATAGCGTTGACAGCATCACACGGACTGCCTATATTTTATCACAACATATGCTACCTGTGTCTTGAGTCTGGATCGAACTAATCGCCATTGGCGATTTAAATCTATTTTCAACAGAACTAGAAATCGAACTCGTGGGCAGCCCGATTACGAGACAGTGCAGTAACAAATGAGTTACACAATGATTGTTACACCAAGTTACGCCTACTCATGTAGGTCACGTGATGAGACAGCGAATGGGCGAGACAGCTTTGGACTCTTGTCGAAATTTGGAAACTTGTGGAAATGTGAAACAGCTAGTGGTGTTTTTTAGGGATTTTGTGAATTAGTTCATATTCATTGGATATTTCTTGTCTTGTTACGAAATATTTTTATGTATGTTTGTATGTGTGCATCGTGGACTGAAATCAATTCAGTTGTAAACACTATATTTATCCGTTACATGTAGTATTGAATACACAATGTATATTGTTACCTTATGTTACCTTTATTTCGTTATAGGTGCTGTGAATAGCTTCGCTCACATGTGCATGTTTACTAAGTCATTTCATCATAACATCACTATAAACTTCTCTAGAAAGCACCAGAAATCACTAATAAACTTTCACTAATAAAATTTCATAGACATTCACTTCCACTAATATATGACTAGACTGCAATATGTGAACGCTATCTGGCAAACGTAAACGCATCTGTGTTAATAACTCCACTACAAAGTGTACACATCTTCCACGAATTTCTTTCTCGTCCGGAAATATGTAGATTGCCATTTATTTTTCACACTCATAACCCAGATTAGGATTAGGATAAAAATAGACTTCAATAACATAAATGTGTGTTGTTTTCCAGGAATAACAATCTTTGAACTGATAGAATCAGTGAGATGGACAAGATCGTTGAGTAGTTTTGTTGGATCTTGTATTTCTACTTCAAACTTTTTATTCACGCTTTGAACTTCGACGAGAATATGCTTGAGAAATATGAGAAAAAAATATTTTCGTGATTCCCAACATAACGAATACACATACGAATATTTCACTTGATATATAATATTATATATCAAGTCTTTTATGGAAATATGGTGTGAGCACATTTTACTGAACCACACTTGATCTTCTAAGCTTTAGGTTCTTGCATCCTTTACTGTCACCAAAGTGTACCTTACAGAGTTCACTTAAATGATCTACTTCTCTAAATGAACAATTTCCAGTTACGAACGGGGATATGCGGGCTTCTGTTGCTTTCACGTCATTGCTGAGAGTGTTAAATGAAAGTTATGTTTTTTTCATGGATGTGTTGTTTAGGTTTGTTGTCTCAGTGTGTCTCTCAATATATTTTAACTTTGCGGCTACTGTACATTTAAAATGCGTACATCTCTTTGCCAAACTGCCTATCATCTCTGTCAACGTTAATTAACCATTTTTGAAATCTCGAATCATTTAGCCAATGTCCCCTGAATTGATGTGGGTAGTTCTTGCTCACTATGATGCACACATGTAAATTAAACAGTAGTGCAGTCACATCAAACATCCTGGAATGATTGTGAATATGCAAATAACAATGGACATTTTAAATGCCTGCTATATTTACTATTTCTTACCAGTTCGACGTTTTAGTGTTCACTCACAGTTTTTGAATAATACGAAACAAATTATTTTACGCGTTAAAAAGCACCATAACGCACTAAATAATGATAAAATGCACTGAAACGAACCATGACATTTTTGAAAAGCGCTAAAATAGTGCTACCTCGTTATTTTAAAATTTTTGGCACAAGATAATTTTTGAAAAAGCAACAGATCTGGTGCGAGAAGCATCAAAATGGCAACCGTGAACGTGCGTGTTTTTCTGTGTATCTGCGTACGTGCGTGCGTGATTACGTGTGTGTGGGGGTGTGTGTGGTTTTTTTTGTCTCTATCGTTGACGGGTTACGATTAAAATATCTTCTACAATTGTGTCCACTGAAATGTGCTCACTGTGTCCCGGAGCAGATATCTCGGCACCTTAATTAGCGCCCATCAAATTCGTCAATTAAAGCGATTAATACGGGATTACTTAAAACTTTAAAGGGAGCAAATCATGACAGAAACCCTCACCGCCTAGCGGTTGGCACAGGGGTTCCGAATGCTAAGGGAAAACACTGATTAAAATTATCGGATGGGGTGGAAATTGGAGGGGGGGAAGGAAGTTTATGGTCGCATGCGATCATCCTGTGACACCCCCGGCAGTTCTGTGTGATTCCAAGCATATTAACTTTGACTGTCCTTTGGACTACATTAACGGAACCGAGATGGATTTAGTGCAAAACGTGCAAGGCACAGTTTCCATATGTCACCCGAGCTTAGCAAAATATATGAAGAGAGAAGCAGAAATAATCAGCAGCCTCTCAGATTTGAAAAAAATGCTCAATGAATTGCTTAATTTTATTTCTTTCAAATGACCTCACGAAGCACAATAATTTATGTTGGAACTAAAATATGTGTGAAACCGTCTCTAATAACTGACTAAAATCTTCATCCAATGATTTATGCGTGCCTGAGTCATTCATTTAGGCTAACCTGTGATTATCAACACAGTAGCACAGACAAGTGAACAATTGTCACGTGAAGAGATGGGGACTCGTTTTGGGCATCCGGTTGGTGAATGTGTATATAATTGGAATCGTATGCAAAAATTAACTAAGTATATAAATAGTTGTAAACTGGGAGCTACACAATAATCAAAAACATAACGAATAAAGTCCAAATTAACTCAGAAAACAGGTTTTCTATACTGCGGACGTTCTCTGATAACCCGATAGTTTATTTGTCACTTTGTGAATACATTTTTGTCGGTGTGAAAGGAATACCACGACGTCAAAAAGGTAAACATTTTGCAGATCACTATTACACATAATAACCATAATTATTATTCACACATTCAACATTTATTTCAAAAGAATAAAATCATACTCCATATAAAAAAATGTAGACACACACAAATACTGTCTTGTGTATTAGCTTGACGAGATGGCAATGATAAATAAGTCACCACATTGTTAATAACTTAACAGTGACTATTCTATCTCAGTGTTTCAATATGCAATTACAAATATTCTGGAACATCGACATATATTTGGAACAACAACATACATATTGAAACAGTTGTTGACATGGCTATTTAGTATATGATCAAATTGCTGATGTAGTCTAATTTCTGATGTAGTTTAATTACTCGTGTAGTATAACTACTGATGCAGTATAATTGCTGGCGTAGTATAAGTACTAATTTAGTCTAATTAATAATGAAGTATAACTATTTAATTAGTATAATTAATGATGTAGTTTAACTAGTGATGAAGTATAGCTCTTAATGTAACCTAACTACTGATGTAATTACCAATATAGTATAATTAATGGTGTAGTCTAACTACTGATGCAGTATAATTAATTATGCCGTTTCGGTACTAATGTAGTATAATTATTGGGGAAGTATAACTTTTGTTATAGTATAACGGCTTATTTAGTGCAACCGCATGCAGTATATCTACTGCTATAGTATAACTACTGACGTAGTCTACTGATGTGAATTATTTATATTGTTTTAAAATTCAGCTCATTACTGTGTCCGTGGCCATATGTCGTTTTCCTTTGTTACTACCTCATCACAACACTCTCAACCTCCTCTGAGCAAATAGAGCATGTTGAGATATTCGTGTAAACTCACGCCACCTCTACAACATGTCTTAATTTAACAGTAAAGGAAACACACAAGTCAGGTTTCCCCCATTAAACATCATTGATGCGTGTTTATGAATACCGTAATTGTGATCTTCATAGCCAACATATGGATGATGTGGTCAGTCTCAAGCCTGCTGCTTTTACTGCCCAGACGATCTGGTAATATAATGCGTTCCGTAGAATGTGTCGACCTAGGTTGATGACTGTAGCATAGTGTTTATTGAACTGGAAGTTAATTTAATAGTCATTGTATAAATGATATTCAATATAGTTATATAAACACTAAAACATTTTTATAATACATCTACAGATGAAGGCTATTCCGAGAAAAGTAGCAGTGATAGAGATGGGAAAATACCTGAAAAGGTAAGTGTATATGTGATTCTGTTGCAATATGAATATTCAGACAACACATTCTTTTCAGCATATAACCTTCTTTTGAATAAATAACTAACTTAGTGATTACAACCTTCGATTTGTGCTTAAAAATTCGTGAGTTCGAATCGTGCTCGCGTCGACATGTTTATAAAGGGGATTTGTTTTCGGACAGGAATCGCTTGAAACTACGGGGTTTTGTGGGGAGTTGTGTGATACGAATGGTATTCTCGACAGGCGGCGACGTTCCACGTTGTTGAGATGGACAACATGCATATTGAGTAACCATATGACTCCCAAAGCATGCTGCGCAAGATAGAAGTGTTGATCAGTGCTGAGTGGATCACTCTTTTTAATAGCGCACACAGTTTTACATGAATCTACTGTCCAGGTCATGCTGACGTCAGTTGAACGAAAGATCCAAGGCGTTAGCTTGTAAAGCCTTGGTGAATGGCACTGAAATAAGAAGAAGAGACAGGATTGAATTGATTAAAGCAGTCATAATACCCTACAAAAAGACGAGGATGAGATCGAAAAAGACAATGTACACATTCAGAGAATGATCGAAATGTGAGGGGCTAGATAGAGGCAGCGGGAGAAAGTGCACTATATCTGGAAAATCAGAAGAACGCGCAACCAGCAACTTACTGTGACGCTGAGCTTACACAGTTTTATTCGGCAAGCAGATCATATAATTGAATGCACTCAGTGATGTGACGCTTGCTCCTAATCAAGAATCAATCCGCAATAAATTTATTGATTTATAACTCAACACACTCAAAATACTATGTTGCCATCTACTTTGTTCCTAATGACATTGTTTTCCAGCATGTTCAACGTAGTGTCAGTTAATCTCTAAACGTTTCATTGCATACATTCATAGTAATATGTAAAATCTGATCCCAGTGTATTCAAATTGTTCAGTAGCTTAATTACATCAGCCAATTTCGTTGACTAATAGGTTAATGACATTATTCGTGTCTATGGACAGTACAGGACGTAAAGCTGAATTAATGAGGCCTTCATTCTGTCCGTTATTGTTTATTGTCACGATTTCCATTGGTTACTTTTTATATACTTGAAGTCGCCTTGGCTATTTTTTGGCATGCGATTCTAATTATATAAATATTTACCAACGGGATATAGGAGAATAATTAAGAAATGGAACGATTGAAAGTCTGAGAACAGGTCTTTTATAACTGCCGACGGTCGTGCATAATCATAAATTACAATTATAGCACGTTTCACTAGTGCTGACATAAAACAAATGTAAGTACCTGAGTAACCGTCTAAAGCAGTGTTTCCCAGCGTGGGACCCATCCCCACAGGGGAAGGGGGAGGATTTTATTGTTCAGGGCGCAATTTAGCGGGTGGGGGCGGGCGAGATACAAATATTGAATATTTTTAAAATGCATATGTTACATAAGATGGCATCATAATTTTAGAAATACGTAGTGGGGTTGGTAAATGACAGGTAGGGAAACAATTGTCTAACGTGTTAATGCTATTTTATTTTCATACGATGTTATTTTTGGTTATAGTCAACAAATTATTACTTTATATTTGTGCACCATGTCCAGTATTTATGAAGCAATGAACAACTGTGATCTTTGTGTGAATACTAATTCTTGTGTCTCTAGAAAAAAATTTAAACATTTCTACATTACACTGGAACAGTGTTGCCACGTAGTTCTGGCAGAAACCCGAGACACAACCAACCTTGGTAGCCCAAACCCACGATATGACCTTTACAAAATTGCTAAGCCGTGATTCAATGAATCTTCGTTCTAGAATTATATTGAACATTTTTCCAGTACGACCTACAAATGATATTCCTCTGTATTATTTGCAATCTATTGTACTGCATTTTGTCTTCCAAATATCAAGTGACATATTCTTTCAAGAACGATTTCTTCGTAGTGGATACATTGAACGCCTCTCTGTTCCGGGAAAGCAGGTCTGCATTGGCCAGAGACATGTACATACATTATTCGATGTCGCGGGTCCTTCGTCATTTTGGTCTTCCTCGTCTTCTTTTGCCAGGCACTCTTCCCTCTAGAATCAACCTTTCGATACTATCATGTCCAAATTCACTCGGTGGTGAGACATGGATGTGTACTATCCCCCTATTGTTCATAACATAAATATATCACAATTTCAATGTAGCAAAGACAACGGAAGAAAACTAATTGACAGATATCTTAAACAAATTGCTATTTGCAGACGACCAAGTAGTAGTAGAATCATCAGAAGGTCAACTACAAAGACAAATAGACAGATTACATCAAACATGCCACACCTTCAACATGAAGATGCATATAGAGAAGACAGAAGTAACTGAGATATGAAGAACAGAAAGAAACACCAAAATATATATATTGGAAACAACAGACTTAAACAAGTGACAGAATTCACATGCCTAGGAAGCAATATAACAACAGACGGCAGGAACAGCATAGAAATACACAATAGATGTAGTAAAGCATTCCAAGCACTAGAACAAACTATATAAATATTCAGAAACACAAATGTAGATTTAAACACCAAAATAACACGATTCAAAACGATTATTTTACCAACGCTGGGTAACCAAAGCCAAACATGAACTACGACAGCACAATATAAACGTAAACTTGTGATAACTGAAATGCCATGCTTTCGCAGAATCATAGGAATATTACTAAGGGACAGAGTGAGAAATGAAAATATTAGTTAAAGAATCGGCACCACTCCAATCTTGGAATATATTAAGAGACAACAGATAAAGTGGTTTGCACACATCAACATACAGCATACCACAGCAAGCTATGCTAGGCAGATACAGACAGTGAAGGCAGACGTAGAGGCCGATCACGGAAACGATGGACCACCGAAATAAAAGAGACGACAATTCCACTATATATTCACCACACAAGAAGGCCGTGCCTAGAAAACGCTTACATCCCCGACACTGAAAAGCAATAGAGGGTTTATCGAATAGATGGAAACGATGTTACTAGGATGTATACACACAGACAACGTGACAACAAACCTACGGGTTTAAATACTTGGGAAGTATATTCACAGACAGCTGAAAAATAGAGACATTGAGACAAGATGTCAGAAAGCAAACATTGTGACACACCAGATATCACTTTTATATGTCAACACAATGATTAAGATAGAAGACAAGAGAGAGATGATAAACACTATTTTTATGCCAACACTTTTCTATTGCCAGAAATGGGTGTTAACGGAAGCCAAGTAAAGGAAACGTACAACATGTGAGATGAAATGTCTGAGAAAACCTGCCAGAATTACCAAACTAGATACAATACGAAATGATGAAATCAGAAGAATGTATATAAGACATGTGATCTCTGTATTTAGGACCAAATTAAAAAAAAACCAAATCTACCTGACAATGACTATACAAATTCAAGTATCTGGCAACCATGATATATATATATATATATATATATATATATATATATATATATATATATATATGATTCGATTGTATGTATTAGCACAAGGAACACGGACGAATGACGAGGATATGCGCGTGTGTGCGGACGGTGCGGGCATTCGAAGATTACAGGCTTTCGAGTATAAATGCTTCAGAAGAATTCTACGAATTTCCTATAGGGATCATAAGACCAATGTGTACGTAAGAAATAAAGTAGAGATGTGTGCATGTGTCCAGGAGCCATTGCTCTCAATAGTGAAACGACGAAAACTAGCACATGGTTCGGACATGTATGCAGGCACGATTATTGTCAAAAACAATACTGCAGGGAACTGTCGAGGGTGGAAGAAGCAGATGAGGACACATAAAGACATGGACAGACAACATCAAGGAATGGACAGGGCTAGATATTTGCACACTCATCCGCATCGCTGAGGATAGAATTCGCTGGAGGACTCTGTGTGCTGAAGCATCCAATGTGGTACCCTACGACCCTGAAGGGTTATGGGTTTATTGATTTATTGATTGATAGCGCATACTTGAATAACCTGTTTACCTTTTTAATAGAAATGTTCAAAATAACCAATTATATCTAGTATGCATTGTTTGTATTGTTCATAACAAATTTCCGTTATTACATACATATTTAGTTGGTCAGAATCAAGTTGTTATTAGATATTTAACTAGCTACTATGTATATTTTATATGTATATATGTGTGGTTGGTCTATATATATATATATATATATAGATATAATATTCCACATACACTATGAAGATATACCATTTAGTGAACAATAGGTGTATATCTTAAATAACTGGTTGATACAATAAGCAACTGTTTAGATAAAATCATTTTTCTAATAATTCATTCAGCAATCACTTGGTATCTTGATTATGTTTGAATTTTATCATGTATGGTCTATTCAGGGTGGTCACAATATGCCATGAGGTATGCTGAAGAGGACCCCTACCATTCACCACCTTTATGGCTGAAATTGCACTATTTATGGACAGCACCTATTGCTAAGTTTTGGGTCAACCAGGTAATAGCTTGTTTTCCTGTAAATAGTAGCAATGCATATATATGTATGTTTATGTGTATGTATATGTATATTTTCCATACATATATATTGTTTATTTTCTGCTTTTGCTAATTAGCGTTGCATCCTGAATGACGATATGGTTTGCGGGCTCTGATAACACTTCTCCGCTTGATATGAAGTAACACTGTGGCACCTCAGATCGTTGGCAACGACTTCACTCTACTTTCTTCTTGGTCTCCGTCTGCATTTTGTTTATTACATTCTCATTTTACATTCTCTTGCTGCTGGTCAATGCAGCTTCGCTAATTACTTGGCTGAATCATCTCAGACATATTTTTAAATATGTTTAGCCACATAGGTTTTTCAAGAGTTTTTGGAATCTTTTTTATTTTCACATTATTCTTGTTCCATTTGCAGCTTCTCTTACACATCTCCTTGTATACATAGTAAGCTTCCTCTCACGTTATTTAGATAGCGTCTATGTCTGACATTGATAACATAATGAAGGTATGAAGATTGAATATATGATTGCTTATTAATTGTTTTCCAATCGGAATATATTTGTTTTTCCAAGGTTGATGTACGTCTATTATTTATGCAGGTGCCTCGTATGAATTATTGTCTCGATCTGAATGCTCATTCTTTCGTCGTCTGTAGCAAATCTCTAACAAATATTTTGCAAGAACAATTTGACAGTTTAAGGAGAAGCGGCGGTCCAAGAAAATCATGGAATAATAAGAACATCAAATAATAGGCTAAGCATGATTGTGTTACACAGGACTCTGTGTGCTGAAGCATACAATGTGATACCTCTATGACCCTGAAGGGTTATAGGTTTATTGATTGATTGACTTGGCAAGGCTGCAGCAGGGTTGCTGCGCTCCTGTTTCCAGGCCCACTGCGTGGGAGTTTACTGAGGGTCTTAGCCACCTGTTTTTCGCTGACCCTGATGCTCGACCAGCTATGGAGCGCTGGCCTTTTCACTCTGGTGTGCATGTCATCTCTGGGCCCATGAAGTGAAAGCCTCGCACGTATTCACAATAAAGACAAATCATATATTATGAGTACTGAGATAAATGCACAAAAATGCACGATAAATAATACATAATTGTATAGATTGCTATAATAATGTATAAATTGATATCCACAGCTGTTTATCATGGCTTATCTTACTTTGTTTGCTCTGGCCTTAATGATTCCATACTGTGGTAATGTGTATGTCAACGCAATCTTATGTATCTGGACATCCATTCAATTTATAGAGCATGCTCTGGAAGCAATAAATACAAAACTGGTAAGTTATTTCTATGTGATCATGTAAGAGTGACTAGTTTCTGCAGGTACTCCATATGTTGTTTCGCTGTTGATGAATTAAATTATTTTAGTCCCTATGTGATTATAAAATAAAACCCAACTTTGAAAATATGAGTACGCTGGTTTTCATAGTGCATGTGTTGTGTCAATTTGTGTGTCCTAAATATACACAAAAAGGCGTGGGTACACTTCATGTACACACATCATACTTTTCTTTGTCAGTTGTATTAATAGCTGTAAATTAGTCGATCGTGTGTTGCTTTCTTTCAGTGTTATTATAATTAGTTTTCTTGAGTGTCTCAGATTATTAAATGCATTTTGGTTAAACTTTCGGTTTATTGATATTGGTACGCGTATTAGTTGTGTTTAGTGCCTGGTCTTATTAAATATAGTTCTTTATGTTAATAAACATGGACGTGCTGAAATATTTGTTTAAATTTTATCATTTAGATTTTACACTAAAAATATAAACGTAACAAAATCACATAATCATTATGTCATCTTTGCTTTGGTGTTGTTAGGAATATCCAAATGCCGATTAGTAATTCTACTCTTATAAGCAGAATGCCATACTTCAAAACATGTGCAGGTCTTCTGAAGTAGACTTAGACATTCATACAGTAAGTGACTGGTAAGGGTGTTTGTAGACGTTTTTTTCGTGGCAGTTGAAAGTTTTGTGTAGTCAATGAGTGTGTTCTACTGTTTCATTGGGATGAGAGCAGTGTCTACAAGTTGATAGTTGCTGGGGTGTGATACTTTTAAATAGATATTGGTCCTTGCATGTCCTGTTCGAACGGAAAGATACGGCTTTGTTTCTCCTGCAGAGTTTGTTTATATTGTCATTGACCATTCACTAATTTCATTAAATACATTTCGACCAGTTAGCCCATTTGCCCATCAGTTCAACTATATTTTCCTGGTGTTGTTTCTGAGAATTTGTTTGACTGTTCTCATACTACAAAGTCTTTGTTGTTGATTTTTGTTTTGTTTTTATGCGCATCTCTTTGTAGGTCTTTCTGAAACACATTTTTTTAATATTTTGCGGAGGCGGCTAATGCTCTGCTATGAATTCTTAAGCTCGATTCTAGTATTATTTGGATATTATAAGCAAGGGAGGGTCGATAATTCACAGATCTCCCAGCAACATAATGCCAGTTATTGGGGGGCCATGGGCCAATGGGCATGAGTCCATGGATCGCTGGATCAGCAACCAACCAACCAACGATTACCTGTGTAAATTTATCGGGATTTATTTTAGTATACATTTTAGGTAGTTCAACTTTCGAATTGTGTAGTTTCTAATCAATACGAACACAATAACGATATTGGATGAACACTCTGCATAGATATCGAAATTAAGACTAACAAATATATGTTTGTCATCTTGGAGAGTTCTATCGCGACAAGAGTTTCTATGCGCGCGATCTACATTACAACATTGAGTTTTTACACAACAATTGATCTTAAGCTTAATGATGGTTGTCAGAAATATAAGCTATTGTCATGATCATCTCAAATGTGTATATGTAGAGTTTCTGTGTGCTCGATATGTGTATGATACATTTAGCCAAATATGAAAGACAATATGTACTATTGTGCCTTTTATTTCTGGAGTAAATCATTGCAGTTTCTTCTAAGACAGTCATTGTCCATGGTCATTAATACTTGATTCTTTTACACAACTAAAATCGTCACTTGGATACAAGTACTGTGACTGCAATCCGACAGATGTTTTATTTATAAAGTCACACAAATATTGAGACAAACATTGTATCCCTAAAGACATAGCAGTTTTAAATATACAAGTGTTATGTTTGAAGTTGATGTAAGAGGTCTACTTCACGGTCTAGGTATGTTATGTTATCTTGAACATATGACTGCAGTGTGTCTTATAAACAACATATCCATATAGACTTAGAACTATCCAAACGAGATCTCAAATAATATACTATATCGTGAGAATATACAAACATTACGAATCTGTCGACAGGATTATTGTGTGATTACTCTATTTCAGAAGGTATTACCTATGTTGAGTATCATATGTGTTACCGAGAACAGCAGAGACTACGGAACAACTACGCCCAATATGAAGATAGAAGTCGATGATGTCACTTGTTCTTTTGAATGGTTCTTTGAGAAATCAATGACTAAATCAGTTATTGTGTCAGACGTCCAATTCATGTAGCTAAAATCTCAAAATAAGCCTTATCGATATTTGTGAACATGTAAGCTACAGCCAACGACCAGAACATCAAAACGATTTACTGACCAGGATACGCAGATGTCCTCGGTAATGAACGAGCAGTCATACTTACATCCCAGGCACCAATAAACGGTGTGTTAACAATGAATAAAGAATATATGCTGAAGCTTCTTCATGAACGCCTGATGAATGCGGACACAGCGTTTGATGAAACATCGAGGCTGAGATTTGAAGAATTCAGCATTAAGAGTGGTAATAGTAGAACTGTACGTCTGCATAGGAAGAACGAAAAGGATATTTAACAAACAAATTACAAGAACCATTAGTGTGCATACCATTAGTGATCTACTAGGAGAGAATAAGCACCAATGGGTCCACCCGGATTGCAATGGCGCCGGTTCCAACCAATAACCATACTATAAACCTCTTCGTGGTTGAAATGACGACAACGAATAGAACAATCAACACATTCACGCAAACTATATCAAGAAAATATTGCCCTCATGCACAACATGAAATCAAGCTCATATTCAAATATTGGTAGCATATTCTATTCACAACGTAGCCATCACAGAAACACGTTTTAACTGTACTTATTTTATAAGCAATATAAACGTGTTCAGTAGTTTGATATTGCTTTCTGAACGGTCCGAATGAACAATTGCAAGTGACTGGATTCGAACATGGTACCTTGGTCGTCACAGACTCGTTCTCTTCCACGCCGTCACAGAACGGGATAAGATAGATATAATTGCCACAACAACAATTGCACTGTAAATATATATTCACACCATGCATACTTTAACATTAAATTTATCGTTGCCAGAAATATCCAACATTTGATCTGTTCTGGCCTATTCTGGCCATCCTGGCAGACATGTACATCTTATGTGTTACGGGATTTCTGGTGTTTCACCAAATCCATGCTAGACTACCCTCATTCATAACTACGTATATGGACTACACACAATACAAGTCGATGTTGGCAATTGGAATACTGTGGGTGTATTTTCGTGCTTTAAAATACCTTCTGCCAGTTAGTCAAGATTTGGGACCAATGCTAGTTAATATTTCACAAATCGTGAGTATAAATAGAATATCAACTTTTATTGTTCACTATTTAAGTATTATTATACAATGTTTTTGTAAAAGCAATACTGAAAGCAGAAATAGAAAATACATTAAAATCAATATAATGTGGAAAGGCGGCAGGCTACAACAACTAACAGAAGACATAATAAAAACTATAAATGAATTTGGTGTGGAAGCTATCATCGAAATTTGCAATGACATATTTGAAACAGGCCTCATGCCTAAAGATGTAATAATATCAATATTCATACCACTACCTAATATACCTAATAAGAAGCCCAGGGCTGAGAACTGTGCATAATATAGAAAATACGTGTAATGAGTCATATTACTAAAACAACGCACTTGTTTGTTTTGCGTTCGCTCCATTGTAACCAGCACGGATATCCGTGCGATTTCCGCCGGGAGCGTGATTATGTTGTGCCACCGTTATGCGCCTTGTAGGCATAGCAAATCCGATTTCGGCATGCCTTGACAATTCTGGTGGGCTACCCTAGCCTGAGGCAGCCTTCCTATCTGTCGCCAGACGGTGAATGTGTACTGACTCTATGCCGAGAGGGTTTGTCTTTCACGTCTGTCCTGCACGAGGCGTTCCGCAGTCAGTGAACATGCCTCGTGTAATTAGACGTATTGTGCCCGTGCTCATCGGGTACTAAACATTTTCTCGTCCTCAAGCCTGGTTCCGGTTTAGGAAGAACTTGACAGAAGAGTTGGGCTCGGGCTCGTTCGTCTTCTTAGCCGAAGCGTTATTCACCAACTTCGTGAGCCCCTTGTCCAGGTCTGAATCTGTACACATATTTAGGAACGTTAGGAACGTGTGCTTTGTTCTAGTGCTTGTCACCTCGGACTGCTATGCCTGTGCCCATTGGGTACTGAACCGTTTCTCTCCGCGAGCACGCTTCCGATATAGGAAAGACTCGTCAGTAGAGTTGGGCCCAGGCTGGGATCACTGGTAACTAGAAGCTTGTCTCGAGCAAACAATGCTTTAGTTCCAATTTCATCGAACCGTCTTCCATGCTTTTTTACACATGACGCTGCCCTCTAGCGCTGTGCATCTTTCTCAGTGTACTCATTGTCCTTTTATTTTTATTTGAACATCTGCCTGCTTCGTACCGACTACATTGGCCGCCCTCCAATGCTTCTACCAGACTTTCTAGCTGCACTGTGTGTCGGCAGTGTTGCTGCATGTGTTGGCACAGTGGTGTCGGAGTTATTAACTGTCTGTTTGCAGTCAAATCTCATTCCATCTGTTACCTCCACATTCACGGACACGATCCCCAAAAGGTTTAGCCAGAATCAGCATTAGCCGCTGTATTTCTGTTACCAGGGTGCGCCACGAGGAGGCACTTTTGGGATCTTGGTTATCCGCTAACCCTGGGTCCGCCAAGAGCAATGCGTTCCCTTTGCACCCCAAAAAATCAATTAAAATAATACATGAAATAATGTAAAACAAGATTGATGCTGAGATCGGTGAAGAATAATGTGGTTTTAGGACAAACAAAGTGACCAGAGAAGCTATACTTAGCATCCTTCTAGTAATAGATAAATGTACAGAAGTCCAAAACAGCATCTAGATTTGCTTCATAGACTACAGTAACGCATTTGACAGAGTCCAACATAAAAAAAATAATACAATGTCTTCACGAAATAGGCATAGATGGACATGACATCAGACTGATTAGAAATATATACTGGGAACAGACTGCAGTACGTTGTGAAAACACCTAATCACCATGCATAGAAATAAGAAGAGGGGTAAGACAAGGCTGCATTTTATCAGCAAGCCTATTTAATATCAACACATATCATATCTTTAAACATATACAAGGAATGCCAGGACTCAAGATCAATGGGAAAATAATAAACAACCCGAGATATGCAGATGGCATTGTTCTTTTAGCAGAAAGTGAACATAAACTACAAAGACTAACAGATCAAGTCGATAAATCAAGTAAAGTATATTAAGTATATACATATAAAAAACTCAACAATATAATAATGAACAGTACAGACGCTAAACATAAACATGCATGGATAGAAACTACAACAAGTAGAACAATATCAATATCGTGGACACATAATCACAAATGACTGTAAATGTTAAAAAGGAGTTAAAAAGAGAATATGTATGACTAAAAGTACAGTCAATGACGAGGAAAAAATTAACATCTAAACAAATTACACACAAATTAAAAATGAGCATTATAAAATTCTATATCTAATCTATATTAATGTATGTTTATAGAAACATGGGCACTATACAAACAATTAGAAGACATAATTGATGCATTTGAGATGTGGGTATACAGAAGAGTAGTAGGACATGTGGTTTTGAGATATTTTTCAATCGATAACTACTAATAAAGTATAGTCTACCACCAATTTTGGTGGTGTAGATCGATCTCTGGTGGTGGAGGTCAGTAGTACGTTCGATGGTAGCTGTGAAGTGGTAGTTGTCACTATGAATAAATTATATTGTGAGTGATATATTTTTTAATCACATTCCAAATCATTCTCACCGGTTAATTTATCAAAAATAAATAACGACAAAATACGAGTTACAAATATTTTTTTAATATATGATAGATTACTATAACAATATGTACCCACATACACCATTAAATAGAAAGAGGTGATGTTACAAAAAAGTGGCTCCTAATAGGGAATATGAAGAAAATACAATGTGCTGTCCAGGGTGGCTATTTCTGGTCAGTGATATAGAGCAGTTAACTGACCTATCATCGTCTAGGTAGCTTAGTGAATAGTGATCAAGGGGTAGTTTAGTGACCACTGGTAGTATATCGAAAGTAGATGTATAATCTATAAAATTATCTTGACACAAATGAATAGTAGTTTTTGGCGCAAAACGCTGTCAGGTCAATCAATGAATTCTTATTAGCCACGCGTGGTGAGGGTAATCGGAGCATCGCGACACACGCGGAACGGTTCCAGACTGTCCCGGCATATTTACCTAGGGTCGAATATATAACATTTAACAATAAATAAACACAACGCAAAGATAAAATGAAACGTGAAATTTTAATGACAAATGAAATCAATTGCATAATAAATATACATAACAAGTAATTACAAAATTGAATTATAGAAAAATGTACATCAAATTATTGAAAATGAAATTTTTGAGTTTTAAAAATAAATTCTGCCCCACTTACATGACCATTTGCGTAATTGCCTATATGACATATTACAATGCGTTTACCTTTGCTGCTATTTTTCTGTTTACCTAGTGTTATCAAATCATTTACCGAACAAATTTTAGCATTTCACGTATAATAACATCTTTGTCGAAATCGTCAGTTTTCCTTTTCTGACTTTGATTTAGTTCATGATTTCAATATTTACTTTCCTCTTTTATCCAACAGTTATATGCCACTTTATTTAAACCGAGCACCTGATGTGTGCTCTATTTAGGATTTTATATGTAAAATCCTTCTATCTTCTCCGCAACAGTAACTGTGTAGTCACATTTTGCATAGTAGTGAATTTACACTTCAAACTCATATTGTTATAAAACTCTTAACTACATGTACACATTATCTAAACTGAACAAACTACAACAATGAAATCACGTCGAATATGCGGTAAGCTATTGCGTAAACATGGAGTTTAGCTATTATTTCAATATTGAATAGTTTTTTCATCTAAACAAAAATACAGCAAAATTAACACGAAATGTCATGACAGTGTATCTTATAAAGCATATCCCATAATTTCCGGGCTTATCATTAGTGACAATCTTGACAACATACCACAATAACCAATGAAACACACAAATATATTCATACCAAATAAATTTACGTAGTTTGACAACAACAATGAAATCTCTAAATAAACGACAAACGGGTGATGAGATTTACGCTACTGGAAAACGTGATTTCCATTCAATTGCTGCTCGAATTCAAGTAGGGCATACACACAAAAAATTTAGTTTTTGTTTCACAGTAGTATAAAACAATCAATGGTGACGTCTTCTTATTTTATTGTGCTGTTATTTGGCCAGTATATTTATACTTTGCGTAACCGCCAAAAAAGAGTTGGAGAGGTGAAAACATTCAACAAATAACGTGTATTATCCCCCATGAACCCGGACTGTCTGCGGTCTCAGATGTACTGCACACCATGACACATCACGTACACTCACACAACATTTATAAATGTATACTTTATTGAGAAAATGTTTTCATCTATTTACAGTTGTAAATGGTAAAAAATAGTGTTAAAGGGTCATAGAGATATTCAAGTTGGACATAGAACATCTTTTTTCATCTTACAATTAGTTTTGGAGAAAAATAATTCCAATTGAGTAGCATGAATTATGGAACGAAAAATAGTATATTTTCTTCAACGTTCGGTATTTCTTTCCTTTCAGACCAGTAACGATCTAATCAAGTGGTTGCAGCTGTGGATGGTATGCATAATTTCTGGTGGTCTTGCAATTCATGCTGTTGTGTACCCTGTTCAACCGTTTACTTCTATCAGTTTTTGGAAACATCAATTAAGATCGGTGCTGGCCATCTTTCTCACTGAAGTTGACGATCTTAAAGGTTAATGTATCATGGAAAAATGTGTTTCTGAATTGGTATATCTGTGTGTGGGTGAACGTTAATATATGTATATATATATACATAAATTATATCCAGAATTAGGAGGGTGGAGAGTCTGAATAAGTTTGACAAATTCGGACACCTTTGACAATGTGGAGAGTTTGACAAATGGTTGTTTGAGATAGTTAACGTGAAACATTTTTTTGTTTACAATATATCAAATAACTTGTTTGCACTTGAAAAACGTGTCTACAAATTTTGCATATTCAAGTAGTTGTATTGTACGTTTTCATCCGTAGAACATATTTTTAGTTTGGGGTGGAACATTCATTTTGAGATAATTAAGTAGGGAGGCCATTTTCCTGAATTCCTGACAGTTTGCTGAAAAAGGGGACTTAAATGGACAAAAAGTGACAGCCAACTGTTGACATATTTTATGAACATAACAGTTCATAACATACATAACAGTAACGTGAAAAATCACAAACTAATGTGAGCACAGAAGCAATGGAATATATGATTTTTTAAGATTGAATTGTGCGGTTGTAACATCCAGTTTTGTTAGAAACGTCACAAGCAGATGATAGTTTTATACGAGTATTTGTTGAATACAAATAAGCAGCGCGCATTAAAAATAATAACTAAATGTGTAAAAGGAATAAACATTCTTCATTTGGGTGGGGTATTTTTTAAAACAGTAAAATGATCTTCTGCTAAAGCCATTCATTAGAAGGTGCTTCCTGTTTACGCTAATAACTGTTTATCACATACAAGAGTGCACATCTTCATACATAAATTGTCAGAATGACTTGGATCACTTGCTGATAACAGGTGACAGTCGTCTTGTCGAAATATATATCTTTGAGTTTCCCACTTATGTAGCCATTATTTTCTGTAGTTACTTTTCTAAAGATCTGATTGCATGTTAGTAGTTGTGTAAATGGTGGAAACTGTGTGGCAGCAGCTCCTTTCTTCGACATTATGCCAGTTAGTTTGTTTCCAGGTACTACAGCATCGTTAGGTATCCATTGGAGAATGAACCAAAAATGTATGTGTGATCTACTGGGTATGTATTGAGATATTTTCACGACTAATCATGTATTAGAGATATTTTCAAGTGCGGATCCGTCTGCGTATACATGGATGATATCATTTGGTTATGCACTGCTATAATTTGTAAATTGTGTTCAATGTACTAAAAGGTCCACACATATTTTGAGCTACTATTTTGTTTGTTTCGTAAGCAATACATTCTAAAAGTTCTAATGGTCAGTGTACACACGAACCATTTGTTTACTGTTTTTGTTTCTATCTAATTGAGTAATCATTCTCTAGCTAGTTAGTCGCCAGCTTATCATCTACGTTCACATGTTATTTCATTGCTTCTCATAGTTACAGTAATGCACATGATATAATAACGATTGCGTTGTGAATGTGTATAGTATTATAATGACCATACTACTTTGATTTATCAGGCGACGTATCTTGCACTCCTCTATACGACGCGCCGGAGGTTAGCTACACCTGTAATTGTAAGTGAAAGATAAAGTACTCACATGTGTCTACTTAGAAATGTTTGTTATTTATAAATGTATTAGCATTTAGGGCGGACACCAAATTACACATGTAACTAAAAACACATTCAAACATGTATAGTCAGATATACGGACCGTGTTTTTCATTTTCCGCATAATATTGAGCAAAGAATATCAGAACTATGGCCTGGATGAGTTTGGGGAACGGGTCCACTAACAACTCTGAAAGCAATAATATATATATATATATATATATATATATATATATATATATATATATATATATATATATATATATACCTGAGTTAATATTTAAATTTTTAAATGATGAATATGAAATTTACATAGATAAGGAAAATAACTCGGTTATGTGGATACTACACACTTTATTTCCTTAGTTTCTAATCCACTGTGGAATTTCGTGGTATGTTTGTGGTTTTCATCGTAGACGCCACATTTCGTCTTATTCAGAAGCTGTTATAGATTTACGTACTATATATGCTATTGTACCACAGTTACATTGTATATTCGTTTAACCGTGCATACACAGTTTAGGATTGTGTTAATATAGTAAACCGAGGAATACCACGAACTAACCTACGTAGTTATATTAGTATATCCATCTATGTATGTATATGTATGTGTGACACAGGACCATGCGGTAGATTTTCTCAGTGCACTGCAAATATTTGAAATGACGCCCCTTTAAATATTTTTTTGTTCTTATAAATTCCGACATGGACAATGCATTTAGATTGTTGCAGCCTGATGTGGCTGTCTCTCTGCATCATAGAACGGCACGATCATTGTGTGATATTGACAGGTAACATAGCGCGTATAGAATCGCACCAGCTTGGTGGTAGTGGCAACCAATGCTGTAGATCAATCTGTTTCGCTGTGCTATTAAACCTTAGTGACTTAGCTAATATAGGCTAATTGCCGCACAACTCATACCCAGCAGCTGAAACTCGAAATAGGGTAAATAAGGTATTTTAAATCACTGGTAATACACATCGTAACACACAGAAATCAACGTTTACACCACATGCCTCTATCAATGCCACATTCACAAAATAATACGACGAGTAAGAACGGCACTATTGACATTGACGTTCACTTTCACATGGCAGAGCTAAATATCAATAATACTTAAAAGAGTGAAATTTAGAATGACAGAGGTCAAGCAAAACCAACGGAAACTATACAAATACACTCAAATATCAATTTAAGCAAATAAACAGAAAAAATAACGGAGCAACAAGATCTGTATCCGTAAAACTGACAGAAATTGATTCCATATGGTTCAACATAACCACATTGTTATATATAGCTGATCTTCAGAGCGTTTCAGGCACGGTCATCTGAGAAGCAGGGCTTAATAATCATGTGAATAATATGGCTCCGGATGACCCGTGCCATTGAAGTGGTGAGCAACAGGAGTACCATTCTGTTGTTTTGTGAAGTACAGAGATATTCATAGAATCGATCCCTAAGCCTACTATAGGTCTCGATTATGTGACATGGTGCAAAGCTTGCAGATGATGGCAAAGATGACTTTGCGGAACACACATGTGAAGCTCTCTTCAATGGCGAAGGCTGCTTTTGGTAATGTGACAGAATGGGTCTTTGTAACATATGTGTAGCTTTCACAATTTTTACAGATGCTGGTGTCAAATTGATTTTGAATGTAAATCTTGATATGACCAGAGCAGGATTTACCTATAAGCTACACACGCTATAACTTAAGGCCCTCACTTTCCTGAGCAATTGTCATATACTTAAATATGTTACAAAATTATGTGTCGCAATGCCGCACGTCCGGAAGGCTTAGGGCCTTATCAATTCTAAATCCGGCCCTGGATATGACCAGTGTTACTTAGTTAATCGCTATATTATCATCATAGCACTCCGGACACTTATGTAGGTGCACTCATCTATTCAGTATGCCCTTCAGAATATGGTAACTGACTGTTCATATTTTTGTTAATTGATAACTCTCCTATTGATTTCAATATATCACTCGTTTCCTACAATACCACTCTTCACCTTCTCACCTTCAATGTCATGCATTCTAGCCATAGTGGGAAAACTATACCCCCTCATCATCTATCTAGGTAGACATGAAATTATACCGATAATTAAACGTATAAATGGTTTCAATAACTTCACAAACAAATGTAAAGTGATGCCGTAAATATGTTTTAATTAAACTTATACATTTTGATCCATCATTGCCATTTGAGTGATTCACACTTCAATTGCATTCTACTTTCAGCGTCCTCTATTCAACGTAAGTACTATTTAGGTATAGATAGATCACACCGTGAGTATTATTTATCGTTAGTATTGTATAAATCGAAATATATATATATATATATTGATTAGTTATAAACATGCAATGTTACATAATAATGTTCATACTTAAGAAAAACCAAACTGTCACATATTATGTCGCAAGAAATCGAAGACATGTTTGGAAAATAACTATTCGGGAAGAAACTCATGTATTGTTTCTGAAGCTCTTTTGAAAGTTGTATTTTGTTGTACGTGATTTATATCTATATTTAGATTCATATGTATGATATTATTTATAGAGATTTATGTAGGTTACAAAAACTGTTGCTTGCAATAGTGAAATGACAAAGACTAGAATGGTTCGGACATGTATGCAGACATGGTTTCTTGTCAAAAACAAAACTGCAGGGAACCAATCGAAGGGGAGAAGCATGTAAGGATAAATAAAGGCATGGCTAGACAACATCGAACAATGAAAAGCACAATATTTTATTCACCCGTATCATTGAAGATATAACTAGCTGGAGGACTCTGCGCTGAAGCTTCCACTGTGGCACAATAAAGACTATGTCTGGTTACGGGCTTATATATATATATATATATAAATATATATATTAATATTTCTTTTCACTAACAAACGCAATATGTTACTACTTAGTTAAAATTGTGTCTAAAGATGTGCGTAAACATTCACTAATACTATTATTATATATCTTAGATTCATTTGTATATGATTCATAATATTATGCAAAATACATAATACAACTATTGATGAATGTGTATTGTTGATGAAATAATAATTTATCAAAATTACGTACTACGAATTAAAATTACGAATGCACATTGATGAATGGAAATTTATTAAGACATTATTGATGAATGTATATTGAGAACTGTACATCGATATGTGTGTATTTATGGATGTATATTGATTAATTTAAATTTGTTAATGTATTCGTTTCTAATGGGACACATCTGTGACATACGTTACATACTTTTGCAATAGTTGCTTGAGAAACGTTGCCGATTCCTGAAATATACTAACCATACCTTATCTATATAGCTATATGTGTTTCATTTTCCCTGTCTCTCTCACTCGGACTTTCCGTTTCTTTCTACTGTATATCTGTTTGTTCCACTTCTGAAGACTGACTTTCTTTCCTAACAAGCGTCCTCATCCTTATATGTCTACTTCTACTCTCAACCTTCTTGCTGAGATTTTTCTCACTATAAACTCTTGTAGTTCAAGGTCCACTTCTTTGTTCAAATTAGTGATGTTGCCATGGGTACCAAGATGGTGGCCCGTCTACGCCTCATTATTTATATGCTGCCTTAAGCACAAACTGAGGGAATCCTGAGGTAGTGTTGCCATTTATTTTCCATAGACATATCGATGCTCGTTGTTTGTTTATTTGTTTGAGAACCCCGAAAATTGCGAGCGATTATCTCTTAATTCCTATTTGTAGAGAGGTGAATTTTCTGAGCTTTCTTTCATATCCAGGAGATTTAAGCTTTCGGTTTAGTGCAAAGCCTATTAAAGGAACCTTAGAGGGGATCTATAATTGTATATATATCATGCTACAAAGCTTCCATAAAAAAGCCTCAATATATCAGCATATCATCTACTAAGATTTTCTGTTGCATGGGTGGTTTTTCTAGTACGTCATTGGTGAGACCCACAAACGCCACCGCATGCATATATATGCTCGTAACCGTGTAAACTAAAGACGTTTTGACACAGATATGATGGGAAATGAAGACGAAATAAAGGAGGATACAACAATATGAGTAATGTAAAAATTTAAAATGATAAGTTGTTATTAAAGATTGCCAATGTTCGAGAACAGAAGTCGATAATGATACTTTCGTGAGTTTCCACGAGTGATTCCGGGCGGGGAGGGGGGATTTGAGCTAGTGAGATAATAACAGTGGCTTTATTATAAATGATTGGAAGCAGCGCTCAGAAGAGAACTGCAAATTATTGGGATCTGATGGCTCTCGGACGAAGTCTCCTCTAAATATCACAAGGAAGAAGATACAGAGAAATGAGTAAGATTACGTTGTTTCCAGTAACAGAGTTGGATGTAAATAATAATGCAAGTGTTTAAATACATGAAGAAAGTACCTATTTCACCAGAAATACACTGAAACAACATTCATGAATGACACGTATTCTCAAGAACAAAAAATGTAAACATTGACACTAAAGTTGCATTATACAAGACTATTATTATTCCATCACTGTGCTAACAGCGCCAAACTTTGACAATGACAGCTCAAGAAAAAAGAAACATGGTGACATCAGAAATGGCATGTCTACGAAGAATACTTGAATTCTCATTAAGAGATAGAATTAGAAACGATAACATCATACAGATAACCAAAACAATATCAGTATTGGAACACATCAAAAGGCAACTGATCAAGTGGTTTTCAATATGACAATCAATACAAGGTAACTGCGTGAAACGTAACCCGTGACGCTTTCCATGACTTACCTCTGGTGGCTTACAGGCGTAATAGAAATCTGAAGGACATCTTGGTTCATAGCCACCTTGTCTTCTGTTCCCGACCATTGTGGCACTGTTCGTTGCTGACATGTCCGTTGCTATACATATCCTTACGTAGTTCAGATGCGCTCCATTTCATTTCCCAAGGCCACTTTCTCCATCGATGAGGCCTTTCCATGTGAATCCCGTAATGTAATTTACGTGATCATATATAAACGCTGGAGAAAACAGTACATCGCGGAAACCTGTCTACGATTGAGCGATCGCTTTTGTAACCATCTTCATGTCATCAAGCACAGAACACCCACTCCTGTGACCACACACTTCAACGGCGGTGGTCATCATGGTGCTTTTGATATTCAGGTCACCGCCATCAGATCTTGCACCGCCGATTATAGATATAGGTACGCTCTAGAAAATCGTTTCATTTTTTTAAATTTGGTACACTCAAGCCTTTTGGACTCAATTCCGACCACTCTTATGTCTAGTACTGGGTTGGTGTGGTTTTTCTCTTTAATCTTTTTTGTTCCGTCATTTACTCATCTTTTTGTTCGTTTCGTTTCCACATATATTTACGTTTTTTTATGTACGTTCTGACCTTCCGGCATCTCATTTCCATATTTCCGTTGGATGTTGTGATAGCTTTTCCATTCGTCGTCTTTTGATGTTTTGTTTGTAGCTTGATAAAGACCTTTTGGTTGAAACGTTGAATATGATTTGTGTATTGTAATTTGTATATTTTCTTGTGTGCTCATCATTACCTACTAGTTTTAGCTATAGTCTGTCGTGTCTCATTAAAGCGATATATAAACCTGTGTTTTACGTAAGTCAAGTGGTTTTCACACTCTTCCAGACTACCAACATATATCATACCACACATTGTCATTTCTGAAAGTTAGTTGCAGATGATGTGTCGTATCCTCTCTAGTTAATATCACGTTTCTGATGTTGCGGTGCACTCTGCATGTAGTAGCCTTTTGAACATGTATTGTGGTAGCGAGTAACATGGTTGCAATATGTATGAACCATATGTATATGTGATTTATTTTTATAGTTGATTCAGTGACATGTCATGTGTGAAGCGGAATATCATATATTTATAGCCGACACTTTGCGTGGAATTTTTTATCCATCATTTAGTCCAGTAGTTTGTGCCTTGTAATAGTTTATGAACATTAGATTAAATGGACAGCGTACCTATATGCATCACTCTAATAACAGCTTCACGAGAGGAGGTATGTTTTTGTTAATCTAGTTTTTAGCATATGATCAGCGGTATCCTCTTATCGTTATATGTAAACAAATTGTACCGGGAGATGCCATAGTATACATCAAAAGACAAAAGATCAAGTGGTTTTCACACGCTTCCAGACTACCGACACACAGCATACCACAAATGGTCATGACACATAGACATAACGGCTATAAAGCCAGAGGCAGACCATGTAAAAGATGGATCAAAGAAGCCGCAGGAACACGCTTACAAACAGCGCACAAGAAGGCGATCACCAGAGAAGTCTTCCACCCCTGACGCCGCAAGGCAAACAAGGGACAGCGTATAGATAGATAGATAGAGATAGATGCCGTAGTGTTCATTTATTGTAAGCCGATGCTAATCGTATGAAATTATCGAACAAGCAATAGCAATGTATGAGATGTATCCCTAAAGTAAAGTACTAACTACTAATTGTATCTTTATTGATACAATTATCTGGATTTCTCCTTGTGGTTTAGCTTTCACCCCTCACCATCTCGTCTTCCGACTTATCTTTCACCGGAAGTTTTATTAACTTGCATATATTGATCATTCAATCGTGGCTATTGACAGTAAATGTTTTCTAAATTAATTAGTACCCCCTTCGTTACATTTTTATATTATTATTATGCTTTTGATTTGTTGCTATTTACATACTTGGAGTCACATTAAAAGGGATGACACCTTATTGAAGACCTTACTTGAGGGTAAAGTCAAAGGAAGAGAGCAAGAGGTAGACAGAGATACAAGTGAGAGAGTAACATCACAAGATGGACAGGTTACAGTCTCGCAGAGTGCCCCGCCTAAACAAGAGGCAGAGGATTGAGGTCGGTTGCAACCTACCTTCGTTGCGGAGACGGCACTTGATGACGATGAAGACATACTTGGAGTCGTATGCCAAAAATAGATAAGACCAACCAATAGATTTCATGCAAATTAGCACATTGGGATATGTTTACGTTTTAGTTAAAGGTCCTGTAGTAAAGTCTATAGACACGCTTTCAATCCTACATCGCTACTGTTCATTTTATTATTACATTAGCATCGTTAATATGTCGGAGGCCATTCTGTCACGCTCCGTGCGCTTCAGAGACAACTTCCACAAGATTATCATGTTTATATCCGAATTATTTACTCTCATGTCGATTTCCTTGACACATTTGTTACTAAATAACCTTCGTGTATTAGTACATCAGTGTAATTCAAATCTACTGATGTCCAGGACATTTTCTTTCCTCTGCATCTTTACTCCTTCCCTGCTTTTCTCCCTTACTTACTATTTCGGTCGCTTATTAGTGAGTAAGAGGATTTTCCAGTTAAACCATGAGAGGATGAACTTATTTCACTTATAACCTTACAATGTCCTCACGTCTGTCCTGCTTCGGATATGCAAGATATATCTCAAGAAAGGACGTCCTCTTGGAAACTTCTTCCTTCTTCCACGGACAGGATCAAACTTGTTCTCATCATACACCCCGATAGCTCTGCTGCAATTAATGTCCTATTTTTATACCTACGTCTTCCGTCTGCAGTCCTTATTCCATGTCCAAACTGTCCAAGGACATTTACAGCTCGAATAGGACTCATTAGCCATCTACGAACTCATAATCAAGATAATAAATAAAATTGAATTTTCAAATGTGGATGTAACAAATGGTCACCATCACTTGTGATGGACGAACAACAACACAATATACCCGATTAGGAGCATATTTTTTTATCGGGTAGATATCTTGTGTTCTGTACTTTTTCTTGTTGTTTTTATGCTATGCCTTTCTATTAACTACACCACAGCTGAGGAGAACTTGTGCATTCGCAAGAAGGGCTATGGACTGAGAAGAGCTACCTGCTCACAGCGAATGGGATAGAATCATCATCATCATCGTCGTCGTTTTTATATATGTAGTTATGTAGTAATTTTTCTGCGATTTTCACCTCTAGACATCTAGTTTTTACTCTTCAGATATACATCTATATTTAGCTCTGTCATGTGCGGTTGGGCCGTGCCTTTCCTACTCGTGGATTATTATATGTTGTTGTGTTTTGATAGAGGCCTTTTTTTAAAAACATGGATGTGTGTGTTGTATCAGTGTATCCAGTGATTAGCAAAACATCATCACTGTTTCCATATTTCAAACGTACATCTAAATTCTATTCCGTCAATACCAGTCCTATAATATAGAAAAGAAAGCCCCGACTATGGTAAATTCCAGTTAATTGTAATATCTGCCTGAAATATGAAATGTTCAGACAAGTACACTGGTCCAGAGAAACAACAGTGGAAGAAATACTCTAACGAACGATAAACTCTACGGACTCCTGTAGAAGTTATAAAAGGGTCTAGTTTATAGAAGAAATAAAACTGCATATATAATCAGGTGAACGAAGAATTATATTATGTTATGTTAAGTCTAAGAGAATGCGTTCTACTGAATCTGTATAATTACTCTCACATCATGAAAATATTTACCTGCTCCCTGTTGTAAACTGCTTAACTTAATGATTCTCCGTGCACCCAATACGGTTTGAGATTATGCAAATTACTGCTTTAATGCATGTCCAAGCACATTATAATAATAATAAAATTAATATTTTAGTATTAACAATAGGATAATAGTATGTATGTATTATTATTATAAATATGTTACTACATCAATGGTCCAAACACTAACAATATTGCAATATTTTTTGTTATATTAATAATAATGATTATTAGTAGTAGTATTGTTATTATTATTATTACTACTACTACTACTATTGTATAAGTGGTGTTTACACTAAACTGCCATTCGAAATTAAGTTTTCATTGTCTGTGATTAATACGTGAGAATATTGTATGCTTATTTCGATAACATGTCACCGTCAAAATGTAGTAGACAATCTAACTATGGATATTTACTTTCTGTAGTTGGCTTTGTGAACAGCAGTCATTTGATTGTAAGCATAAATGCATGCATTTCTCTATAAGAGACATGACTGAAATGCATATTGAATAACTGAACGATAACACACATTTAGTAACATCTGCTATATCTCCTCACAATCTAAATGACATTTGGAGTCATATTGTTTATGACCAGCCCACAATATGGTTCAGGTACTGGTTACATTGTTTTAGAATGTGCTGAAACTGTCATAGCAATGACATTTGATAATATATTGTAACTGCAGGAAACTGAAATCCAAAGGGTGAAGCAGGATGATGAAGCTCTGTCAAACAGGATTCACACATGATAACACGTGTTCGTGATTTGGAATCGACATTTCCACGAAAATGAGTATATAAAGAATATATTAAATACAAAATAGTCGAAGTGTAGAATGACAATGTCCACGTTCACATAACATAACTAAATATATATATATACATATAGGATTTGTACTACTCTACCTTTACTCATTTTTACTCTTCAATAGTTTGTGATTTGATATTTTCTAAGCAAATCAATGTAAATACAATAATAGTAATTCAACTTTGGGGCCTAAAAAACGACTTGACGTTTCTCATTTGACCGGCTGGACATATTTTGCTAACCAATGCATACGCGAGACCCTCGATAATGTAAGAAATGCTGGTTAATTGGAAACCACTCTTCTATTAGAAGTCATTCGACTGTACCTGTGCATTTCATTGGTTCTCGACAAAAATATAAACATACTGACCAATGATCACTATGAGAAAAACCTAATGAGTCAGTGTCGAAGGCTTCCTCCCACGTAAAAGATATGTCTTATATTGCCGACGATCACGTCTTTAGGCATTGATCAATACTAATTGTCATGACATCCACAGCTTACATCCGAAATCGACTAGAGAATTGTCCATATGTGTCCATCGCTGGATACATGATAGTTATACAACAGCTTCTCATGACCAGACATGTGTTTTACACTCTCATGTTCTCCATGTTCAGGTAAGCTGTGTTTAAATTGTTTAAATGTCGTCACAATATATGTGTTTTACACTCTCATGTTCGCCATGTTCAGGTAAGCTGTGTTTAAATTGTTTAAATGTCGTCACAATATATCTGTTTTACACTCTCATGTTCTCCATGTTCAGGTAAGCTGTGTTTAAATTGTTTAAATGTCGTCACAATATATGTGTTTTACACTCTCATGTTCGCCATGTTCAGGTAAGCTGTGTTTAAATTGTTTAAATGTCGTCACAATATATGTGTTTTACACTCTCATGTTCGCCATGTTCAGATAAGCTGTGTTTAAATGTCGTCACAATATATCTGTTTTACACTCATGTTCGCCATGTTCAGGTAAGCGTTCTTTAAATTGCTTAAATTTCGTCACAATGTATGTTTTTTTTAACTCACATGTTCAGTTAAGCTCTGTTTAAATTTCGTCACAATATATTTTTTTACACTCTTATGTCCGCCTTGTTCAGGTAACCTTTGTTTAAATTGCTTTGACTTCATAACCATATTTGTTTGTTACACTCTTATGTTCGCCATGTTCAGGTAATCTGTGTTTCAATATCGTCAAATATATATAACTAAGTATGCTCATGCAAAATGTTAATAAGTTACACTTTTAGTTATCTACATAATCTCATGTTTGATCATCAACAGCTTCATAATTCATAGGAAATGTGTCTTGCGAGATCAAACAATTGTGCAAATCTTTCCTGATATGGTTTATGAATACTTTTTAAAAATAGTTTTCATCATGTTTTTATAGTTCCTCTAATTCGGCCAAATGGGATGTGGTACAGAACGCGTCTGTGGCGACCAAGATACACGCTCAAATCGCGCAGCAGGCATTTGTGCACCTGGACTGTTCAGAAAGTTAATGAAAAACTACTGACCTTATTTATCGAAAAATTGTTCTTACTGCGCAAAATTGAAATCCAACAGGTAGATCCAGGAACAGGGTAACACAGTTTTCTAACACTAGAAAACACACACAATGACACACACAAATCGACGTTTCGACCATAAGGCCTTTATCAAGACAGACAATTGAAACAAATTTAAAACATATAATAGAAAGCGAACAGTAATGCCATCGACTGTCACATTGATATGGGTAGTCTGGATTGACCGGAAGAGGTGAAATGACACCGGACAAGGAAAATGCAAAAATGACAACAAACATGTGACACGAAACAAACAGAAACTGTCGATAGACTAAAGTCATACAAGAGACAGGCGCTCATTAATGGCGTCGGGTATCAGAGTGCCATATTGATTAATGTAGCGGTTCTCAAGCGACAGACGGGCCCGGTCATCAGAGAAGCACGACTTAATGGCCGTAACCTGAATGTCCTGGGCGCCCCGATGGCCTGTGCCATTAAATTAGACGTTAACACGCAAACCCGAATTGTTTTTTATGCTGTACATATGATCGCAGAATCGGTCTGCGAGCCTCCTTCCAGTTTCACCTATATATGCCATGGCGCAACGCTTGCATATGATGGTATAGATGACAAAATATGCAATTTTCCTGAACTTATTTATATTGCCTAGATCAGTGATCAGCAACCTATGGCACGCGTGCCACACTTGGCACGCCAAGCAATTTCAAATGGCACGCAGACATTTCACGTTTCCTGTATAAAGTTGATTATAAATCGATTATCGGGGTTTCCTCGATCATTTCGGCACTCGCTTAACGCCTGAACATTCAGAAAATTGTGTCAAAATCAAAGTGGCAAAGTATGTTGTCAATATTGAGCAACTGATCAAGACCATGCAAGGACAAGGCTCCCATTAATAATAAAAAGGTTTTTTTAAAAATCTTTCAAGAAACTCTATTTCTTTTAGTTTACAACTTTACATATTATTGAATATCACTATATATTAATTAATTGAAATATAAAAATAAAATGTATTGTAAAATAAGAATATTGGCCTCGACTTGTATAAAATGATTTGTGATATTGGTACTATGAATAATTTGAAACCTCAAGTTGGCACACATTTAGAAAGAAGGACCCCTGGCCTAGATAATCACCTATAAATACTGGCTTGATGGCTACGTCTTGAATAGGGGGTGCACAGACGTTGTATCGAGCAGCTGCTCGCTTGGCTCGCCAGGACCAGGACTCATACTGGTTCAGACCTTGATACTCCTCCACGTGGAGTACCCCAGGCAACAGAGCAATCTGGCTAAGTAAATCAAGGATCGAATGATCTCCAGCTGAGGTGGGAACCTGCTGTGGACTAGGAAACTTCCAAGAGAGAAACGACTCTTCTTATTCGCAGTACGTCCCGGGATAAAAAGCAAGCTTCAGCAAACTTTCGACAGTCTTTTTGTCATTTTCGCCAAGGCTCAAGAACTTTTCGTCAGTTCCCTGTCTGCACCCAGCGTCGCGATATAACCAAAAAGTCCTTCTTAGGACTAGGTTGAAAGTGTCGTGACTAGGCATCCCGAGATGGCCTTGTCTAATCCAGTACTCAACAAACAAACAAACGTCTTGAATAGAATACGGTACCACATTTTTCTCCTAATGAAAATGTTAGCGTGGAGTTTTGATTGGTTACTGATCCAACAGACCATGGGCTCGTGCTCTTTGCGTTAAATTTCACTCGCGACACCAGGGTTGCACAGTTTATACGATAATTTCTATTTATATTGCATTTTGTCTTGTCTAAACATTTCTCATGTGTGTTTTGATTCGCGAGAATTACCAAGAATAGATATCTTTATACTTGAATGCAATGTGAATTCCGTCATTTAGGATTGGTGATTTTATTCGTATTTTGTATAAACCATCATTAAAGACGCACCGCGTTGTTTTATGCCCTTTATTTTGTTCTGAATTTAAGATAAACAAAGCACATACATTTTACAAATCTGATCCATTTACGTACCAAAATGTGCATTTTTCTAAAAAGTGAACATATTCAGAATCGACACCTAAGCAATTGTATAAACTAAGGTTAAAAATACAACGAATGCTGGGACGTTTATTAGCAAGACAACGGGGTAAAGTTTCTGTCGCAATATACCGTGATTGCTCTGATAAGTCTTCTAGTATCAGGTGTAGGAGATGCTGAGTTGCTGTTAAGAAGCGATTGCGCAGATTTATCAATTGAATTTGACGATCTTGAGCTACCATTCTACATGTTTGTTTGTTTGTTTGTTTTGCGTTCGCTCCATTATACCCATCACGGGTGTCCGTGCAATTTCCGCCGGGAGCGTGATTACGTTGTGCCACCGTTATGCGCCTTGTAGGCCTAGCACATCAGATTTCAGCATGCCTTGACAATTCGGGTGGGCTACCCTTAGCCTGTGACAGCCTCTATATCTGTCTCCAGGCACGCGTATTGGCGACTCTTCGCCCAGACGATTTTGCTCTAGTCTGACTCGCACGAGGTGTCCCACTGTCTATGAAATAGCCTCGTGTCATTGGACGTGCTGTGCCTGTGCCCAATGGGAACTGAACCGTTTCTCATCCGTGAGCCTGGTTCCTTAAGGGGAAGAACTCAACAGAGGAGTTGGGACCTGGCTCATTCGCCCTCTTAGCCGATGTGTCATTCACCGACATCGGGTACCCCTTGTCCAAGTTTGAGTCTCACACCACGCGTTTAAGAGCAAGGCGTTCTCGAGCTGATCGTCCTTGTCCCAATAGCGCCTGAGCCCATCAGGTACTGAACCCTTTCTCTCTTCAAGTGTATTTCCGGTATAGGAAACCTTGACAGTAGAGTTGGACCAGGACTACCATCGTTGTCCCTTTCTTGCCTAAGCCCATCGGGTACAGAACCCGTTCTCTTCGCGAGCATATTTCCGGTTTAGGAAGGCTCGACATTAGAGTTGGATTAGGTCTTCTTGCTTTACCAAACGCCAATGAAAGGGTCTGGGTCTCTGCCTGTAAGGTACACATGTAACTAGATGCTCGTCTCGAGCTGACTGAGCTTGTAGTTCCCTTTTCCTAAAGACTTTTCACTTTCTATTTACAGTTTGCGATGCCCTCTAGCGCTGTTCTGTCCTTTCATTGTTTCTTTGTACTCGGTATGAAATATATTTGTCTCTCGCCATGCATCTACCTTTACGTGCATTTTGCAGTGGCCGCCCCTCCAATGTTCGGACTGGACTGACTAGCTTCACTGTATGTCGACAGTGTCGCTATATGTGGTGCTGCTGGTGGTGTCGGGGATATTGTCTGTCTCTTGTGCAGTCAAATCTCTTTCCATCTGCTACCTCCACATTCTTGGACACGATCCCCAAAATGATTTGGCCAGAATCAGCACGAGTTGTTGTATTTCTGTTTCCAGGGTGCACCGCGTGGAGGTACATTTGGGATCGTGGTTATCTGCTAACCCTGGCTCCGCCTAAAGCAATGCGTTCCCTTTGCACCCCTACCATTCTACATGAGATTGATCAGGATTTGGACGGTCACTGGTTGTACATGTAGCTAGAAATGTCGCATTCACACCCATTATAGTAGAATAGTCACATTTTGTAGGTCTGGCAACTTCTCTGGTCATACATACCTCTCCTCATCATTCCAATACCTCTTGTGATAAAATTTGAGCCGTTGCAAACACAAAAATATACTTCATTTCGATGAAAACAAAAGATGTTTTACTCCCTGAAACATATACTGATATATTAATATGTATGCCTTTCAACTTGATTCGACTAGTAATATGGCAAAAATTCAGATATTTAATGTTTTGTTCGTGAATAATGCAAAATTATTTTACAAAACATGACAGCAACAATAAAGCGTGAAAACATTAAAGTCAGCTGGTACAGATTCCCGTGGTTTGAACATCGCTCACTGAAATAAACAATTCAGGTTGAAAATGTCTCATGTTTATGGTGCATTTTCAATGATTTCTGGGCTCTACATGACAACTTAGTCAGTCAGTTCCTCTTTGCCAAGTTTGGCACATAGGACGAATGTCATAGTTCTCCGTACCTGTCGGTCAGTTGCCAAGGATTGCAGGTCTTGTATATTTATGCCTGTTGATTTTAATTCATTCATAAATATTCTTTTGAGCGTTGTTTTTGGTCTTCCCCGTTTTGTTTTCCCGTCTGGTGTCAACATGAAGACATGTCGTGGAATTATCTCTTCCTTCATTCTAAGTACGTGGCCGATATATGTATTGCGGCGTATTCTGATGATGTTTGTCACATATTCTTGTTTTGTCTCCTCTCTTAGTATGTCGTTTAATTTGAAGTATTTCTTATTAATATTTGTGATTTTTCTGAGGCATCTATTCTCGAAGACAACTTTTCTTATCCATTATTGCCGTATATTTGCAACTTTCACATCCATATGTCAATGATGGAATCACACTTGCATTGAATAGTCGCAGTTTGATGTGTTTACTTGCGATCTTAGATCTCCGGATGATTAAATGCTTGTTAAAGGTAATAGGAACATAATCCTTCGATTCATTTTACTATTTTCATTGCTCACTATGATTAGATTTTGTGTGGTAACCAAATAAAATCAATGGAATAGCCAAAATACGCCATTTAGAAGGAGTGTTTGCCCATTAGTCTTTATGCCTTACAGTACCATTGGTGACAAATAACCACTCTCAATTACAGCGTGACAACAAACAGGACGAAAGTACGATCGGTTGAAATATGGAAGTTTCAATTCTATCTCCTAGTTACAGACTTCGAACAGAGGTTAGATTTCTGAGCATCACCACATTATTATTTTGTTATATGTTTGGTTGTTAGTGCATGACCCTGTGTGGGATACATGTATGAATATATGTCACTCACTTTAATGTAGAATTTAATATTAGTCTTGTTATTTTTCTTGGAGCCTCAGGTATCAGCGATGAAACTCTAGGTGATGCGTGATCGACAAGATAATGTACAACCATGCATTATATATACACATATATAAAGAAGATTCTCAAAACTTTGCATAACGCTCAGAATGTGAGGCTTCTGTGTATAAATGAAATATCAAAACAAATAATTGCATCTAGAAAATCAGAGATTCATCAGTAATACATGCAATTCCATATAATGGCAAAATTAGACAGGGGCAAGAAAATGGCTGCCCATCTATCGACAAGAAATGCTCATTTGATTAAAATGGTATATTCAGAACAAGCCCTTATGTGGCGCCTTATTTCGTTGCATTTCGTTATTATGCGTTGACATGCAGCACAAATGGTATACATAGTGACCAACCAAAATCATAAAAATAATCAAATTCATCACGTTTGAAGGAGTGTTTAGTTTCAGCACATATGTCTTTAAAGTCGATATTCATGCATAATGGCGCTCTGTAGAAGTTCATTAGAATACCTAACACGGGCAGCCATTCGTGCCGCTGTCTAATTTTGCTATTATACGGAATTGCATGTATTACTGATGAAGCTCTGATTTTCTAGATGCAATGATTTGCCGCGATATTTCCATCATACACAGAAGCCTCACATTCTGAGTGTTATGCAATGTTTTGAGAATCTTCTTTATATATGAGCCTAACGGAAATTGAACCAGTCCGTTCTACGGCACCAAATCGCCTAGCAACAATTGCACACGCGTTTTTCCGTACTTGACTAACCGCTTCTCCAAAAAAAGATGCGATTTCATCAAGACATTCAAATCGTGCACACAAAGTCACCCGAACGGATCAATCGAGACAAGGACTATTACAACAACAACAAACATCCCGTACAGGTATTGACATATCCTCAGTAACAACAAACACATAACATAATATCCGTACAGTGCCGTAGAACGGACTGGTTCAATTCCCGTTAGTCTCAAGAATTTTTAAAATTGTCCTCTGGCTTCCTACGTAAATTTATTTATATATGAGCATATATAATGCATGAATGATCTATCATTTTATATGCACCAATCCATTCAAATGAAATATGTAATAATTTAAATATAGTTGCCATGTTTCCATAACTTTAGCACATACCATGCTACCACACATGCAATACTACTACACATACCATACTACCGTACATATAATATACTGCCACAAATGTCATACTAACACACATACTGTACTACCCTCAAATAACATGCTACTGCACATATCATACTAGCACACCTACCATACTACGTCACACACCGTACACATACACTTATCGTATAGATGTATCTGCACTTATCATATTATCACACATAACATACTACCACCCACTCATATCATACTTTAACAGATACACACATACATACTACTGCACATGCCATACAAACTAACATACTATTATACGGCAAATGTCATGCTACCAAATATACCATACACCTGCACATACTCTATATTTCTGCACATACGTTACTTCTGTATATTCAGGAAATACCATACTGCCGAACAGACCCTACAACCTAACATACCAAACTTACTTGCGTACCATTCTACCACAAATATCATGTCACGTATGCCATGCTACCACATACAAAGTGTTATCACACATAACATACAGCCACACATACCACACTACTGGACGTATCATACACTAATTCGCATAACATACTACATCCATAATGTACCTCGCATACCATACTATCTCACATACCATACTACCTCACATACCATACTACCACACATACCATACTACCTCACATACCATACTACCTCACATACCATACTATCTCATATCTTTAGTGGGCAAAACGTGGATAGGGAATGATTTTTTTCTAGTCTCATTTTCTTTCTTTTCTCTTTGTGCCATGCAGAGTCAGGAGTGGAAGAGTTCTCTGGATACAGCTTTCTGTGTGCTTCAGATATGTAATCCATCTTTTTGTATGGCCTGTCCCTGCCTGTGTATTCATCGTGTGTGTATAGCAATGCTTTTTGATGGTACTATCTGATGGTAGTCTTAAAGCAAGTGAAGCAACTTAATCTTATGTCCCCTGATGTAATCCAGGAGTGGCAGTTTTTTGTTTGTCTAGTTTGTTTGTTGTTTTATTTCTAGTTCTCTCTTAATGCTACTCGGAGAATGCTACGTATATAAGTTATTTCTGTTGTAACGCGTGTTCTTTTGTCTTGTATTGCTAGTGTACACGCTTGACATTCGTAGCATAATGATAATATGATGATAGATTTATATATTGTAGTTTTAGTGTTCATGTTCTCATATTTGTTTTATAAAGTATGAGACAGCTGCCCTAAGATATGGTATGCTATGTAGCATCTGTGTTTAGTTTATTTGGTATACAAATATGGTATATAAATATGTATAGAATATTTGTACATATTCTATATCGCGTAGGTACAAATGTTTTTACCATTTGAAGGTTGATTGCTGATCCATCGATTTATGGGCTCATTCCCTTTTAAACATGACATTGCTGGGAAGTCTGAGGAGTTTCGGCCCACACCGCGTCAGAGCCAGAAAATAACTATCACACCACCATGAAGATAGGTTTCATCCTATGCACTGCTCCCAGCCACTGCATCCAGGATAGGGTTAACTATACTCACTCCCCCCTACCAATTGGCAACTGGTTATGCCGAATTTCTCTATTGCTCCAGGCAGGCAACCAAATGTTCAAGTCAAAAGGATTTTCACGTCATGGGTCACTGTGCCTCTATGATGGGCCGCATCCATAGGAAAAACAATGCTCTCAGTTTCCTCCTCAGTGATGTGCAGTGTATCTCTGCCTGCCTCCCAACCATACTACCACCCATATCATACAATTGCAGATACCACACTTACCATACTACCACACATACCATACTTGCTTACATACCATATATAAAAATACGTATATACATATAGATATATAAAAATAACAAAGCATACAACACATTGCAACAACAACAAAAAACAAGCATGAGAAGCATAATTGTATAGATAATGTGCCATGAGGCTCAATATAACGACATGCCATCTACTAAGGTTTTCTTTTGCATGGATGTTTTATGTTCAATTGGTGAGACCCACAGACGCTACCAAATGCGTTTACCATTTGATAAATGATGTTTCTAAGATACGCGATTTCTTTCAACTTAATCAGTTTTTGGTCATTGATGAAAATAGTAGTGTTTCTTTCTGTTTTTGCTAGTGACATTTTTTTGCCTTTTTCTGTGTTTATCTTCGTGTTAAAGTCTCGACTTGTGGTGTGAAGTTGATCACTTGCACAACGAATTCGCTCATGAGGTTGTTTAAGTTGTCTTCTTCATTGGTGTTGGCAATTTTACATATACAATTAATATATGTAATTAAAATAATGGAAGATAGAACACATATTTTTCATACAACAGAGTGTACGATGAATTTGTTACAGGCATAGTAACACATATATAGTCGTTGGTCCTGCACTCCCATTGCAGTTTGTATTCATTGTTATCTTTCATGAGACAGAAGAATGTGTTATGATTCATCACGAGATATATGAGGCAATTTCTCTACCTATTATACAAGACCAAATTCGCCCATTAAGGACTGCGCTTTAAGATAAACAGGCGTCCATGTCCCAGTCGGAACACTAGACGGCATATGACAAATATACATATGAATCATCATATTTTATGAGCATAACCAAGCATCACAGCACGTAGTGCTTCGCTCTTCGTTCCAACAGCCATCTCAGTGTATGTACACTCAGAGTCCCGTCAGGTATTGATTGTGTGATCTTCGGGACTTTCCAAAAAACTACTTCCCTCCCCTTCAAACACCCCCCATTTCTGACATTCTCTGTATATGTACGTTCTCTTCCTCATGAACACCATCTTCATTTTGAAATGAATTTATAACTGACTGACTTGATCAAGTCTGATGTATCTCTTCTCAGCATTGTGCCGTATATCCCGTATTGCCTGCCAATAAGTCGGTTCACTCATTTCCTTTGAAACCTGCATGACCAGGACAATCTATCCATGTTTATCTCTGAAGATAATTAACCTGAGTTATTGAATATTTCACACCATTCCTTTCGCAGTGTGTACTTTTCTTTGTTGCGCAGCATGCTTTGAGATTATGTGAATAGTACTGAGTGTGTTGATGTATCATTTGTCAACCAATCCAATTAAGTGCTTCTATAACTCCCTCTATCTCCATCTCGATGAGGCAGTGGAGTAACTATCCATTATCTAGACTACATCCAACTGGAACTCTTGTAGGAAAATTGTCATGTTACAAGTGAAACCTAGCAGAAGTTTGAAAATGAACACTGAAGAAGAAGCTATGCGTGAATCCATGTAGCATCAACCTATAACTATGCAGAACTAGATTGTTTTACGTATACTATTGGAAAATAAAATAACTATTGGCACCGACATAATGATTAACATTTTACATCCGAACATGAAACATCACAAAATTGTTTATGTTGAAGAAATTTGAATATGCCGTTTCTACTCATTCGTGATGGCTCGATATATGTTTGTATGAGGATTAGTTTGGAGCACATCCCAACTTCATAAAAAGTCTTGAGACTTTACTGGTACGTTATATATCTGTGTTGTTGTTAACGCGTCACATCAGTAACGATTATCAAGCCATCCCGTGCGATAGTGATATTGCACTTGCCACCTGAATGGGCCTAACTGATGGTATATCTGTACACATGTATTACTAGTGAGTCTCACTGATGGTTTTGTTGCGTACAATATTTTGAGCTCATAATATTTTTCATATCTAAAAATTCAACTACTTTTTTACATCTGATGTTTTATATCTTGCAGATCAATTATGCCCGTACCACTTACTCCGATAACGTATCCGTTTAGAATCACACTCATCATTTTTAAAATAATCTTCAAGTGCATACTAGCGTTGCCTTGTTGTAAAGGCGTTCGAGAAGAAATGGAGGTACTTTTCATAACATAAATATATAAATAGAGGTACATAACATAAATATCAGCCCTTAGTGTGTTCATTTACGCAGTAAATGTATATATATATATATATATATATATATATATATATATATATATATATATATATATATATATATATATATATATATATATATATATATATATATATATATATATATATATATATATATACATATAAGGGGAAACTAGGAAACGTATCATGTTTATAATATGAAAGTAGACATGACTGATAGAAATAATTATGTAGCCAACATTTAAGGTTGGAAAGACCAAATAAGATAGAAGAGTGGTAAAGGACAGATAATGTCAATGAATATGGAATATGTTACGATATTATCTCTAATACTCATCACGGAAGACAGAAAATAGAGATGAACTGATTAATGATGTATCAAATAAATGTAGATCGACATTGTTGAATGTCTATATGTCAATGTATCAAATAGCTGAAAAACAAAAATTGTTGGAGGAATGTAGGATGATGTAGTATTAATAAAACTAACTGAATATGATTTGTAAAGATGTATAGATCACACACACATTTCTATATATCTTTTATTAAATAATGTTCACCTGTGACATATATATTTCATCTTGAAGATGTTATGAGAAAATGATCTCGCACACCTGTGTGCGTTAAGGTGATTAGACATTTTCCACATGTCTCTTGGTGTTTCGGTTATAGGGAAGCAATCATCTTATGTGGCGACTCCTGTCTGGCACATCTCTTATAATTGTGCATCTGTACTGTCTTGCAATGCTGTGGAGATACACATGAAGGCATCGTTGTAAGGACATGTACCTTAAATAATATACTACTTTTCAATGCAATGGTTCTGTCATAAGCATGTTCCCATGTTTTGAGCGTGCTCTGTAGTAATACGGACTTCTGATAATTATAAATAAAAATATTGTTTCCTCTCTCTTTCCTCTATATATTTCTCTTTGCTCGTCTAATTTATTGCGCCTTTTCATAACATATATTTCAAATATACTATCTCCAAAAGACATTCATATAAGACACTCTAATTTGGTTATTATTTTATACAGAATAAAATCGCATTAATGTACGTTTTGGTGCCCAACATATACGTGCTGAGATCTCACCAAGAGATGTTCAGAAGTTTACATGCTGATGGTTTCCGTTGTTCACTTGTTAAACACACTAAAAGGCCATCTCACGTATGCCAATTCCAGCGTATAACACATGTAATATCTTCATCTCCAAAAGTATGCTTTTTAAATAGGCATCGCACTTAGCAGAAAGCAGGAAAGCTTTCCTGGTATGAAAGATAGTTCGTAAAAATCACCCGCTACACATAGGAAGTAAAAGCTATTAGCTTTTAGCAATTCCTGGGGTTTTCAAACAAACAATATCTATACATACACACGTACATATATGTATTCCTACTCCTCCAATTATTATATATACTATACTTTAGCTGCTGTACTGTTACATAAGCTTACATGTTAACGATCATACGCTGTGCAAGAATCAGCTACACTAATCACTACTTTATACAAGTAGCTGTTTTTGACCATTACATTATATTTACATTTAATCGTCATGATTTTCACATTTGTTTTTAAATAGAATGTTTACTTATTTACTGATGTTGTGATATGTTTATCTATCTCAAGCGTAAGAATGTAAATCAATACGGTATCCCGTATCATCAGTGGAAGTATTACATGCATGCTATGACAAAGAAAGAAGAAGAGAAGGAGACTCATATACAAGATATGTGAGTAGTATGACCGATTGCTAGAACTAGTGACAGCAATTTCATAATATTTGTAAGTGTATCTTAGTATTTAATACATGTCAATGCCAAATCCGTTTTTTTTTTAAAAAGCTGTTGAAAGCAATTTGTTTTATAGAATGTGCAATCCACTGGCAAATATCAAACAAGACATATGGGTGACATATACTATAAGGTTCAATTGAAAGTAAATATAGAAAATAAAAAGAAGTAACCACAGTCACAAATAAGTGAATATGTTTTGTGTAGATTTTCATCTTCTTCTTCAACGGATAATAAGCAAGCTCTCTATCAACTAGGCTGCCGCGCTCCTCTTAGTGTATATTTATTTTACTTTGTTTAGTTTATTAATATTATTGTTTTAGTATAAATCCTCTATAATATAAAAGTCATGTTCTGTCAAATCTTTGGAATGCTCTATAAATAGCGTATTTACGTCACGGAATTCCGTGCGACAACCAATCACAATGATTTGTTTGATGTTATTCGAAGAAAACGACATTTTTGTATACGAATGTTATTGATGAGCTAACAGATAAACTTATGTATCAGCTTGTGATTAAAGTTATCTAAAATACATTATTTTTTTATATACATATAATATCCTTTAAGTGATGGATGAAGATGATTCTAGCGCAAGAAAGTATCCACACAAAAAATAAATAAAAGAGCGAAAAGCTAGATGGTTACATCGTCAAAGTCAAGAGTCACTTGTTCGGATTCGTGCGGCAAATGACACAGCGCATAGAAATTGAATTGAGAGAAAGATGCACCGAATTGATCAAGAAACCTTTTAACAAAGACAGACCCAACTTGCTAAGGATGCTTATATGCATCGGCGTCGAGCTAAGTTGAACAGACCAGAGCAAAGAGAAAATCTACAAGCTATGAATAGGTATTACCAACGTCATCACAGACAGCATGAAACTGTTGAGTAAATGCAGAGACGTCGAGATGCTGAGACTCGCTCATTGTCATAAATGTGTCGATTAAGCAATCTCAAATGAAGAATCACATTTTGCTGAGGATATTGTTGCTGCACATAACTATGAGATTTCCAATATTATATGCCAATTTTGTGGTTCTTAACATTTTTTGAAATGGCAAGTTTACAAGTTGTTACCGAAAGGGAACGATCATGCTCCCATAGCCACAAGGGATCCGTGATAATAAGTCTGGGTATGTCGAGTTCCTGCACTTGATGCTCTCTGATTTTACTTTTTTTTCGTTCGCTCCATTGTAACCATCACGGATATCGGTGCGATTTCCGCCGGGAGCGTGATTACGTTGTGCCACCGTTATGCGCCTTGTAGGCCTAGCACATCCGATTTCGGCATGCCTTGACAATTCGGGTGGGCTACCCTTAGCCTGTGAAAGCCTCTATATCTGTCTCCAGGCACGCGTAGTGGAGACTCTTCGCCCAGACAATTTTTTGCTCTCGTCTGACTCGAACGAGGTGTTCCACTGACTATGAACTTGCCTCGTGTAATTGGACGTGCTGTGCCTGTGCCCATTGGGTACTGAACCGTTTCTCATCTATGAGCCTGGTTCCTTAAGGGGAAGAACTCAACAGAGGAGTTGGACCCTGGCTCTTTCGCCCTCTTAGCCGAGGTGTCATTCACCGACATCGTGTACCCCTTGTCCAAGTTCGAGTCTCACACCACGCGTTTGAGAGCAAGGCGTTCTCGAGCTGAGCGTCCTTGTCCCAATAGCGCCTGAGCCCATCAGGTACTGAACCCTTTCTCTCTTCAAGTGTATTTCCGGTATAGGAAAACCTGACAGTAGAGTTGGGCCAGGGCTAAATCGTTGTCCCTTTTGTGCCTGAGCGCATCGAGTACGGAACACTTTCTCTTCGTGAGCATATTTCCTGTTTATGAAGGCTCGACATTAGAGTTGGATTAGGTCTTCTTGCTTTACGAAACGCCAATGAATGGGTCTAGGTCTCTGCCTGTAAGGAACACAGGTAACTAGAAGTTCGTCTCGAGCTGACGGAGGTTGTAGTTCCCCTTTCCTAGGAACTTTTCATCTTCTATTTGCAGTTCGCGCTGCCCTCTAGCGCTGTTCTGCCCTTTCATTGTTTCATTGTACTCGGTATGAAATATATTTGTCTCTCGCCATGCATCTACCTTTACGTGCATTTTACATTGGCCGCCCCTCCAATGTTCGGACTGGACTGACTAGCTTCACTGTATGTCGACAGTGTCGCTATATGTGGTGCTGCTGGTGGTGTCGGGGATATTGTCTGTCTCTTGTGCAGTCAAATCTCTTTCCATCTGCTACCTCCACATTCTTGGACACGATCCCCAAAATGATTTGGCCAGAATCAGCACGAGTTGCTGTATTTCTGTTTCCAGGGTGCACCGCGTGGAGATACATTTGGGATCTTGGTTATCTGCTAACCCTGGGTCCGCCTAGAGCAATGCGTTCCCTTTGCACCCCGATGCTCTCTGATAATACATATCATAAATACACACAGTTTCACGAGAATATTATCTCTTATAATAACGATCTTTCTTTCGCGTCAATAGGAGCAAAAATTACGGATTGCAAAGATCGACATCCATATGTTTTAGAAGTTCATTAATAAAATTATCATCAACAATCTCATATACAACCGCCATACAACACAGTTCCACAGTTCGTTCAATTATATATTTTGTATAATACTCAGGCAACATACGTTAGATAAGCACATTCATCAAATGCTACCTGGGGATGATACATTCTTGAAAATCGATCATTTTTCTCGTCAGCACATTAGACTAACACAGTTGTATCAGTTAATGTGTGATATCGAAACAAGAGAGTTTCATAATGCTGATAAAACTGGAGGAGATATCCCAAGAGTAAACAGACTTTTCAAGCACGACCGTCAATTTGATAAACGTCACTATAATGAACTAACATCTAACGAGGTTGCAATGGTTTCGTCAACCACCTTTTAACCGCGGCATTCGCATTTACCCATTGATTCCAGAGAATCCAACAAAGTAGTTCATTAATATCAATATACTTAGCTCTAACATGGATCCATTGACACACTAACTTTTATTCCGATGTGATGAGCCGGGATGGCAAGCATATTGTCAATGTGAGGCATATCAGGGTAACCAACCCAATAAATTTCGAGAGGATCGGACGGGATCGGAATGAATTTTGTATTATAATAATATTAAGACACATAATCCGTTAGGATCATAGGGCAGGATGCCACATTGGAAACATTAGCACAAAAAAGTACTAGAAACATCTCTATCCTCAACCCTTCGGAGGAGTGTAGAAAAAAAGCACCCATACCATTTATTGATGTTATCGAACCATAATTTTTCTCTGTCCTCATTTCCTCCTACACTCAACTTTCCCTTGCGAAATAATTAGATATTATTATATAATTAGATAATAATCGTGTGGATCTATATATGGTAATATTTAAGCCGTTCCTCTTATGATCATGTGGTCGAGAGTTCGAGAACGTCTCGTAGCCTCATTTGTTCAAAGTTCTTCTTATTCGTATATCCTTGGTGATTATAGCTTGAAGCAAGAGAGTAACGCGTTATATGTGGAATTCTCTGAAGAACACCACAGACTGAATAAATATATGTACATGATGAGAGTGCATGCTACACCACTGTGCACTTGTTGAAGAGAAGACAAGACCTTTGAACATCTTGTGGAGCTATTCTAAGTAGAGCACTTCAGAAAGACATGCTGGCCCAACACCACATCCTTGCAACAAAAGGTGTATGTAGTGTACACTCAGAAGACCTATCTGAAGGTATATATATCTGGTGAACAAAGACAAGACATTCAAGCTCGTGTTTAAGATGTACACTCATTGCTGTCGTACACACAAAAAACCGTGTTTACTATAACGGTGTGTAATTCTTCGAATGTGTAAATTGTAAATATATTACACCTATGGTAACAATATTTTTAATTTTGCTTGTCCTAGACTTGTTCAATTAGAGGAGGACTCTGCTGCACATACAGTGATGACCAAGCGCCTGAACGAAAGACTTGTGAACATTGAGAAGAATCAAGTTCTAGCTGGGTTTATTATGGAAAGCATTCTCAATAGTCTGGAAAGTCTTGGTCAGTTATACATACTCGTTGTTTTCTTTTGTTTTGCGTTCGCTCTCATATAATCATCATGGATTTCGTGTGATATCCACCGGAAGCGTGGACGTACGCTGTGATACGGTTCCGTTTGCGCTATATAAGCCTAGCACATCAGATTTTGACCTGCGTCCAATTCAAGTGAGCATCACTAGCATGTGACAAACTTCCTATATGTCGCCAGGCAATGAATTCCTATCAACATGACGCCATGCCGGTTTACTACCCACTTTACCATTGGAATTTTCAATAGCCAAAAGTTGTCACCCGATAGAACTACCAGAAACGGAGTCCTACTGCCAGTGAACTTGCCTCTCACGCAGTTAGGCTGCCCATTATTCTTTGTGTACGATCCCCCTATTGTTCATAACATACATAGATCACATTTGCAAAGAAAACTAAAATAAATCTAGAGGATAACTTAAATGAATTGCTATTTGCAGACGACCAAGCACTAGTTGCTCCATCAGAAGAGCAAAGACAAAAAGACATATTACATCAAGCATTCCAAGCCTTTAACATGAAGATAAATATAGAAAAGACTGAAGCAATCAAGACAAGAATAACAGAAAGAAACACTATTATATTTATATATATATATATATATTGGGACCACCAGACTTAAACAAGTAACAGAACGCACACACTGAGGAAGCAATATAACCACAGACGACAAGAACAGCAAAGAAATACACAATCGATGTAGTAAAACATACCGGACCCTAGGACAAATACCTATCTCCAGAAACAAAAATGTAGATTTAAATACCAAATGAACACTATTTAAAGCGATTATTATGCCAACGATGTGCTACCAATGTCAAACATAGAAAATGACAGCACAAGATAAACATAAACTTGTGTCAGCTGAAAAAGCATGCTTGCAGAATCCTAGGAATATCGCTAAGAGACAGAGTAAGACATTATGACATTAGTCAGAGAGCAGGCACAGCCCCAATCTTGGAATATATTAAGACGCAACAAATGAGCTTGTTTGCACTGATCAGGAGACTACCAATAGACAGTATACCACAGCAAGCTATGCTACACATATATAGTGAAGGTAGACCTACTAGAGGTCGACTTTGAAAACGACGGAACACTGAAATAAAAGAGTCTACATATTTCACAATATACTCAGCGCACACAAGAGCAATCTCCAGAAAACTATTCTACCCCTTACCCTGACAGGCACCAAAGGGTTTAGTGAATAAATATATTGATTGATAGATACATTGTTCTATGTTACGTCGGGCACTGATAAATTTCTCATCTGTAAGCATCGTTCCGGTATAAGAAATACTCAACTGTAGAGTTGGGCCAGGATTTATTCGGCCCTTTTAACTAAGGTGTCATTCATTGACACAGTGATCCTCTCGCCCCAGTCTGAGCCTGTACGAACATTAAAGACTATCGACACATCACCATTTGCTGGTTCGACGTCTTCACCAGACATGCTTCTTGACCTAGAATATTGTTTTCGAGAGACAACACAATCAGATGGTTCAGTCTCGTTGTGAGAATGGAACTTGAGCAATCAGCCCTTCGTGTATACACCACCAGAAGACCAGCCTACAATGTACGAGGACGACCAAGGACTAGGTGATCAGTGACAATCAAAGACACATTAAATACACACGGGCTTATCATGTCCAATGCAACTCACATGACCAAAGACACACAAACACACAACACTCTGAATTCCTCACGCGATGCTAACGGCACTTGTGGAAATGATAATAGACAGATATAGATAAATAGTTGCGGCTTTTGTCTGGCATGGGCGTAGATGACTGAAGAGTCAAATCGTGTCATAGAACCCCCTGCCACTTCTGGGACACGCATGATTATGTATATTGTGTATATTGTTCAGCCTTGTCGGGCAGAATGTTTTCTTCGTGCATCTCACATGTGATGCTTCTTGTCAATACAATCAACTGTGCTTGTGTTGATAAGTCACACTGGGCAATTATGAGTAACAGACTCCGGGACATGCCTTCGATTCTTGACAATATAATCAACTGTTTTTGTGTTGATAAGTCACACTGGGCAATTATGAGTAACAGACTCCCGGGACATGCCCTCTATTCTTGACAATACAATCAACTGTGCTTGTGTCGATAAGTCACACTGGGCAATTATGAGTAACAGACTCCCAGGACATGCCTTCGATTCTTGACAATATAATCAACTGTTTTTGTTTTGATAAGTCACACTGGGCAATTATGAGTAACAGACTCCCGGGACATGCCTTCGATTCTTGACAATATAATCAACTGTTTTTGTGTTGATAAGTCACACTGGGCAATTATGAGCAACAGACTCCCGGGACATGCCTTCTATTCTTGACAATACAATCAACTGTGCTTGTGTTGATAAGTCACACTGGGCAATTATGAGTAACAGACTCCCGGGACATGCCTTCGATTCTTGACAATATAATCAACTGTTTTTGTGTTGATAAGTCACACTGGGCAATTATGAGTAACAGACTTCCGGGACATGCCTTCGATGTTGAAGCTCATTGCAGACAATTTGAAAGTGAAATTGAAGTGTCTATTATGTCCACCTGGCTTCTACTGGACGGTCGTTTCCCATTTAGATTTTCAATATATATAAGCTGTTTGTGGAAACGTATGTAGGGCTTTCGCACAACAAGTCATACCCATCTCATTTGAGCCTTTGTCAGAACTGTATGAATGCTTGAGATGTTCGCTTTAGAGATGTATACAGTATCAGACACACTTGACATTGTATCTTGACCATGTTTTCGAATACGTCACCTGCGAAAGTGATTTAGCACTTTGGAGTGTTTGATGTACACTATCCACATCTCATAAGAGAATAGAAAGATAGTAAGCACAATGTCGTGATAGAACTATGTGGCGAGGCTAATGACATACCGTTCCCACATATTGTTTCGCAGTCTGTCAAATGCAACAGTCGCTTTCAGAGATTACGCTCTTAACATCTTGTTATTGTTCGTCCATCATAAGTGATGATGACCATTTGTTACATCCACTTTTGAAAATTCAATTTTAGTTATGTCCTTGATTATGAGTTCGTAGATGGCTAATGAGCCCTATTCGAGATGTAAATGTCCTTAGGACAGTTTGGACATGGAATAACGACTGTAGACGGATCTTGGTCTATCCGTGACTTTCTAGCTGCTCTCCGCTGTTGAGCTGCTGCATTTCTCTTCTTTTCACAAGATGATGCGCTCTTTTTTATTTTAGAACGCCATGTAGATCTATTTTGTGCAAGTTCTTCCCATGTATCGTGGTCTATTTCAAAGGCTTTCAGTGAGTACTTTAACGAGTCCTTGTAGCGCTTCCTTTGGCCTCCTTGAGATCGTATACCCTTCTCTAGCTCACCATAGTGAAGTATCTTTGGCAGACGATGGTTTGGCATACGCACCAAATGACCTGCCCAACGAATCTGTGTCTGCATCAGGATCGTGTCAATGCTTGGGATACCAGCTCTATTAAGGACAGTGGTATCTGGAATCTTGTCTTGATGTTCATAACTTTTCTGAGACAATTTGTATGAAAATGATTGAGTTTTTTTCTCATGACGTCTATACACAGTCCATGTTTCACTAGCGTATAGCCCAATGGAAGTACCACTGCTCTGTAAACATTCAGCTTAGTCTGTAGGATAATGCCATTTCTACGCCAAACATTTGCGTACAATCTGCCGAAAGTACTGCTTGCTTTGGCGATCCTTGTATACACTTATCCGTGTATACGCTTAACATCTACATTAATAACATCGTCTCTAAAGAGAGTTCTACCAAGATAAGTGAATTTGTCGAATGATTGATGTTAGGAGACATTTGTTACTGACCTTAATAACTGGGGCATGGTGCTGTTGACTGGGAGATTGTTGAAAAATTACCGTTGCTGTCTTAGTGCTGATGTTCAGGACAAACACATCACACGCTGTAGAAAACATGTCCATACTGCGTGTGCATATTATTTTCTGGAGCTGACAGTGAGTACACCTTCATTAACACACAACATATTTGTTATGGTATCTAAAAAGTTGTATCTTTAACCTTGGTGGAGGCTTGCTTTTATAATTGAAGCACACCAAGAGTCTAGCGAAAATGTATTAACTTTGTGTGGATAACGATACATTCAGATGTGGTACTTGTGATATTGAAATACATAATCGATAGCACAATTTGAAGACAGAACAATATATAATTCATGACATCCTTGCCATACAATTAGTATCAAACATAATCGCATATTAAAGAGTGTTCAATATATATTTTTTCCATACAAAGTTATGTTAACCGTGAGCCTCCACTATGGCACGTGTTGCCTGAGCCTCCACTAGGCATACATAATACTAACACCGTTAACCGACATGCCCGTCGTATTGGGCGGCTCATTCCGTGACTGTGTAAATGGCAGAAAAATCATGCTGAAAAATGTCTCAATGAGAATAACCAGTAATCTATGTATAACGCAATTAGAACGGACACAGAAACGTAACCGATCGGCAGTAGAACACCTGCTCTCTGAATTAATTAGGCTTTCATTCGTTTATTTTCTTAATTATTCCCGCTTTTTCCGTTGATCAATGTGTATATACTTGGAATAATATGCCACAAATAGCCAAGTCTCCTCCAATTATATAAATAGTGATCACATAATGCGTGATAATAATCAAAAACGAATCAAATGAAGGCATGTTTAACCTTTGCAGTTAGGTCTTATAGTATTGTTGTTGGTCATAACAGAAGGTATTATCATACGAATACTGCACCCTAATCTGTCTTCATATCAATGTTAAATGTAGGTCCCGTGAAAAAAAAATACACTGACAAAATATCTCTTACCATCTCGCTTAAAAAGCCACCCAAATCAGTCAGTCCGTCAGCTTCTCTTTTGCCACGTTTGGCACATATGGTGTATGTCATAATTGTCCATGCTTGTCGGTCAGTTTTCAAGGAGTGCAGGTCTTGTGAATTTATGCCTGTTGATTTTAATTCATTCATAAATGTTCTTCTGATCATTGATTTTGGTCTTCCCTGTTTTCTTTTCCTCAAAATTCACATTCTACATTGCTGATCACGCTACTGGTGTTATATTTGCATTTTAATTGATGTCAGTTTGGGGTGAAGTAGTCATATGGACAATAGCTGTTGAAGAGTACCAAATATTTTAAACATTATTCTCAATTTATAAAACAGCACTGTTCACATCAACTTTGTCAAACACCACTCTCCTATTTCAACAACTGACAAACCAAATCTGGGCGTATCGCCAAAGGTAAACCAAGAAAACGTTGCATAGAAAACATCAAGATAGCCTTGATAAATCATGGATTAAATGCAACAACTGGGATACATCTGGACTTGAAACGACAGTTCCCACACCTACGCTTAACAGAAAGTGTGAATGCGATCAGCTATCTTTCACCTGAGGACAGACCATAGAAAAACCGGTTCAGACTTCCTACTCTCTGTTTGTATACAACATTTATACAAAGCCACACACCACTCACAATTGTGAAAAAAGAACTTGTTTTACAACGAGTATGGTCTCTCAAGAGATATATGTTTACAATGTAAAAAGTTGGTGGAAACATCTGGACAGCTGACCATCAATGGCAGTTGAATCATTTAGTTTGATCGTCGAAAGAAACCGATGCTGAACTAAAATTATTGCCTGTTGTCTAGCCCTGGGTGATTGATGTATAATAGTATCGGTTAAGCAGTTAAGCGTAGCGGTAGGAACGTCTGCTATCGTCCCTTGGTCATATGTGTCTATGTGGTCGTGTTAAGTCAATGTTTGTTCAAAGTTATCCTGACGTACTTTATCCCATGTTTCTTGATCTACCTGTGGTTTTATGTCCGGTATTCCTATGTTATATGCTTTTATTCAGGACTAACCATTCAATACAAAAAATATGAACTTGCTTCATAGAACCATACATTTACATGATGTGAATCCTCATACTATCGTGCGTACACGATTCATCACAGATAAATATTTCAAGCTATCACAATAGGGGTGATATACTCAAGTGTGTGATAAATATGGTAGGCTAATTTTTAAATTGATAATTTGGAATTTATGTAACATATTTACATACGGCTCAGGGGTGCAAAGGGAACGCATTGCTCTAGGCGGACCCAGGGTTAGCAGATAACCAAGATCCCAAATGTACCTCCACGCGGTGCACCCTGGAAACAGAAATACAGCAGCTCGTGCTGATTCTGGCCAAATCATTTGGGGATCGTGTCCGAGAATGTGGAGGTAGCAGATGGAAAGAGATTTGACTGCACAAGAGACAGACAATATCTCCGACACCACCAGCAGCACCACATATAGCGACACTGTCGACATACAGTGAAGCTAGTCAGTCCAGTCCGAACATTGGAGGGGCGGCCAATGTAAAATGCACGTAAAGGTAAATGCATGGCGAGAGACAAATATGTTTCATACAGAGTACAATGAAACAATGAAAGGGCAGAACGGCGCTAGAGGGCAGCGCGAACTGCAAATAGAAAGTGAAAAGTCCCTAGGAAAGGGAACTACAAGCTCCGTCAGCTCGAGACGGGCTTCTAGTTACCAGAGTTCCTAACAGGCAGAGACCCAGACCCATCCATCGGCGTTTGGTAAAGCAAAAGACCTAACCCAACTCTAATGTCGAGCCTTCCTAAACCGCAAATATGCTTGCAAAGAGAAAGGGTTCTGTACCCGATGGGTGTAGGCAAGAAAGGGACAACGATGGTAGTCGTGGCCCAACTCTACTGTCAAGCTTTCCTATACCGGAAGAACACTTGCAGAGAGAAAGGGTTCCGTACTCGATTCGCTCAGGCACAAAATGGACAACGATTTAGCCCTCGCCCAACTCTACTGTCAGGTTTTCCTACACCGGAAATACACTTGAAGAGAGAAAGGGTTCAGTACCTGATGGGCTCAGGCGCTATTGGGACAAGGACGCTCAGCTCGAGAACGCCTTGCTCTCAAACGCGTGGTGTGAGACTCGAACTTGGACAAGGGGTACACGATGTCGGTGAATGACACCTCGGCTAAGAGGACGAAAGAGCCAAGGTCCAACTCCTCTGTTGAGTTCTTCCCCTTAAGGAACCAGGCTCATGGATGAGAAACGGTTCAGTACCTAATGGGCACAGGCACAGCACGTCCAATTACACGAGGCAAGTTCATAGACAGTGGAACACCTCGTTCGAGTGAGACGAGAGCAAGAAAATCGTCTGGGCGAAGAGTCTTCACTACGCGTGCCTGGAGACAGATATAGAGGCTGTCACAGGCTAAGGGTAGCCCACCCGAATTGTCAAGGCATGCCGAAATCGGATGTGCTAGGCCTACAAGGCGCATAACGGTGGCACAACGTAATCACGCTCCCGGCGGAAATCGCACGGATATCCGTGATGGTTACAATGGAGCGAACGAAAAACAAACAAACAAACATACGGCTCACAAATAATATTATACATTTACGAAGATTATTTTGCACACAAAAAATGTTTCCAGCAGCTGGCCTAAGGGGATAAGTCGTGGATCTGAAACTTTATGTTATGCAATCGTCGGAAAAACATTTTGAAGCAATTAAATTTTCTCCCGTGCTAGGTATAAATAACCAAAGTCATTAACAAATAACAAAGTCACGCACATTGCCATTTTCTCAACGGACTTAAGGATTTCCTTACATTAATCCCAGAAACCCTCGGGTCTTAGGGGTGCCACTCTGAAAAAAAAAAAACCACCCACGCCACAATGTTATCAATTTCTTGATTGTGTGGAGAATCTTAATTCCGTTCAGTCTTTCTATCTATGTGTCTATACGATGTGGCACATGCTTGCATTGCGGCATCAGGTGTAGAAGAGTTATCTGGAGATGACCATCTTGTGTGCTATTCGTAAGCTTGTTCCTATCGCTTCTTTGATTTATGTGGTCAATCTTTTACATGGTCTGTCTATGACTTTATTGCCATGTTGTCTAAGTGGCATTGCCGTCTGTGGTATGCTGTCTGTTGGTAGTCTGGAAATGTTTGAAAATAACTTGATCTGTTGTCTTTAGATGTGTTTCAATACGGTATTGTTTTGGTTATCATCACGGTGTTATCGTTCAGTCTGTATTAGTATCAATCCATACTTTGTTCTCTTTCTTTCTTCTCTTCCTCAACTGTTATCTGTGGGACAATCTTGGAAAGGGTTACATTTTTCTTCAGACGATCATAGCACACACGTTTGCGATATTATACCTAATCAATCAACCAAGTGCAGTGCCGACTGGCGTAGGCGATCATGTTTCTCCACGACTCTGTCTCTTGTGGTGTCAATAAGCTCGGTTGGTGAGCTTCTACCGTGCCACGATACAAGCTCATCTAGTATTTTTCTCTTTGTCGACCCCTATTTCATCCCTCTTTATCTTTCCAGTGGTTATTAAGTGTTCAAGCTGTGTTCCTTTCAGCACATGCCATAGAAACCTTGACTGTCTGCCTATAATGTTTGATATGCTTGATCTTTTTACGTCAGCATCAATGAGAACCTCTGCATTAGTTTTCTTGGCTGCCCATGGTATTTTCATCATTCTTCTCAGAAACTACATTTCTGTAGCCATTCGCTTTGAAGTTTCTTCTGTACAGTCCATGCTTCACATCCATAAAAAAAGAATTGGTTCGATATAACATCTCAGCACCCGAATACTTCCATTGCAATAAATAGTTCTCATTCTTTAATGCTAATTTGGCTTGTGCTGTTCGGCTCTTTATCTCACTTGAGCATCTACCTTCTGATGTTAACAGGGTGCCAAGATATTACACTTTTTCAACTTGTGCTAATTCTGTGCTATTAATTATTATGTTGCAACTTGGTGGTGTATGTCTCTTTGATACGACCATTATTTCTGTTTTCTGATATTACACTGCTGTCATGAAAAGATCCTTTTCGCCTCATGTATTATTTTTCTCCGGCATTGATCTCTTGTTCTATATACTGGATGATAGATTGTAACAAAGCTCACTTACCACCTACCCGACAATCTGATAATCAACACTGGTTGAGGAAATTATATTTGTATCTTAACAGCTGGTGTTTTATTGCCCTCAAACTGCTTACAAGACATACACATGATGTATATTCTGTATATACATATATATATACGAGTATATATATATATATATATATATATATATATATATATATATATTATATATATATATATAATATATATATATTACGAATTTAATGTTCATTTAACCATTTAACTGTGCACATGAAGTAATGAACTGTTAATTCATTAATACAGGCTATCTGTCTGTACATATACTAGTGTTATGCATAAGTATATATATATATATATATATATATGCCACTTTCTAGTCTTACAAGAAGTATCAGAGTAATACACCCCAGTTGCTATGTTGAAAATATAATTATTATATATGGACATGTAAATATAATAGTAGTATGTATATATATATCATAAATTCCGTCCTACGTCGCGGTAGGTAGTTACATTTTTTCAAATTTTTCAATATAACCACTTTGTGTCTTTAAATATGTATATTCCTGTTTCTAGTTTTTTATGCACCAGAATAGTATCATTCTTTTTTTCATCCATATTATGCGCAGCTTTCTTTAATAGCTAGTTTACAATTATGATAACTGAATTGCGCGTTACGTACTGGAGGAGGGAGGTACCCCCTAGTGGTTAGCGCGCAGATTGACTCATTACCACGACTTATATTTCGTTACGCTATTCGTAAACATCATCTAGTTTCGTTAAAGTATTGACACCCGTGTCCTAGGAAAGAACCATATCATATACTTATTCGTTTTTTCAAATTGAACACAAGGTTCAGATCCCAAGTCACCTACCCATAGAAATCAGAACAGACCAGTACATACAGCGAGCAGAAGTTCACCATATCCAGGCACATCCATAGAACGAGTTCCAGTTCTGGAGAAAGATGTATCTTGGGACGTAAGACTACTTATTATCTTTATATTGATCTAATAAGAATTATATGTCTTCATCTATACGCTATTATCTCGATGCCGTAGATGGTAGAAGTGTGCTCTAGACGTGGTTTTATGGTGTACTTCATATATGCTTGTTTCTCTATCCTTCATTCCTTTAAATACATCATTTGCAAGCCCTGTCTCTGGATTTTTTTACGAGTTATTTACATATGTTTCATAATGTGAAGTTGAGACATATTTCATAGAAAAATTATGTTCGCAATAAGCAAGAAATATTTTAAGATGTATAAAAAAAATGCGAAGGTTTTTTGGTGAAACCGGATGGATCTCTGAAAAGATACAACGATCTTTTAATTAAATAAGATGCCGAAATGTGTCTTAAAATGGCGTTTGACGATAGAAGAATTCCTGAAAAAATGCACTTTTAACTGTATACTTAATGTACTTTGAACAGCATACTTAGTTTATATGCTACTTGATGTACTTTTAACTTGCATTTTAGCTGCATACTTAGTGTACTATTAATTGCGTATCTTTTCACTGTGCACATAATGAATTGTTAATTGCATACTTGCTATATACTTGTAATGCACTATTAAGTATACACGTAATGCATTTTTCGATAAAAGCGCAATGTACTAGTATATACAAACGCAATGCAATACTAATTGCAAACATAATGTACTAACTGCCTAGTTAATGTACTACTAACTGCATACTTAATGAAATGCTAACTTCATGTTTATGTACATTTAACTGCAAACTTAGTGCAATTTTAACAGCATACTTAATATACTGTTAACAATATAGGTAATGTTCCCTATAACAAATGGCTTCGCAAACTGATGAACATAAAATGGAGAGATTTCGTCACAAATAGTGATTTAAGAGACAAAACACACCAAGAGTATGTTTTTAACGTCACAAGAAAACGAAGATGGAAATACCTTGGTCACGTTGTACGACTAGATGTATTCAGAATAAACCAACAATCCCTCATGTGGTCACCTGAGGGTAAAAGAAAAAGAGGAAGACCTAAAATAACCCTTAAAATCACCATTCTTAAAGAAGGGTAATTAATAGGCTGTAAGACCATCCAGGAACTAAAGCTGTAGGCAGCGGACTGCATCATATGGAGAACGAAAACCTTTGTCCTATGTGTCGCTTGTGGCACGAAAGGAACAAAATTATGTACTAATGACTGCATACTTAATTAGTGTAATGTTATACGCATACTTAATGCAATATTAACTGCATAGTAAGTGCACTATTACTAGTATAATAGTAACTACATGATGTTAATATAATGTTAACGCTTAGTATACAATTAACTACAAACATAATGTACTATTAACTACAAACATAATATACTATCATCTTAAACATAATTTTCCGTTAACAAGCTTTGTATTATGTGTAAACTCAATATACAGTTCACTCCAACAAAGATATGTTTTATAAAGTAAATAAATTGATATTTTTTTAACAAATATTTTATATAGATGTAAATATAACATTTACGTATGTTTTCACGTTATATTATTCTGTTTTGACACTTGGCAGTAGATTATCAATTCCAATTCAAAAACTAAGAGATGTCTCAATTAAACGTTCTCTTAATCAAAGTTACAATATGAATTATCATGAGATTGCGCAAAGCTAAAGCATTTTTACGAGGATCTTCATTTGTTTTATTTAAATCCGAAATTGTTGTTTACAATAAAAGAAGGGAATGTAGCTAGTGTTTACATATAGCATTATGATATGGCATTGAAAAAGCCCTTTAGATGTCCACAATTTGAGTCTGTTTCCTGTAACAGAACCCAGTAATAATGTAGTACTAGGAGCGACAAAGAGTGATATACGAAAACAAGAGATGATGTTTCAATTGTTCTCACACTCTGTCCTTAATGGATAATCTCACAAAATAGTGCATATGTTTATCATCATTACTCTATAAGTATACCAGTGAAATAACTTGTAGCTGATAATGCTGGTGGATGACTTTATATCTAACATGAATCAACTCATCACATGTGTCTTTATGCTGGGGCCAACTGGAGTATCCTTATTGAGTTAAGATGTCAATACTGCTTCACTCTACTGTATGATAACTGGATCGTTGTAAATTTGAAATCTTTATAGGTATAAGTCCACATGATTCTAGCAATTGTCCACAAGTATCTCTGTACCTAGTCAGCCGTTGACCTGCGATTACTGTATTCTTCACCGTCCACAACATAACAATAATGCCATTCCTGAGCATTATCATGGCATCCATCGTAGCATTTGAACTTACTTCGACATGCTTTCAGAATGAATAACCTACGAATTCCCCATCAGTCACTATATTGGGTGCCACCCTGCGTAAGAAGACGAGGGGGGCCTAGAGAAACTCTACGAATAACCATTAATAGTGAAGAAATGTCAATGAACCTAAACAACACGCGAGAATGGAAGGACCTGAACACAAAGACAGAAATGGAATGCTTTGGTTTCTGCCCTATCTCAAATATGTACCGCCTATGGCCCTGTGGAACATAACATAACATAACATCGTAGTATCATGTTCGTGGTAAGAGAATCTACTACTAGAATTTGTGAGCAGAAAGCAAGTGACCATATCCCACACATTTTACAGTATGTTGTGGTATCCCAAAAACTATGTGGATTTGATCCCCAATAACTGACAGCTGTTCTTGAACTCTTGCTACTGGATGCGATAGAAAAATATGCATTCATTACTATAAGTTATGTTGGGATTTGAAATAATGTAGTGTATTTATCATTCCTATATTAATTGTTTTATATTGGAAAAATTATAATAATAAAACCCGTAAACCTTCAGTGCGGTAGAGGTGTCACAGTTAGACGTTTCGTGCAGAAATATCGCCACGTATCTCTATCCTCTACCATCATGATGAGCTTGGAAACTTCATAATCTGTCCAATTTTTGATATCCAACTGGGACTTCTTCTGGTCACCTGATCATTTTCCACTCTCGACCGTACCTTAAAGAGCATCTTTTGACATCGAGCAATACTCTTTGAAGGGGACTAGCACTATGGTAATCTGGAAACACATGACAATGACTTGATTTGTTGTCTTCTTATGTAATCCATGATTGACATTGTGTTTATTAGTCGCTTGATGTTTTAATTCAGATTCTCTCTCTCTCTTTTATTGATACACCGATAATTCCAATGTAGTCACGTTATTTCTGTTGCAACACGTTTTCTTTTGTATTTGGTTGTAAGTTTCCACGTTTGATATTGTAGCATAGATATGGTATGATGATCGTTTTATATGGTGCGGTTTTGGTGTTGATGTTCTCATGTTTGTTTTTGAAAATAGGAGGCATCTGTCCTAAGATTTGATATACTATTTTGCATCTATTTTGGATTTCTTTCGTTTTTTTCCAATTTGATGATATGTTAATTATTTGATTTCATGATTAATGAATTCATTAACCGGTGTCAGTTGTTGATCGTCATTGAATATAGTCATTGAATATTGAACATGGTTCTTTCTATTTTTGCCATTGACATTATCTTTTTTTTCTGTGTTTATCTTCATTTTAAAGTCCATACGTTTTGTGTTCTGTCTAGTTATATGTTGTTGTAGTTGTTCTTCTGATGTTGATATTATTGCTTGATCGTCTGAAAAAAGACGTCCTCTCAGGATGTTGTTTAGGTTGTCTTCTTCATTGATATTGGCAATTTTACATATGCAATCGATTTATGTAACGAAGAGAAAAGGAAATATAACACATCTTTTTCGAAATCCACAGTATATGTGAAATTTGTCTGAAAGCCCAATACTCGATTTTAACAGAGCGTTGACTTACTTTGGAACTACTCCTGCGCAAGTTTATTTGGTGATGTGAAACCCCATGCTGCGATAGTATTTTCCATATATGTTGTCTGTCTATACTTTCCAATGAATTATTGCATTGCGACAAATGAGATATACAATTCTTTGTTGTCTTTAATTGTTATTTCTTCAAGTTGTCTGAATGTAAAAATGACATATGTACAGCTCTTATTCTTACGGAATCTTATTTGAGAATCAAGCTGACCCACTAATAAATTAAATATGTAATGCACACCAATGTGTCTTATGTTCACAGTACAGATACCCAACACACGTCTATTTCATTTGTTTACAAACAACTATTTGAACAGGGGACAGTAAACACTATGTGACTTAAATAAATGGGCAGGGTGAAATCCCTGTATTCTGGGCAATTGTTGACGGGGTTATGTGGAATGGTCCAAATAGGGAAAAAATTGATAGCGTGATGTACATACATTCCCTACCTGATGGTTACCACTTTATATATAAAGGAGATAGTGAAATTTAAGGGATGCATATATATATATATATATATATAACGAAAATATGATATGAAATAGATATAAAATTTGATGTCTTTTGTGCTTTCTTAGGTAAAATTTGAAGCATACGACCCAGGCACATACACGAAGCCTTTGGAGGAGTATTTACATGAATACCAGATGTGGACAGATAGAGATATTCTCAAGTTAGTATTTCGTTTCTATCTATCTGTCTGTAAGATAAACTCTTTGTTGTCTTTCAGCGTCAGGAGTAGAACAGTTTTCTTCATTTCTATGTTCTAATTATGTATCATATGTATCTCATATAATTTCCTTTCGGGTGACATGATGGATCATTCACAAATTCAAGACCATAATCTTCAGTATTTACCTCACAAACTAATAGTTATACTGATATGAACGTTTGCAGTATTATCAATCCTCTTGCGTAGACTATCATGGGTCCACATCTCTCTAACTTTATATCATTTACCAGGATTGTTTGCGTAGACCGCTGTGTTATAATGTTTCATCATATAAAATGTTATCATGCGGTCTCTCTAGCTCTTGTTCGTGTCTTCAATACTTTTTTGCGCCATAAAAACATTCTGTAAACCAATGAAAACACAATTCTCATATCGTTCGTGCATGTACCATTCATTCCAGTTTGCATACGTTTTTCTACAAAGTGGAGGGCCACAATGAAATATTTTCATAAACTAACCATATCCGTTAAAAAAAAACCAGGAGTATTCTGTTATCTTCAATGTTTCCTATTATGACCCAACAGACTCAGTCCTTGCTGGCTGAACATAGAAAATAATCTGGTATTGTCAGATCTTTCTAATATTTCAGTGTTGATGGTTTTTTTCTTGCAATTCAATTGCAACAATTATATTCTTAATAATTATAGTTTCTTAAAATGTCTTCTTCCCTTTGATTCATATAAAGGTTTTGGTTGAACAGTACACTTTCCGTTGTTTCATAATAGGGATGGAATTGAATACTACATTCCTGTTGTTTCATACGAAGGTTTGGGTTGAACAGTACACTTTCCGTTGTTTCATACTAGGGATGGGGTTGAACACTACATTCCTGTTGTTTCATAGCAGGGTTGATGGTTGAACACTACACAATCCTGTTGTTTCATACGAAGGTTTGGGTTGAACAGTACACTTTCCGTTGTTTCATACTAGGGATGGAGTTGAACACTACATTCCTGTTGTTTCATAGCAGGGTGATGGTTGAACACTATACATTCCTGTTGTTTCATACGAAGGTTTGGGTTGAACAGTACACTTTCCGTTGTTTCATATCAAGATTGGGGTTGGACACTACACTTTCTTGTTGTTTCATACCAAGGTTGGGGGTTGAACAACTACCCATTCCGTTGTTTCATATCAAGGTTGGGGTTGAATACTACACATTCCCTTTGTTTCATACCAGGGTTGTGGGGTTGAACACTACACATTCCTATTGTTTCATATTAATCTTGAGAATGTGTGGTGTTCAACTCCAGGAGTTCCATAATAGTTCAACTATACGTTCCTTTTGTCTCCTATCGAGGATGGGATTTAGTAATATACATTCCCTCTATTTTATACTAGGTTTGAGGTTGAACAATACACATTACTTTTGTTTCATACAAAATTTGGGGTTGAACACCAGACAATCTCTTTGTTTCGTACCAAGGTTGGGGTTGAACACCACAAATTCTCTGTGTTTAATACCAACATTTCGTGTTGAAAATCACATATTCCTTTTGTCTCATACCAAGTGTGGGGATTAAACACCAGACATTCTCTATGTTTCGTATCAAGGTTTGGGGGTGAACACTACGCATTTCCTTTGTTTCATATCAAGGTTGGCATATGAACACTGCATCGTCCCTGTTTTTCATTTATGGGATAGCAAATTTTACTTTATAATCAGAATCTAACTGCGTGCATGTGCCCTGTATGTATTTAAAAGTAAGGTAAAGGTATGTCCCATGACAGCAACTGCCGTAGGGGATAAAGATAACTCTTCATGTACTAAGCCGCAGCAACTTTTTCGTGGGGTGGCAAGTTCCCTTCATTGCTGTCTTTACCACCCTGACGCATGTGTCAGGTACTAATTAACAGCTGTATGTATTAATATCTCCCTTAATGCTCAGTTTGTTATTAAATCAAACAATATCATTAGTACATCTCATATTTTACCATCTACCAATAGACTGGCTGTTCAGCTGGAGGAGACACCTGTTACCGACGAGTTATCAACCAACGTGACGTCTGGAACATTACCTGATCCAATATTTAACTCGATCCAGACAGTTACACTGCATAACGGGAATGAAGTGAAAATTAACAGAATGTCATATATCAAGGTCGGCGATACTCCCCTCCAGTACGCCGTGGATTCCATAGGAGTTCCCAGGTAGGTTTCTCAGGTTTGTGCTAGTATATTGGCCGGATAGTGAGTATGGGATCGACCCCGTTTAGTGGTGAGGCACGTCATTTCAGCATATTATAATAGTGAACAATTATAACACCTTTACAAATTGCAAATCGAATATATGTAAAGAAATGATTTCGATTGTGCATTAAGATTTCTATTACGTATATGTTGCTGATTCTTGCTTACATATATGACACATACTTCTATTATGATCTTGATGGCTACGAGAGCTGAATTGGTATAATCATACAATTGTCTGAGATTTAAACATGGTTTACATCTCAGATGCAATGCTACGAGAGATTCAAAATTATCGGTCGGTTCTTAGTTGACGGCATTTCTATTTTTCTGCAACTAAATTCGACTTAGCCGTCGAATGTGGACAATTGTTATAGATACGTAGCATTTTTCGAGGTAATTCATGAGCAGCCAGGCTTTAATCTATCACTGTAGCTCTTCTTTTGGGCCACTTTGATAACGTATGCCCTTCTGCACCTCATCATAACGAAAATATTCGTATATATATATATAAAACACCTTTGTGAAGACGTAATCTAACGTAAAGATCAGAGGAGGCGAGCAAATGTGCAGTCTAGCATAGTACACCACCAAATCATCATCTCGTGTCGTCTCCGCAACGAAGATTGACTGCAGCATATCCCCAACATCCCCTGTCTCTTGTTGTGGTGGTGCACTCTGCTAGACTGTAACGGTGTAACCTATCCCTTTTGTTATGTTACTCTCCTACTTTTAGCAAGTGGTACGTTGCGGTCATCCTTCGATGCACAGACGGTTGCATAGAAACTCATCTCTGGTTTTCAGATCCGTGGGTTAAATCAATATGTTGGACGAGTACAGTTAAGTTAGGTAAGCATTTACATATTTATGGAAGCAACGGTAGTTTAACTCTGCCAAAGCTTTGTTTTAGCCCAGCCACGGTCATATGTATATTATATATACAACGTCATGCTGCGACGTTACAAAAAGAGTCGGATGTTACTTATCTTTTGTAATTCTTGAGACTAACGGGAATTGAACCAGTCCGTTCTACGGCACCAAATCGCCTAGCAACAATTGCACACGCGTTCCTCCGTACTTGACTAACCGCATCTCCAAAAAAGATGCGATTTCATCAAGCCATTCAAACCGTGCACACAAAGTCACCCGAACGGACCAATCGAGACAAGGACTATTACAACAACAACAAACATCCCGTACAGGTATTGAAATATCCTCAGTAACAACAAACACATAACATAATATCCGTATTAGTTATACAAGGGCCGATAGGTCTTCTTGTAAACATGGATAACATATATAGACAATACAATACGGATATTATGTTATGTATTTGTTGTTACTGAGGATGTTTCAATACATGTACGGGATGTTTGTTTTTGTTGTAATAGTCCTTGTCTCGATTGGTCCGTTCGAGTGACTTTGTGTGCACGGTTTGAATGGCTTGATGAAATCGCATCTTTTTTGGAGACGCGGTTAGTCAAGTACGGAAGAACGCGTGTGCAATTGTTGCTAGGCGATTTGGTGCCGTAGAACGGACTGGTTCAATTCCCGTTAGTCTCAAGAATTTAAAAAAAATTTCCTCCGGCTTCCTACTTAAATTTATCTTTTGTAGTGATTTTCCTTATAGTTCATTCCGAGCTGGAATCACGCAGCGTCACCAATCGTGGATGTTACCAATATTATTAGTCACTATATATGTACATTGAGATATCAATCAATTAATAGAACGGGAAAATGCCGATTGGCACTGAAAAAATGATGATGTGTGAGACCATTACGATGGACTGTTCTGAAAAAATGTCGTGGTATAAATGAGATTCATACATTTTCCAGCTATTCTCGTGACAAAAGATACGGAGATGAAATCAATCATTATATAATAAGCAATCCTTGAGATTGCAAAGAAGTCATCACACCGAGGTCAACTCATTGGCGAAGAGTTGTTGCTTAAGTATGTCGTCATCTGAAAACATACTTCTCAATTCATGATTTTGGGGAATAACTGACATCTCAATGTATAACTTTGGGGAGTAAAACACTTCGTGTAAAAGACTTCTCTCAATTCATGACTTTGGAAATACAAGACTGTGCATTTAGTGATTTTGGGAGTAAACGGCAGCTCAATTCACTACTTTCGGAGTGAAATAATTCAAAATTCATGACTTTGCGCCATATATTCTCTTTGGATAAAACAGTTATATTTAATTTGACAAAAGCTATGGAACAGTTCTCCATCAACACGATGGCATATCAGTCTGTAACTGAGAGTGAACATTCACCACTGAGCTATGGGACAATGTATGCAAACTCATAGTCCAGCATGATTCCTGCCATTATCTTTATAAACCTAATTTGTTTATACATGACATGACATAGCTTTTTCATATTCCAACATGCTAATGTATGTATATTAATTTACTATAGCTGCAATATTGTTGCTGTTGCAGAAATCCTATGGGTAGAACAGGACTCAGGGGACGTGGAAATTTGTGGAGATGGGGTCCAAACCATATGGCACAGGCGGTCATTTCCCGCTTGAGGGCCATTACAAGCGGTTATATGCCAACAGGTAGCAGTACATCCCCACCAGGTTCAGTTAAGAACATCGAGATTCTCGTAGTCCGTGACAGCTTCGATTCTAATCTTTATAATCTGCCAGGGGTATGCTTTGTCGCGTTCAGATTATAATGTTGTCCTGTAAACTTGACCATTGAATCAATGTTTAATGTAAGATACATCTTAGTTGAGCATATACGTGATTTATGAAAATAGTATTACATTGAATTGTCACATCTTTAGTAGTTGTAATGCAGTATATGTCGATACCGTGTACAGGAGTTAGTCGGGCAGTTACTCATAATAATCTGATCATCGATTTTGACTCGAAGAGAAGTATGTGTTTTTTCTATAAATCTCAATCCAACAATATTTTCAAATAAGTGACCCATACGTTAGTTCTCGGCATGTGCCATATGCAACCCCCCACCCATACGTTAGTTCTCAGCATGTGCTATATGCACACCCCCCACCGATACGTTAGTTATGAGCATGTGCTATATGCACCCCCACCAATACGTTAGTTCTCAGCATGTGCTATATGCAACCACCCACCGAGACGTTAGTTATCAGCATGTGCTATATGCAACCCCCCACCGATACGTTAGTTCTCAGCATTTGCTATATGCAACCCCCACCCATACGTTAGTTCTCAGCTTGTGTTATATGCACACCCCCATCCATACGTTAGTCTCAGCACGTGCTATAATGCACACCCCTCCACGTATACGTTAGTTCTCGCCATGTGATGTATGCAAACCCCCCCCCCACAGATACGTTAGTTCTCAGCATGTGCTATATGCACACCCCCACTTATACGTTAGCTCTCAGCATGTGCTATATGCACACCCCCACTTATACGTTAGTTCTCAGCATGTGCTATATGCACACCCCCACTTATACGTTTTTTCTCAGCATGTGCTATATGCACACCCCCACTTATACGGTAGCTCTCAGCATGTGCCATATGCACACCCCCACCCATACGTTATTTCTAAGCATGTGCTATATGCACACGCCCCACCCATACGTTAGTTCTCAGAATGTGCTATATTCACACCCCCACCCATACGTTAGTTCTCAGCATGTGCTATATGCACCCCCACCCATATGTTAGTTCTCAGCATGTGCTATATACACACCCCCACCCATATGTTAGTTCTCAGGATGTGATATATGCACAACCCACACCCATTCGCTAGTTCTCAGCTTGTGCTATATACACACCCCCACCCATACGTTAGTTCTCAGCATGTGCTATATGCACCCCCATATGTTAGTTCTCAGCATGTGCTATATGCACCACCCCCATACGTTAGTTCTCAGCATGTGCTATATGTACCCCCACCCACCGCCATGATTTGCAGGTGTGCCACGGGAAAAAAAAGATAATAGGTTCACAAATAGGTTCAATTCGGGGGCTAATGAAGTTTACAAATTTCAGCGGTAAACCTTTTGAATGTTTGAGTGGCCTCAAAGGCGAGACAAGAAAGCACCATTGTTACCGACAGCGGATTTCGTAACAATTAAACATGGAGGTTGTTAACTTGAGTTGGATATCACACACAATGTTAAAGTAACTAACATGCCATGTTAAACTTCAACCAGTTATGCCATCAGATACAGATATCGCAGCTAAGCTGTAAACCATGGCACGCCGTATCTATTCTTCGGACTACTTGTTAATATGATTGATGTTAAAAACGCAGAGAAGAAACGATACACAAGGTGTATATTACAGGTATACAGGTCATAGTAACTAGCAGAAGAAAATAAATTACGTGTCATTGACACCACAGGGAGCACACAATAAAAATACGTCTCAAAAGGGGACCACGTGCCGAAGCTGTTGAAAACTACCGTCCATTGCCTCAATTATACATTTTGTTTATTACATGGACGCATCGAACTGAAATTTAACTAAAAAAGAGACATGGGCAAATAGCAATGAGATCCTTTGTTATCTGTAATACACTGTGTCTGAAAACATTACAAACACACAGGACTGTACTTGAGTATTCAGTAAGGGGGTGGGGTTAAAAAAACACTATAATTTGTCTGTGTGTGTGTGTGTGTGTAATTGTATCATACCCTCTCTTCATGAGAAATCTCATTAACATTTTGGAGAGAAAAATTGTATATGTTGAAAGGGTCGTAGAGTTTCCCCAAAATTCGGCTACATTGCTAGTACTAAAATGCATGTTCCGATTTCCTGTTCCGATTTGAACTTTGCAAATCCCCCCCTCCCTCTTTTTATTTACGGACTTGTAAACACATTGACGACATTGAGACGAATCCCTGATAATACTTCTCAATGGGTTCACCAGAAAACATCTTCCTAAAGTTACGCTACTTAATTATCCCCATGATTGTCATTGGCTGCCAGCAATAGGTATGCACAAAGTGACCACTTGAAACCGCTGGGAATATCAAATAGTGCCCATTTGGAATGAGTATTTCCGATAAGTTCACATTGGCACTAATATTGAGAAACTGCTGGTGAGGTCAAGCGTGTTATAATAAATTTAAAAAAACAGGTTGAGAAACACTGTACTCTGTAAAGTTTCAAAGTTTAGAGAAACAACTTAGATGAGCCATGACTACTCGCCTGTATAAAACATATGCACAGAATGGACGACTATCATAAGCAGCAAATATCTTATATTCATCGCAAAAGACAGGAAAGCAAGATGGATAGAGTATTTTAAAGAGTTGTACAAATCATCAAAATCCTAGACTACTCAAAGGTCTTTGACTGTGTAAACCACCAGAAAATATGGAATGCAATGGAAAACATTGACCTTCAAAACCATCACATATCGCTCATTGAAATGCGTTATCATGAGCAACATGCTACTACTATTCACATCGAGGAAGAAACATTTGACTGGTTTGACGTCCTAGAAGACATCCCAGACACGAATGCAATGTCTCACCATTTGCTCAACATATAATCAGAACACGACATGCGAAATATACTAGACGACGCACACTATGATCAGTCTTACTTCCTGATATCACATGACATGATATTCCGGAAATTAGATGAGCAGATTATAGCTTTCGAATATCGAGAAGCCCCCCATATGTTTAGAACACGTGATTAGGACGGTCCTATACAAGAATCAGTGGGCAGGTTACTACGGAACAAAAAGTCAATATAATTAAACAGAACGAAATTCCGATAAAGACACATTACGACACAGCCAACGTTCTACACGTTTAATAATGAGAGGTCCCTATCACTCGATACGCGCGCTACACACTGAGTTGGGGGGGGGGGGGGGGGGGGGGGGTGATTGTCTAGCCTGTTGTACGCATATCGCTGGATCAGTATCTTTAGTCAAATTTTTTTAAATCTCTGAGAAACGGAAGCACACTGCAATAACATATGAAATTGAAAAGTTGGAATGTTGTCACGTGATTTGTCCACTGATTCTTGTATAGTACCATTATGACAGTTAAACATCATATCGAGCCTCACAATATTGTTCTCAATGCAAAAGAATACAAATAATGCATATCAACAGAAATGAACTCACACTTACAATAGTAGCTGAGAACATTTTTCAACTAGAAAATGTCATAAACTATGAATATCTCGGATTATTAATCTCAGCACAATCATCATCAGCAGAATCTATTTTTCATCAGAGATCAATCAGAAAGAATATAACAAAATATTTGCAAAAGGCAAACACACAAAAAGACAAAGTTAAAACTATTAAGACGCTATATGTTTCCAGGGGCAAAATAGTTGTGAGTCCTGATCTGTGACATCCACAATGGAAAAGCATTAACGGTATTTGAAAATAAATGGACCTTAAAACAAAAAACAGACATTATGAAGTTAAGCAGACCTACAAGGCACGTAAAATTCAAATATATAGGAAGCGTCTTTACAGAGGATGGTAAACTCGATAGAGAACAAAACAAGATAACAAAAATATAATAATGTGTCCTACCAATTGTCGTCACTACTCACACACCCCCCAATCTGAAAAACGAAAGAACGACAATTTCAAACAATATCCTTATACCAATTCTGTGTTACCGATTTCAAACATTACCATTGACACATACACTAGCGGCGTGTGAAATGGGATGTTTAAGCAGTGTTATCAATGATGACCGGTGATGAATGCGTTTTATTATGTCGGTTAACATTTTTTTCTAAATTTACCCTGAACTTGACGTGGCGACAGCAAGGGCATGTGTCCTCTATCACACAAGCCACTAGCAAACTCTCAATAACACCTTAACATCATAGCGAGAAAAAATAATTCGTATTGACAAGTTTTTTGTGTGTAAAGGTAAATGTCACAAGTGGAGACCGACGGAGAAATGAAGATATCGATAAAGAAATAAAGACCATGTCATGTCAAGACTACATTGAGAGAGATAGCGAACCCGATAAAGAAATAAAGACCATGTCATGTCAAAGCTACATTGAGAGAGATAGCGAACCCGATGTTTGGCCACTTCATGAACCAGCACAAACATCCCTGCGTGCATAGAACATCAGAAGAATTGGTTACATGACAAAAGTAAGATGCAGAATTAGATGTGTGGAAATAAAGAAATATTAAAGAGATACTGGCTGACCATGATCAATGCAACAATATTTTTCACAGAGAAAACTCTCTTACACCCCCCCCCCAATCCACAACGCTTGACAACACATATGGAAATGAAAATATTAAGATAGAGAGAACAGAATCAAAGCACGCCTTCTGACGGCATGTGTTATATTACTGCCGTGCATTTCGTTGATAACTATTTATATAGTTTGTCACTTGCCAACTCTGACCAAGGAAATAATGCACGGTAATAATGGAAAACAGGACGTGAAAATGTTAGTTTTTGGTATTCTTCTTTTTCTGCGTTCGTTCTGAAACTCCGGCAGATTAGCAGTATGTAGTCCGTAGAACGAAATGCTGTGTGTCATGGTTTACAACATTGCTGCGATATCTGCGCCTTTCGGCCTGACACACCCGACTTCAGCATGGCTTTGGGTCATTGAACCAATATGGGATGGGGCAGCCAACTCCATCCCATAACCTCCTTAGTCGCCTTTTACGACATGCGAGGAAGGTAAACTGTGTTGCTGTTCTTTGCTCCCCTTTCGGGCCTCGACAACCCACGGGAGTTTGGTATTCTATTGGTAGGTGTTATGCTAGCGATTTCGTAAAATTAGAGCACTAACTGTCTACTATATGTCCTACTGGTAAATTAGAAAACCAACGTTCTTAATGGTTCATTCACTATTAGCGCAATTTTATTGGTCACTGTGGTTATAATTTGTGTGGCAGCCAATAAAAATCAACATAGTCAAATGAGCCATAGTGTCATGTCTTGATTGCGGATGGCGATATGCGCCGCCCAGTGCGTTAAACCTGAATACAAACGAAAAATAAAACAGTTTGGTAACTTCCGGTTTCCATTGTTGAAATGGCGATAGATGATGCCGTGTGATTATGAAATTGACATTCGAGCAATATGTAGGCATCGGCATTGCGACGAAGGGACATGATAGTGAATCGAGTTTTATACACTTTTCGTTCATCGTATATTCAGTGAAATCATTATTTATTCTGATTGGAAAGTGCAAAATTTTGAGAAGTAAGTTCTTCAAATACATTATGTAAAATGTACCATGATGTTTCCATTATGTAAAATATATAATATTCAATAGATTTCACAGCTTTCGATCGACCAAAAATACGGTAGGCCTAGATCTAGATAGGTCTAAATCTGTCCTTATCACTTTCTCACACGTCTCGTATCACACACACACACAAACAAAACTTACACCAATATATGCAAAAATGAATTCTTTATTTATATGTGCAATATTATTTAAATATCTGTAACGACAAAAAGTTATCGCGAATCAAAACAGCCACCAACGATTGCGTAACATTACAAAAAACATTTTTGAGACATTACGTAATTGTGAACACAGCGTGCTAAGGGTTAAACAGACTGCATTTCTATTAAGTCAGTAGGCGTTATGCTTTAATCTGTAATAAACAAAATTACAATATGTAACAGTTCAATTTTGTTTTTACCCAAGGACCGTGTGAAAAGTGGAACAACACCTTACATTACACTGTGCAACTTTTTGCCAGGGAACTGTTACTTGAAGAAACGGATAACACTGGGAAAGAATATGACCAGGACGAAATGATTGAGGTTTTTGTTTCTATTTCTTGTCATAGTCATTACATTTGTGTTATGTCTTGTAATATGCAGAGACACCACAATCACCATCATCATCACCATGTGCAGCCGTCGCATTAAAGGTCATCTCAAACTGACCTCCAACATGCTATAGCATATGTATGACGTGATGGTACACTATGACACGTTTTATAGTGTCCACCTGTTGAAGGTTATATTCCACTTAAATCCCTGTTTAATTACTGCTTGCTGTTGCTCAAATTTATTTTTAAAATGTATTCAGCAAAGAACCATGTCGTTTTTTATCATCAGCACGTGCCATCTCCGCAACAAAGGTTCGTTGCAACAGACGTCCACCATCTCCTGTCTCTTTTCTTGGTGGTGTACTCTGCTACATTGTAACCTTTCTATCTCATGATGTTACTCTCCCACTTGAACTCCTGCCTACCTCTTTCTCGCCTCTTCACGTTTTTACCCTCAAGTAAGGTCTTCAATAAGGTGTCATGTATTTCAATATGTCCAAAATAATGTATTTTCTTGATCTTTATTTCGTTCAATAATTCTTGCCCTATCCCTTTTTAAATCAAAATTTAACATGTAATCATTGAAGCGTTGGTAGTTTAATTTAAGTTGTTCGTCCAACAACCAGTAGACACGGGATTCGGGTTCACTTGTGATTTGTGGTTATAAAATTAAAAATCACTTTGTCCTTCACCAAGACAGTAGGATATCCGGGCTCATGATGTGGGAATTTCGAGGACTGGTAAAACTTGACCAGCGATTTGTGGTGAATCACTGATTAGTAAATTGAACACTTACGTTAAGTAGTGCGCTATGCAAGCTGGTTTATAACTCAGCTTTATTATAGCATTTACATTCATTCCTAAAAAATGCCCAATACACATTGATTTTTGTTCATCTTTAGATGTGCGTGTATATCTATTGTTATCGTGTCTACAAACACATATACATATTATGTTTATGCGTACATGTACAACTATTGTTATGATGTCTACCAACATATTATATATATATATATATATATATATATACGAGGCGTGTTCAAATGAAAACGGGACTTGTGGATTTAATTAAAAAGTATCATACGCAATTTAATATTTTCAACGGAATTGAACAAAGCCAACCACTTGTGAATAAGAATGCACCTGGGTTCATCAGAAAAAATCTCCGTATGCATTTAGGCAAGCATCCCACTGTTTAGGTAGACGTCGAATGCCGTCCGAGAAAAAGTTGCGTGGCTGTTCTCTGAACCATGTGGTCACCGCTGTCTTCACGTCTGCGTCGCTGTTGAATCGCTGTCCCTTTAGTGCTTTCTTCAACGGTCCGAACAAATGGAAATCACACGGGGATAAATCGGGACTATAGGCTGGGTGATGAAGAACTTCCCAATTCTTCTTTGCCAATGTTTCCTGCACAATTCTTCGTCCTCTCACGTCCTTCTTTAAACATACGCACCCACTCCATCACTCTGGTCCTGGACAAACATTTGTCACCATATGCTGCCTTC